>JAHHFK020004523.1:0-318756 GCA_024533555.2 Aedes koreicus
GCTTTCCTGATTGGATCACAAAGTGGTTGCGCTCTTACTTATCTGGTCGGAGCGCTTTCATCCGCAAATGCAGTAGTCGGTCACGCGTCTTCTCCGTCACGTCAGTCTGTACCGCAAAGGAAGCGTTCTGGGACCATTGATTTTTATATTGTTCGTGAATGACTTGTGCTTTCGGATGAAATCACGCTTTCTCCTCTACGCTGACGATCGATCTGCAAGGTCTGTATCGCATCTTGACAGTTGCGCTCTACAGGCTGAGATCGACGAGATTTGATTATGGTGTTCTGATAATGGAATGGAACTGAACATCACAAAGTGCAAAGATTCTATTTCGTTCACCCGCCGGCAATCCCGAACAGGTTTGAATACTCCATCAGCTCAGAAGCTATAGAGCGTGTTCAAGCAATTCGTGACCTAGGGGTTACTGTAGATACAAAACTCTGGTTCAATGAGCATATTAGCACAACTACCGCAAAGGCCTTTACAGCACTGGGATTTATGTCAGTCGCCATAGAACTACGTATGGGCAAAACAACCCTTTCCATAACTGTGTTAGATCGTTTAACAATGTGAGTGCTGTTTTTTATTTTAATATATCTAAATGTGTGTTCAAGAATAGAATTATAAACCTAGGCTAAGTACCAGTCTGTTGAGTTTTTTTTTTTAATTCGAGACGACGAACAATAAATAAATAAATGATTATAATATTTTTACAGATCCCAAGGATTTATTTTGAACACAGAATGTCTGATGAAAAGTTCTCATAGCAGTTTCTGAAAATTTTAGTTGGCAACTTCGGAATTAAAACTTCAAAATTTAAAAAGAAGAGCATGCATGGGTGATATATTACATATATCTATTTCTGGTGACCCTTATTTTTGCAATAGTGTATTTTCCACCAGATCAAGCTTGTAAGTCAACAAACGAAAGCAAATTTCAAACAGCTGAAGAGATTGTACTCAATTTTCCTCTCCCTGAATATAATGTTCATATATTTGGCGATTCCAATCAGCGCATTGCGGATTTTTACCCTGACTCAGAAAATGACAGCATTTGACTTCCTGTCGTTAGAGCATCCGTATCGGGCGCAACTATCTGGGCGACTAAAATACTAGCGCATCGAGCTGTCATTTTTAGTTTAGTCACTCAATCTCACAGCAGTCGCTACTATATTTTGTTACCGTGTTCTGTATCGGTCGCTGCTAAACTAGTGCTCTATCATCAGTTTGACAGATTCGGTGATCGTCATAAACATAGTCAATTGCTATGGCTCTTTCTTCGTGATTTTTCTGGCATGAAAAGAACCATTGGTTACAGTGGTTTCTCTGGGAACCACTGGGGTTTGGTACAAAAATATAAATGTCCTTTCCTATAAGTTTCGCCAAATCACCCCAGAGTTTTCCGGATGGGCCATTGTGGTAAATTATTATTTTCATGCCTACCGAAGAACTCTCCAGGTGAAATCAAAACGAAAGAGCTGTCACATGACGTGATTTGGGTGCAAAAACACAAATGTCCCCTTCTACAGGTTCCCCGGGGCACCTTACAGGTTCCGAGAGAAACTAATGGTTCTGTTCAGGCCTACCAAAAGAAAAAACCACGTGGTTTGGCGCAAACATCTCCTACAAGTTCCCCTGGGACACCCCAGAGGTTGCCAGAGCGGCCATTGTGGTTAATGGTTCTCTTTCATGCCAACCAAAAAATCTATCCAGGAGAAATCATGAAAAAGTCATCGCACGACCCTATTGATAAAATTCTTATTATTAAACCAAATTGACTTAAAGTTGATAAAGGAATAATTTACTTTGAATCACATTCAAAATTTACCTCTAACAAAAATAAACAACACACCAATCGGAGATTTTTGACAATTGGCAGTCGAATAGCAACCCTCTCTCACGCTACTATTGCGTTGGTAAATTTGAGCGCCTGATGCTTTCCGATAGTCGCGCTACAATTTTGCTAGCGCTTTTAGTTGCGTCCGATCGAAATTGATGGTGAGGGCGATCAAATATAGTTTAGTCGCGCACCGGTACGGGTGCTCTTAGTGATAACGAAACAACAAATAAAGGGTGTTCCGATCAAAATTTGGTCAAACAGTAATGTGTGTGAGTCGATCAAAGTTTTTATTAATAAGTCAAATTCTTTTTCTTTTTCAAGTTCAGTTAATACAGAATACAGGAGAAATATTCAGCTAAGCTTCCTTTTTACCGAATGCGAATTGCCGGGTCTTTCGTTTAACACCTGCCATAAGATTTTGTACAGTCTCCTTGTCCACTTTATTCGCCGCAGAACGCCAGTTTGCCTTGAACTGTTTCTCGCTCACAACAGCTTTTTGAGTCTTCTTAAGGTTCCGCTTGACGATGGCCCAATATTGTTCGATTGGGTGGAGCTCTGGCGTGTTGGGAGGGTTCTTGTCCTTGGGCACCACTTGAACGTTGTTGGCAGCATACCACTCCATGGCCTTTTTCCGTAATGGCAAGATGCCAAATCCGGCCAAAATAGAACGGAACAATTGTGTCGCTTCAGGAAAGGCAGTAGACGTTTTTGTAGGCACTCGCTCAGATAAATTTCCTGGTTGACGGTTCCGGTCGCAATGTAAACGTTGCTCTTCAAGCCACAGGTACAGATGGCCTGTCACACCTGATATTTCTTCGCGAACTTTGACAGTTTAATGTGCTTGAAAATATCTGCCACCTTTCCCGTCCGGTTGCCGTATAAAATTCCTGTCCAGGAAGCTGTTTAAAGTCTGCCTTGACGTAAGTTTCATCGTCCTGTACCACGCAATCAAACTTCGTCAGCATCGTCGTGTACAACTTTCGCGATCGTGCTTTGGCCGACGTGTTTTGTTTATCGTCGCGATTTGGAGTCACCACTTTCTTGTAAGTCGACAGTCCAGCTCGTTTTTTAGCTCTATCCACGGTTGAAGGCACCACTCCCAGCTTCTTTGCGACATCTCGGACGGAGAGGTTGGGGTTCCGCTCGAAACAGCGGGCAACTCTTTTTGTCGTCGCTGTGGCCTCCGGCTTTCGATTTCCCCCCGATCCAGCTTTTCTGGCTGTCGACAAACGTTCACCGAACACTTTTAATACGTTGGTAACAGTTGATTTAGCCACATTCAACAATTTCGCCAACTTGGCGTGAGAGTAGTTTGGATTTTCGCCATGCACGTGCAAAATTTTGATGCGTTGCTTCTCTTCCTTCGACGACATTTTGATAACTGAAGTGCTAATCTCAAAATCAAAATAGAGGCATGATGCTACACGCACACATCTTCAAAATGAGGGGTGTGCAAAATTTTTTAATGCACGATGAAAGGAAATGCGTCAAGTTTAAGTCGACCAAATTTTGATCGAAACACCCTTTATTCTTTCCTGGCTATTCAAGAAGTACTGGTGTTTTATTTATTTATTTATTTATTTTATTTATAAAGGCTCAGGACTAGACGGAACTCCACCAGTATTCTGGTTGTTCAATATTTCACTAAAAAGTGGTAAATTTCCGAATGAATGGAAAAAGTCTATCTTAATTCCAATATATAAATCTAGCAACAAAAAATTCAAAAATTTAAGTCTTATCCAATTCAAAGGACATCGGGGGTTGCTTAAGGCTCACACTTAGGACATCTTATTTTCATTCTATACGTTAAAGACATATCTCTTATTTAAAAAAATATTTCTGTATTTAAATAAAAAATGTGCACAGCAAAAATAAGTCAAAGGATAGGTAGTATTATTAAAAGAAACAAATGGGAAACAATTGGATGTGCTGTATCGAAATGCTCATACTTTTCATTTAACACCTTCCATGGGTTTTACAGTGTCTTCCTAAACTAATTGGGCTTCAAATGGTGAGTTGACAACTTCGAAGGAAGGTGCGACCGACCTCTGATTCTCACAAGCTCCTACCTCACGCCTCCACGAGTCATATGATCACAAAAGACTGCCAGCTGAAACATGGAGACGCTGGTTGGCATAGCCTGGGCAATGTTGTCATTTTGAAAATAGCGAAGTGAGGGGGTGTGACTGAAGATCGTGTACTTTTATATCATATTGTATATTTTCCATTCTCATTTTATTAACAATTCAGCACGCTTTGGAACCATCTTTGCATTCCAAAACCATGTAAAAGCCTGGAGCAACATGACAGGCATCAAAGGCTCGATTTCTTTTTCCAGGATTTCAGAATAATATTTAATTAAAAATTGCACTTTTGAACTTCAACTACTATGTTCAAAAAAGACTGAAATGTGCCTATAAGCATTACAGGATTATATATAAATATTGTGTTTAGTGGTATTATGGTAAGATAATTCATTTATTTCAGAAATCATCAAATTTCATCACTCCAATTGCTATCTTTGAAATGTTACTAAATCAGTTTATACAAAAATACTTATCTAATTTTTATTTATTTATTTTTTCAGTAACAATCCAGTGGATGTCAGATATATTTTGAGCAAACGCATATTATGTTCTCGTATTGACTTACTGTAGCTGCTTGTTATATGGTCAAGTTATTTAATTTGTGTAATGTGTAATTTGTAATTCCATGTTCATAATTCAAGTTTGAAATTTGAATAAAGAGCATTTTTGTCTATTATGATATCTAATTTTTTTGTTAACAAAATATACTAAATATTAAGTAATATATAACGGGGAAAGGGAGGGACCATCAGGGCACCCAAGTGAAACGATTTGAATAGGGAGCATGTGACTGCCATGTGACCTTTCTCTTTAACGTTAAGCGCTGCTGGAAGGATTTTCCACTTTAGTAACCGTCGTTTTTGCGATACTCAACGACTTTGCCACATCGCCGTCCGACATAATCGGAGTTTTCCACCTTTTTGTGCAAAATTAGTTCCTTGATTCGACGCCATATTACTGAATAAAAATGACAGTGGAAAATCGAGTTCTCTGTCATTGCACTCATACATTAATATTCATATAGTGGCTAATGCGTACACAGCAAGTTTCTTATGACCTTTACTATGTACAGTATAAGTTCCAACCCCTTCACAATTGAAACTATCCATCAAACCACGGGAACGCTCACAGCTGTTCATGCATATAATACCTACCAAACCTTCGTCAACTACCAGGTTGTCATCTCTACAAACATGACCATCGCACCTTTGGGAGCACAACAATCCGATAGTTGTGGAAACTACCTCAAGAGCTCCGATTATAATTAAGGTTCCGGCAATACCCAGTGCTCCATAGTGTAACAATGGAACGCGTTTTTTTTGTGTCCTATTTAGGACTTTCGCTACTGCATCCGCGTCCACCCTCGCCCGGTGCACCCCATGCACAATTGGCGCCAACGACGATTGGTTCGGCCTCTGGGTCGACTTTCTGGGAACCTGAACAAACGGTTTTCTCTGTTTTCTAATTTGCTTTTGTGAGTGCGATGGTTAGTTCCTGTACTAACGTACTCCGTGTTCTGTTTCTTTGCAACAAACATCAGGCCCAACAGCAACGAGAGCTTATCAGCCTACATCCATCTCGACTTATAATAGCGACACACAATATACAAAAAGCTAAAAGGCGAGCAAGGCGACAGCAACGACGACGACGACGCAGAGAGGGTGGCAACAAAAACACGGTAGTAGTACATAATAATTACGGAAGGGCTCTCACTTCTAGGTCGTCGCCGTCACACTGGAGGTCACTGTTAGATTTGAATGACGCACGTCCAATTTGTAGATGCACCCATCCGGGGCAAGAGAGAGAGAGAGTTCAATTTCCACAGATAACGTCTGCAAGATCGGTCTAGAATGTGCGTCTAAAGTGGTGGAATACTTACGCTAACCAGTCTTCGCTTCGGCTTGATGAGCGGTCGATTCTGGCCGTTCATCTTGTAGTATAGTCCGCAGGCATTGCACAGGTAGTGGCCGGTTCCGTCCCGCCGCCAGAGGGGCGTCGACGTCGCACCGCAGTTTACGCACTCTCGGCCCTCTGTAATAGGCAAAATGAGAAATGGGGAAATCGAAAATTAGAACTTTGTTTGGTTTAATTTTTTTTTGATTTCAATTTGCTTAACGTTAGGTGTAAGAGTGCGGAGACGGAGACGTGGGGGTGGCAGTTAGAGACTTGTGTATTTCGATTGACTTCTTGCCAGGTACATGATATGTTAGATTTTAATTGTTTCTTTGTTTCGGTTTGTTGAACCGCTGAACTTGGAGGAATTTGATTTCTTACATCAAGAGGTGGTTGCATATTATTCTGTCGTTTTCGGGTGCGCGACAGTGATGGATTGGACTAGTTTATGTAATGGCTGGATGACTAATTACGACAACACTTGGGATATATATTCAATTAAGTTGAACTTGATTGATGTGGAACAAGAATGGATGGCAGGCTGCTGGAAGAATTTCATGATGGGGGCTAGGCTAGCACCAGAGCCGAACTCAGCAGGGGATGAAGTTCTCTAACCCCTTTGATTCGCGGTGTAGGGAGTTTATTTTTCATTGTCCGACATCTAGAGAAAAAAAAACCACTTTCACAATTGGTTTATGATTATTTTGGGTAAAAGCAAGACGTAAGTTCATACATTATTTCAACTAGACCCAGTGCCCTCTATCGTACTATGTTTAAGTTGAATCGAAAAGAATGCAAATTTTCGACTTATTTACGATGTGTCATTTATCCATCGTATTGCGCCACAAACTAAATCCGATCTACATCGTTAATCTTTTTAAATCGAATTTGTTATTACAGAATTAATCGCATACGATGTCAAATCAACTCGTTTAAGAGAACAAGCCATATTTTTACATTCTATACGATTTGTTTGCCTACATATATGTTTGTTTATCAGAAAAACAACTTTCAATATACGTGCATTGGTTATCTGGGGTAGTCTTGGAGCTCATTTATCGTGAATGAGCGGACTCGGAACTTGGTATGTACAGGGTGTCTCACAATAGGTGTCACTAAAACAAAATGGGATTACAGCAAAACAAATCAACCTAATCATCTCAAGTAGGTTCAGATCCGGTGAAGATGCAGGCCATTCTTCGCTTGTGATTAAATTGGGCAAATTTTCCGCGCACCACGCTTGTGTCTTCTTTGCCTTGTGAGCTGGAGCTGAGTCCTGTTGGAAACAATATGGTGTATTCCCATACAACGTTGAAGCATGAGGAAGCAGATGGTTTTCCAAAACCTGCTCGATGTAATATTCAGTGTAGATTTTGACGCTAGATTTTATGAAAAGAAGAGGAAGTTTTCCTTTTCGTGAAACGGCGGCCCCATAACATGATTTTCGATACATTCTGATTGCGTTCTACAGCTAGTTTATCTCTTGGAATATTGGCAAGACTTTTGCCATACACACGATCATTTTTTTTGTTGATTATGACTGTCCTGAACGAAGAAGAGCTTTTCATCCGAAAATAAAATCTCGCAGCCATCGTGCCGAACCAAAAGATTTCTGTTTCTTTGGACCCTGGCATGCTTTTGACGCTCCGTCAACCTGCGAGCCTGTTCATGAAGCAGGGGACATTTTAAATTGTTTGCACAATTTACGGCCAAATACGGCCGGATTACGTCTTATTTGCTCCCTAACACATTTGATCTTTTTCTTCGTTCTGGCAGTTCGTCTGGCATCTCCTTTGTGTTAAATATGGACAATTCCAGTTTCCTTGAACCGTTTCAAGGTACAAAAAACAAAACGCTTACTCACTCCGAACTGTTTAAGGCTATTGAATATCTGACAGGGTATAAGCTTTTGCAAATTGCTTCCGTATGGCTTCCATGATAAATATAAACAAATGGAATCGCTTACCTATCTTCAGCGATAGGCTGTCAAAAGAATACACTCAAAACGGGTATAATCAATTCCGCTGTTAAAATTACCCATCTGAAATAAACCAAGACCGAAAAAAGGTGACACCTATTGTGAGACACAGTGTAGTCAATCTGCGTACTGCCTGATTTAAATTCCGCAGAAATCATCAGGAATAAAATGACGGTGTAATGATCAAAATTCCAACCAACCTTGACAAGCAAATTTTAGACAAAGATTCCACCATTTCTGAGGCAGAAACGAAAGCATTGCAGCAAACCAGTGCATTTCCCATAATTGAGAGCAACTCCCATAACCTACTTCCCTAAGTTTAAAATACTCGGTTGATACAAACCACCATGCCTCCGAACACCTATCGTCGACTGGTTCCGTGAGAGCAACCAGGCGACGAGAGCAAAAATGTTTATAAATACCTGTAACTTGTCTTCAGCACATTTTTATACGAATTACCCAAAACATTAGTCAATCCACAATCCCGCCTCCCTCTTTCCCATCGAAAACCTCCTGTAGTTGGCAAAAGTATCGTTGTTTCAGACACGCCACACATAGCAGAAACAATATCTTACATGATATCCAAACGAGCACCAGGCGAGGAACACAATGATGACAACGATACGGGCTGTTCGTTGCTCTTCCGCCACCGACCTCTGTTAAATCTTCGTTCCCCCAGACATCAAGTAGCTTCCTCTCCCTCTCGGAGGTCGTTTCCATGTTCCAATTTTTGTTTTGATTCTCTCTGCTATTCTTACCCAACCGATCTCCTCATTACAGCCCGTGCATTAGACAGAGACAGCTGCCTCAAAATAATGGCCCTTCCTCTCCCACTGCTGAGCGTTCACCTCCGCCGTGTCACACATGGTAAGGTTTTTGTCTCCAGCGATTTATTTTGGAAAGATCATTAAGCAACTGATTTATTATCGGTCACCAAACAGAGTATTTTTCCCTCATCCTCTCCAAGCCTTCGGAGCTGGCTGCTCTATCCTTCTGTTAGACCTAACTTTGCTACGGCTGCTGCAGCCAGATTACTAATAAAATGAAGAGGCTTCTGTCTCCCCCGAACAAACTCACACGCTTTTTTTTGTCATACCATCGAATCTTTTTCGACTCACATGTACCCACACCATCGGGACACGATTCGAGAACCCAGTCGAAGAGGCAATCGAAGACAGGTACGACGACGACGACGACGACATCAACAACACGCTCGTTTCAATTCTGGGAAAATGTGAACACTTTGGGCTGGTGCAGATCCCAGCGACGGGCAGAGAAAGGGGCAAAACATATGAAAGTGAACAACAAAGAATAATATTCAAAATATAAATGAATAAAATTTTTAATTTATATCGTCGCTACCGAAACGGTTATTGATACTGTGCGAGCAGCGCGAGGGGACCCAGATGATGATGATGATGATGATGATGGAAATAGGTGTAGGATCGGTAGCAGCAGCAGCAAGCGATGAGGAAAGGGCGCTGGGAGACACCTTTCTCATTAGTGCTGGAAATGAGGGCGGAGATTGATGGTTTCCCAGTTGGAAGGGTTTTCGATGGCCACAGACAAGTAGATTTAGGGAAAATTGCTCCAGCGGGTTCGTCGCTTGATATACTGAAGTCTCTCTGATGCAACTGTCTGGAATTTCAATGTCACGAACTGTGCTGTGTGGAAGAGTCATATTTGTTTCCCACAGAGTATCTTTCTATAAACAGTGCATTGAATTTGCACTCTAAAATAGTTGCGTGTTTACTGAGCATAACATGCTGATGGTAATCAAATTCAACAAATGGATTGATGGCTGGTGCGTCAGTGCCTGTCTTGGACGAGATGCAGTTTTGCCAACGAAAGTAGACAAGTGGCGTATTATTTTCATATTAGAAACATGGTATTAAACGCGGTTTGTTTTCGTTGGAGGGTTTTGGCGCCACATGTGAGCATCCAATTAGTAAGCTAAGGCGTTCTGAACGATGGTATTATGCTTACCTAACATACGACAGCTGAAGCTGAAATGGGTTCCCTGTTCCTGTTAAAGCTTTAATTAGACCAAAATGATGAAATTTTACAATAATCACCCGAGACAAACAGTATTCGCAGCGGTTTATTTCAGATGGTTGTTAATTTTTCCATACCACAGTTTTGGGAAAACCTGTAAAATTATGAGTACTTGAATGCAACACATTTACCTCTATTATATTAAATTAAAATTTACGCGTGATCTTGAATGTATACACAGTTTGAAAGAAACATATAATTTTCTGAGTTATTTAATGCACATAAAGGAAATACTAGATTTGGCTGAAATTAATGGGACATTTCTTGAGAATTTAACGTTTTAATCTAGTCTATTTTATGAAAGATGGCAAACAATTGCGTTGTTTTAACGTTTGCATTTAAAAAAAGTGACTAAAATTGCCGATTTTTCATGGGTTTACCTTCACCTGCACTGACAAAACTACCCATGCAGCATCAACCATAGTAACCCATGAGTCAGCAGACAAAATTTGACAGTTCTATCCAGTCGAACTGTAACTGTGATGTCAAAAACAGTGAAGCAACTCCGTTCAGAAGTGTGCGCGTTCAAAAGAACGGCACACCCCACCGCGTCGAAAACGGAACATCGTGCGCACTTCGTGGACGCCGGATACGCCCGTTCCGGCATCTACAACATCTTGGCACTATTAGACAACAGCGCATCAGAGCATCGAAAGAAAGCCCGGTTCCGGACGGCCAACGACCCTGAGCGACAAGATACTCCAAAGGATGCCGAAGAGGAAGACCGAGGAAGGTGGGTACACTATGTGCGCTTGGCTAGAGGTCGGCTCAACCAGCCAAACAGTGAAAAGTACCTGGCGAACATAAACATACATGTCAGGAAGCGGAAGTCGCGTCCACTGGGTTTCGGAGTTGCAGGCAATGACGCAGTGGCAGTGGTTGATGGACGACGAGACCTATCTCACCCTGGCTGGCAACGACTGCCAGGGCACTTTGTATTTTACTTCCCCCACGAATGAAGTGAGCTCCGAGGTGAAGTTCATTTCACACACCAAGTTCCCCAAGAAGGTGCTGCTGTGGCTGACAATCAGCGAGAAGAGGATGTCAAAGCCGCTCTTCTTTCGCCCCGGACTGGCCGTGAACGGGGAAATTTATAGAACGAAATGCCTGCCGGAAGTTGTGTCGTTCATCACGAAATACCATAAGGACCTTCGAAGACGTGGTGTTCTGGCCGGATCTGGTGTCGGCCCACTACTCGAAAGCGATCGTTGGAGGAGATGGAGCGGCTGAATATCGATGTGGTACCTTAGTCCGCGAACCCGTCCAACGTCCCCCAACTGCGTCCCATCGAGAATTTCTGGGCCAACCTGAAGCGTAAGATCTACTCCAACAATTTTGTCGCGAAAACTGAGGAGGAATTGATAAATAAAACGAAGAAAGAACTCAAAAACATGCCTACATGCATGTTTTCGTCCGCCATGGCGAATGTTCCGGTTAACTGCCGGAAGGCCGCTCGCAAGGGCGTAGAATTTTTTTGCAAGTAAGCTTAAATAATTACCTTCCATGGGAAATTTATCAAAAGCAATTATCTGTCTTAGCTTTTTTTATCACCATCCGAAAAAAATCCATTTTTTTAATGCAAACGTTACCTTCATTTGAAAACTAAAAAAATTTCCTTCATATAAGTTTCAACTAAGCTCTGAGTAACTATCATTTTGTTTCTTTTAAAAACATGTAAAAATGTTTTAAACATCTCTTTTTAATGGTTTTTTTTTCGTTTTTTTGCATAAAACACGTTATAAACATCAGTGATTAATCCAACAAAAACGTGGCTTTAAAAGTGTTTTACATCTTTCTCTTTGACACAAATTTTCTAACTCGCTTAGATTGCTTGCTATTTTGTTATGAATGCGACATGTTGTGCCTCCAATTGGCAGATAATAAAATCACGAATTCAACCCTGCTGTGGTAATGTCTGTGTGCAAGACGCACAGCACACTTGATCACCGCGCTGCTTGATAGGGCGTCCGAAGAGAAGAATGTTATAACTCAAATGTTTTCAAAATAGTAACTCACAGCTTCCGGTAAACAGCTTTTTTTTTCGGGGAAGTTAGTAGATATTCATCATTGCTACGATTACGCCAATTGTTCGGCATTGGCAGCTCAAAACATAGCTGTTATTCGGAAGCCGTGAGTTACTGTTTTTTGAAAACATTTCCGGAAGAAAATTTGCGAAATGGAGTGAATCTGCTTTTGTAATCACTCGCACAATTTTAAAAAACTAAGACCAAACTCAGCTGGAGGAAGCCTTTTTTTATCCGATTGTAGTCTCACAATGTGTCTCACAATAGATGTCACCTTTTCCAGACTTGGTTTATTTCAGCTGGGTAATATTAACAGCAGAATTGATAATAGTCGTTTTGAGTGTATTTTATTGACAGCCTATCACTGATGATAAATAAGCAATTCCGTTTGTTTATATTTATCGACTACCATGGAAGCCTACAGGAGCAAGTTTTAAAATTACATTTGTAAAAGCTTAGACCCTTATAAGATATTCAATAGCCTTAAACAGTTCGGAGTGAGTAAGCGTTTTGTTTTTCGTACCTTGAAACGGTTCAAGGAAACTGGAATTGTCCATATTTAACACAAAGGAGATGCCAGACGAACTGCCAGAACGAAGAAAAAGATGTGTTTGGGAGCAAATAAGACGTAATCCGGCCGTATTTGGCCGTAAATTGTGCAAACAATTTAAAATGTCCCCTGCTTCATGAACAGGCTCCTCAAACATGATCTGAAATGTAAGCCGTATAAGAAGCAACGGGTTCACAGGTTGACGGAGCGTCAAAAGCAAGCCAGGGTCCAAAGAAGCAGAAATCTTTTGGTTCGGCACGGTGACTGCGAGATTTTATTTTCGGATGAAAAGCACTTCCTCCTTCAGGACAGTCATAATCAACAAAATGATCGTGTGTATGGCAAAAGTCTTGCCAATATTCCAAGAGATAAACTAGCTGTAGAACGCTATCAGAATGTACAGAAATTCATGGTATCCCAAGTAACATTGCTAACACCATCCTGCTTTATTAAGTTTTATTAAAGTTTTATGAAAGCCACTGGAAATCAATTTGGTTTTATTATGACACCAAGTGGGGCCAAAAACCATCATTAATAAGTTTGGGGAACACTATTCTTTGGATGAGCTACCAGGAAGAGGCAGAAAACCCGGTTCTTCCAACCCGAAACTGGAGCAGAAAGTGGTATCTCTAATCATGAAGAACAAATCAATGTCAATACGTGATTTGGCCAAAAAAGCAGGAACGAGTGTCGGAATGATCCAGCGTATCAAGAGGCGAAACCACCTGAAGACCTACAAGAAGCAGAAAATCTCGAAACAAAGTGCAGAACAGAAGAAGCGAGCAGCAACAAGGGCCCGGAAATTGTATTCGCGTCTTTTGCAGCGTCCGGATGCATGCGTTTTGATGGACGATGAGACCTATGTAAAGGAGGACTCAAAAACCCTTCCAGGTCCACAATACTTTACTGCCGTCGTTGGGGAGGATGTGAGCGATGCGGACAGGTCGATTCAAGTGGAGAAATTCGGTCGAAAGGTACTGGTATGGCAAGCAATATGTTCCTGTGGTTTGAAGTCAACAATTTTTTACACTACCGGAACTATAAATGCGGAAATCTATCGATCTGAGTGTCTCCAGAAGAGATTGTTGCCTTTATATAAGAAGCATAGTACACCTCCACTGTTTTGGCCGGATTTAGCGTCGGCTCACTATGCCAAAACCACTCTCAATTGGCTTGCGGAAAAGGGTATAGATTTCGTTGAGAAAAATATCAATCCACCAAATTGCCCTCAGCTTCGACCCATCGAACGTTACTGGGCAATCGTGAAGAGGGTCTTCAAGAAGACTGGTAAGGCAGCTGGGAACATGCAGGAGTTCAAAAAAATTTGGGCTCAAGCGTCCAAAAAATGCGATGCAACACTTGTCCGGAACTTGATGAAGAGCATTCGATCCAAAGTTCGAAAATTCGTGAAGGAATAACTTAAATTTCATCCGGTCTTCATTATGTTCAAGTTTAACCTCGTACAATAAAGGATCAATTTTTTGTATGAATAAAATATCGGTTTTCAACATAATTTGAAAGAAAGTTTGTGGATAGCTTATTTTCGATACACTCCTACTCCTTTTATTAAAGATTGCTGTACAATGACAAAGCAGGTGTTCTTCCTTTTCTATGCCACACAATCGACACATATCCTCTTGAAGTTATCCTATTAGGTTCAGGTGATATTTGCATGGACAATGTCCCGTTATTAAAACAGTGTTAGTACTGAGATCATTTTTTGATAACTCAATAATTTTGCGAGTCATTGAAATATTTGGATTTATCTAGAACCGTTTCGCTTGCCTAGCAATGTGAGTTTTGTTTCAGTTGGTCTCCACTATTATTTTTTCCCATTTCTTGATCTCCGTTCTAAGAGAACAAATAGACACTCTACAGAATGGTTCCTATGAATTGTTGAGATGATCCGAGTCTTGCTAACATGTCGGCTTTTTCATTCCCTAGAATTCCACAGTGGCTGGGAACCCAATATATGTTAACTTGGTTTTGACAGGCCAATTTTTGAAGGGACGTAGCACATTTCCAAAAAAGTTTTGAATTAAATGTTGCTGATTTCGAAGCATTCAGTGCTGCTGGACTATCATTTATCCAGCAGCATTCAGTGCTGCTGGACTGCATTTAAAAAAATGGACAAAAATTGTCAATTTTTCAAGGGTTTACCTTCACCCGTACTGACAAAACTACCCATGCAGCATCAATCATAGTAACCCATGAGTCAGCAGACTAAATCTGACAGCTCCATCAATCGAACTCTAACCGTGATGGCAAAAACAGTGAAGCAACTCCGTTCAGACGTGTGCGCGTTCAAAGAACGGCACCCCACCGCGTCGAAAACGGACATCGTGCGGCATTTTGTGGACGCCAGATACGCCCATTCCGGCATCTACAACGTCTTGGCACTATTAGACAACAATCAGAGCATCGAAAGAAAGCCCGGTTCCAGACGGCTGACGGCCCTACGAGAAGAAGATCGAGGGAAAAGTGGCTACATCGCTGCGTGCGCCTGGCCAGGAGGTCGGCTCAACCGACCAAACAGTGAAAAAGTACCTTGCAAGCATGAACATGCATGTCAGGAAGCGGAAGTCGCGTTTACTGGTTTCGGAGCTGCAGGAAATGACGCAGCGGCAGCGGCTGAAAAAGATGGTCAACTCGATTTTCCCGGCGAATCGCGACGTGTCAGTTGATGTTGGGCTACGAAACAACGGAGCAACGACTGGCAGGGCACTTCGTATTTTACTTCCCCATCGAAGGAAGGTGAGGAGTTCATTTCACACAACTAAGTTCACAAAAATGCTGCAGTGGCTGACAATCAGCGAGAATGGGATGTCAAAGCCGGTCTTCTCTCGCTCCGGACTGGCCGTAAACTGGGAAATTTATAGTACGAAATGCCTGCCGAAAGTTGCGTCGTTCATCAAGAAATACCATGAGGGCAAAGATGCGCTGTTCTGGCCGGATCTGGCGTCGGCCTCCCTACTCGAAAGCGATCGTTGGAGGAGATCGGATAGAATATCGATGTGGTACCCAAGTCGGCGAACCCGCCCAACGTCCTCCCAGCTGCGTCCCATCGAGAATTTCTGGGCCAACCTGAAGCGTAAGATCTACTCCAAAAAATTTCGCAAACACTGAGGGGGATTTGATGTATAAAATGAAGAAAGAACTCGAAAACATGCCTACAACGCATGTTTTCATCCGCCATGGCGAATGTTCCGGTTAACTGCCGGAAGGCCGCTCGCTAGGGCGTAGAATTTTTTTGCAGGTAAGCTTGAATAATTACCTTGCATGGAAAATTTATCAAAAGCAATTATCTGTCTTAGCTTTTTTTATCACCATCCGAAAAAAGTCCATTTTTTTTAAATGATTATTGTTGTTTGGGGTGTTGGTGGGTTGTTGTGTGTGGTTTTAGGCGTTGATATGGGTTTGCTCTTTGGGTTGTTTTGTAAAGGTTGTACGGAATCAAATTGCACCACTTTTAAATGGCTGTAACTTTTTACCCGTTGGGTATTTTCTATTGAAATTTTGGGTGGAATTAGTTCAATGTGTATTTGTTTACGCTGTGTAAGTTTCACTAGCAGATGTGCAATCGTTGCGAAGATGGAGTCGGAAGAACAGCAGCGGCGCAAAGAAATTTTGCGCACGTACCTCGAAAATCCGGATCTTTCTCATCGTGCCATCAGCAGGAAGCTGGGAATGGTACATTCTACGGTGTCTCGTGTTTTAAATCGGTACCACGAACGTTTGACCATCGATCGGAAAGAAAAAAGTGGCAAAAATGGATCTCCGTATAGTGTTAAGGATCACAAGCGGGTAGTTCAAGCTTTCAAGAGGAATCCCAACAGTTCAGTTCGAGATGTGGCGAAGAAACTGAATCTAACCAAAACTTTCGTGCAAGATGCGAAAAAACGTGAAGGACTACACACGTACAAAGTCCAAAAGGCGCCTAATCGCGATGAACGGCAGAATACGGTAGGTAAAACACGTGCACGGAAGCTCTACACCCAGATGTTGACGAAACCACATTGCCTCGTTATGGATGATGAGACGTATGTAAAAGCAGACTTCCGGCAGCTTCCGGGGCTCCAGTTTTTCACTGCTCATCATAAATTCGATGTCCCTGAGGACGTTAGAAAGCAGAAGATGTCAAAGTTTGCCAAAAAATATATGATTTGGCAAGCAATTTGCTCGTGTGGAAAGTGGAGCACCCCATTCGTGACAACTGGAACGGTCAATGGGCAGGTGTACCTAAAGGAATGCCTCCAAAAGCGTCTACTTCCTCTTCTGAGGTCACACGATGGTCCTACGATTTTCTGGCCGGATTTAGCCTCGTGCCATTACTCGAAAGAGGTTTTGGAGTGGTACAAGGCTAAGGAGGTCAATTTCGTGCCGAAGCATCTCAAACCCCCGAACGCACCGGAACTGCGGCCAATTGAAAAGTACTGGGCCATCATGAAGCAGGCACTTCGGAAGCATCCTAAGGAAGTGAAATCGGAGGAAGATATGAAGAAAAAATGGATTGCCACGCAAAAAAAAGTTGGTCCAAATGTTGTACAGGACTTTATGAGTAGTGTAAAGAAGAAGGTTCGTGCATTTGGATATGGAATTGAAATTGAATAAAACAAACATGGGAAAATATTTAACATGTTTTATTTTACTCCTGAAAGTTTGAAGATGATTGGTTGAATGGGCGAATTTTGCCGAATATTTGTGTGTGTTGCAATTTGATTCCGTACACCCTTTATATCAAACTATTCTTAATTTTTTATAACAAGAGAATCAATATAAATCATTTTTTAAAATGCTCAGATGTACTTTAAGATCACCTTCTATAAAGCTCTTTGCCTTGAGCCCTTAAGGCGCTTCTTTCAGCTTCTAATTGAACAAGTTTATGCCACGGAAGCATATAAAGCAGAGCATCTAGTGCCATACTCGGTGTGCTGCTCATTGCACCCGTTATCGAGAGAGCAGTCAGTCTATGTAGCCTCCCCAGCTTATTTTGAGATGCTTTTCCTTGGGTTTTTGTGATATTATTATTATTCCGAAAAAGTACTTTTGCAAAATACCTTTATACATTAAATATTGCGCATTAAAATGTGCTTGTTTAAAATAGAAGGCACCAAAGCGAATTGAGTAATCCCCAATCAACGTTCCAATATTCACAACCACCTAGTAGGCGTCATCCACACAAAGTATTAATTTGCAGCACCAGCTTCAGATCGCCTCCAGCAGCCTCGCCATCAGCAAGAACATCAATGTCCCAACCAATATCCAAAAACATCCAGAATAAAGCATCAACGAGAACCCCATGAAGCACGTTTATGTCCCGATTCGCCCCAAGAAGTGCATCCAGCAGCGGAGACGGACGCCCATGGGAACGGAAATAAAATCGATTCTCTTTAACGATCGCCTATCCATAACGTCATAATCACAGTTATTTGCCATATTTCTTCGGCGATCGTCGTCATCGGAATATAATCATCATCATCATCATCACCATCATCATCATCGCCATCGATATCGGTTGGTGAGCTGATGAAGACAGACAGACAGACAGACAAACGGCGCGGACGGCGTCAAACTGTAAATGAATGAAACCAAACTCTCCCATCGTCAGGAGATAATTGGATGGCTTCTTCGGCCAACGTTGGATTCGTGGGAGAATCTTGCTGATCGACCTTGAAAACCCGTTGGTGTTAGACTGATAAATGCTTGCACGACGCGATGCGATCGATTTCATTATTATCAGTTCGATCCGAGCCGGAGAGCAACCTGTTTGAATGTTTGAACGGTAGCTGAACAGCTGATTTCGCTCCTTCCGCGTCTGTGACACGATTGTCAGCCGGAAAACGTCAGCTCAGCCGGAAAATAGTCGTAAACTTAGTTGGTGCATCTCAATTTCGAATGGAACGAATCGAAATCGTCAAGTCACTTTGAATCTTGACGTCATAAATTGTGGATTTCACAAGGAAATCCTCCGTCGTCGTTTGTTTGGGTTCAGCTGTTCAAGAAAGACAACGACGGTGATGACGACGATGACGACTTGTGGCAGCCTAATTATTCCGTTTGTGTGCAGGATAATTTGTGAGTCAGCTACAAAGAGAAAGAGGCCAAATTGTGTTTTTTTGTGTGTGCTGAAGGCGTTGTATTCGAGAGATTCTTGCCGGCTGGCTTCAAGCCAGGTTACAAACAGGTGCAAACCACCAGCTTCACAGAAGGGATCTCGTACTTGTTTTGTTGTTGTCGTGGTTTGGCAAAGGAATCTTGAGGGAAGTGTGGATAGATTTTGCTTCTTTTCTTGGGTGTTTGGTTAAATTTTTTTAACATGCGGTATTTTCGAAACTATAAATCGTTTCGAAGTAATGTAGCGCTCAAAGTCATTTGACAAATAGTTTTTGCTTGATAATCTTCCTCTACCAATATTTACTTTAAAAAAAATCCAAAATTGTCTAAACATGGGCAAAAGATAAAGGCGCACAGGTATATTTTGAATCATATTTCTAGACTAACATTTGAAAAGGGCAGTATTCAAAAATCATGAAACCGAGAAAATTCGAGGCAAAGATTAGAAAACGAAAATCAAATCCTTTTTTCCATAGAAAGCTCCAACGAACCATTTATTATGCTCACATTTTGTATAATAATGCAGTGCTTTACCTTTTCACACAATATATTGAGAAACATTGATGAAATACCAAAATTCGCCCTGTTTATTTTTAGAGTGTTATTACGCCTTAGGTTTTTCGCCTGATAAACTGCCAGTTCTGGCAACACGCCGTTAAATTATGACATTCTGGCATCGTGTTTGTTATTACGCCTACGTTCTTCAGTCATATTAATCAAGTGGCGAGGAATTACGACCCAGTGTAACCATACCAAAACATTTTCAATTCATAGCAAATGTATTCATGTTATCTATAGCGGCTTCGTCAACTCGTATATTAGGAGTTTTCATTATCATCATCCAGATCATCATCGAAATTTGCATCTTCGATCGCAGTCTTCGCCTTCCGACTACGCTTCGGAACAACCAGGCTCTTCAGCATCGCATCATAATACATCTTATTCCCAACAAATGGCATTAGCTTTTTAAGATCCATCAGTTTTTCATACGGCGGCGGAATAGGTTCAGATTCCAGTGGAAGTAAAATCGGCAACGGTTCATTGTTTATGGTATCGTTATCACACATCCTGAATTGAAAGTATTCATCAGACATCATGCCAGTTTTATAAAAACACGATTTCATGGCAAGAAGAACGGTATTCAAACATAACCATAGATGTGATTGTCAAAACTTCGCCGGCTAAGTCAAGACGAGGCTTCTTGTACCGGCTAGACAAATTGTTTAGTGACAAAAGCTGATGTTTGGTTGAGCTGTTTTACAACAAGTGGCATTTTCTTTTTTATCTGGCTTATAAAGACAAAGACAACCCAGTCTCTAGGCGTTTAGATGTCCAACGAAGTGTTTTTCTTGGCCCTTTCCGTGAATACTGTCCACCTCCATGTGACTGTGACCACTCACCATAATCTTATGTCTGATAATGACATCTCGCCGATCTTTAATGTTCTGCTCGGTGATGTAACTCAGCATCATGCAGACAATGAAGTTGAGGTTGTACCCTCCACAGCGATCAGAACATAAATTTATTAGTTTAACATCAAGGTTAACAGCAAGGAAATCTTTTAAATAAAACCCGCTGTATCCGTTGTCGCTTCTAAAAATTATTACCGCGATAAGAACACACTTGCATACTGTAAACAGCTACTTACTTGATAAATTCTCGGCACTTTTTGGCTTTTTCCGATCAGAATTTGTTTTCTTCAACTCGAAGCAAAATCAATCTCAATGAAACGTTTTCCTAAGCAACCTATCGACGGCGTAACAACAATCAATGGAATCACACATTATTTCCATTGTTCAAATCGATTCCAATTGAAATTTAAGGGAAATGCGGCAATGACTTCTTCTTAGTGATTAGGGCGTTGGTTAGTTTCAGTTTTGATTAAAAAGTCAATTACATTCCGTAACTAAACTTCGCCTAGTTGATGGGTAGTGTGGATAACTATGGGTGGGTTGTGGGGGGTTGGGGGGGCGCATAAATTATTTTTCTTGTTTGGGGTGCCCTTGATTTTATGTCATGGGTAAGTGTTGTGTAATATAATACAGGGTGCGGCAGAAAATAATGCGAAAATGTTCAAACTTGAGTATTGGGTTAATTCGTGTAGCTAGTGACTAATTTCTGTCGAAAGTGTATTTGTTTATGTTTACTTTCAAGTGCTGCATCCAAACATTCTATTTTTTTTATTGCAAATTCGTCAAAATGTTCGCGAAAGAAGTGATCACCAGTTTGTTGCTCGCCCAGAAGAAGCCGAAAGAGATTGCCAAGGTGGTAGGATGCCATTTGGCAACAGTTTATCGCATAAAAAAGTCCCTGCAGGATGGTCCTAAGCAGCGGAAGCCGGGAAGCGGACGTCCGCGCTTTGCACGCACGCCGAACGTGATCAAATCGGTCCGTGCAAAAATTGCTCGCAACCCGGTGCGTTCCATAAGAAAACATGCAAAGGAAGCCAATATTTCGGAGAAATCCATGCGGAGAATCATCAAAGAAGACCTGCATGCATCTTCCAGAGCCAGAGTGAAACGCCACTTGATTACGGACCGGGTCAAGGAACTACGAGTGGCTCGTTCCAAGAGATTGCTTTCCTTGATGAAGAAGGCAAAAATGATAATCCTATTCTCCGACGAAAAGCTTTTCAGCATCGATGCTGTGGCCAACAGCCGCACGGACCGGTTCATTTCACTGCAGAAAATGGAGAACGTTCCGGAAAACGTGAAATTCAAATTTCACAGCAAACATCCGGCTGGTGTCATGATGTTTGGCTTGGTGACGTCCAACGGTTTTCATTGATGCTGGAGTTAAAATCAATACCGAAGTGTATATCGGTATTTTAAAAAACCAAGTGCTTCCCTGTGTGAAGGCTAACTTCTCCGTGGACCAAAACGTTGTCCTACAGCAGGATGGAGCGCCGTGTCACACGTCCAATCGAACCCAACAATGGTTGAACGATAACATGAAGTTTTGACCGAAGGATATGTGGCCCCCTAGCAGTCCAGATCTTAATCCGTTGGATTATTCGATTTGGGCATATGTTGAAGCACGAGCCTGCAAAACATCACACCTTAGTGTCAAAACTCTGAAGTCAACCATAACACGCACATGGCAGTCAATGTCGGAGGACTACGTCCGAAAGGCATGCTCTGGCTTCCGGCATCGGCTCGAGGATGTTATTAATAAAAATGGAGGACACATTGAATAAATTTGTTTAAAAGGACTTTATACAGATAACTGCTCTCAAAAATGTTGATATGATTGCTTGAATTAGTTGAAAATGAGATTTGAAAGAAATAGAACAAATTTTCGCATTATTTTCTGCCACACCCTATATGATTTGTTTATATTTTGGCTCTTCCGCCCTTTTCAAATGTTAGCCTAGATTTATTCTCCATATGCTTTTAAAGTAAAGAAAACATATTTTACCGAGATCAAAAGTAATTTAACTACGAAAAAAGTAATATAAAAATTTTAAGAAAGGTTTTAAAAAAGGGGGTGGGGGTGTTTTGCCGGAAGTGGGAAAGTGGTTGGGGGGGGGGGGGGGGGCGGGGAATTCAGATCTGGATTTTGATTAGGCCGCCTTGATTTTGGCTTTCTTAAAATATTCCTGCTGCAACTTCGACCGAAGTTTTTGGTGAAGTTCTTGTTGAAATATCCAACTCTTCGGCATTTCTTTACTGGCGAAGCGCGATGTATAATAATTCTAAATATCTCTATACACAAGTTGGTCCATGATGCTGATGATACGTACCAATGCACAGTCCAAGTAACATTCCCAAAACCATCCATCTTTATTAGATTTATTTAAGTTTTATGAAGACCACTAGAAATCCATTTATTATGGCACCAAGAGGTTTCATATTTTAGTCAGGTTTATGAGAACCTATACAGCTTGTCATCAACGATCTTAAAAGCTTGTTTTCTCAAATTCCTCTTACTCCTATAAATGATTTAATTTCGTCTTTATGAACTCGTAAAATTCTGTTTTAAAAGCCCTTTTAGGACTCATTCATATTATCTTATTATGGTCAGTTGAAGAATCATTTTAAAACCATCTTGCCTCCAGTAAATACAATTACTGGCAAATTGGCATTGATGGATTTTGAAACGGCTAAAAACATGACCAAATAGTTGTATAGTAGTCATTGCGAAGATAAATTGGCTTTTTGGCAAAACTGTGATTTTTTCCAATCGTTATTTTGAAATATAAGAAATAATTGAAACGCGGAGAAACAAATTCATCAAATTTTAACTGTTATTAAAATGAACTGTACATCGGTGACCATTTGGCATTCTTTCAGATAACCTTATTGAATTCCATCAATTTTTAGGAAATTTATGATGAAATTATCGAATATGTTTGTTTTGATTTTGTTTTTGTTGCTGGCATAATTTCCGAGGCGCGTTAATCTTCAGCTCTTATGGTGCCAAAATTCATCATAAAATTAAATGCGCACATGATTTAAAGCATGATACGCCGTAAAAAAACTCAATTTTCCGCAACACTAGAACTTTTTTCATAGATATTATTTACTGCTATATGAATCAGAAGAGCATGGAATCGAGCAGAGCAGAACAACCAAAACCAACTACTATATGACAGTGAAGTGTGACAGCTGTGGCCATTTGGCCGTATACTGGTTTTCATGGTGACCAAAAGGTGTTCTGGAGGTTCTCAAGTGGTCATAACACCTTTAACTAGAACATTTTCAAAATCTTTATAGCCTTATAAAGGTTCTAATAACTTGTTTTTACAACCGTCTATAGAGTGGGCCACTTTGTAGAAATGTCGGATTAAGGAGGCATAGAAGAGGTGCCAACAAAACAGTTATGAATGTAGTTTTATCAACAAAGCCGGGAGGAGTGCTACATGCAGAGCTGGCAAATGTCATTTTCAATGAAAAATGACCTACGAGTTTTACCGAACTGCGTCTGAAAATCTCATCGGGCGAGAAAACGATGATGGAGATTTTATTCTAAATCTCATCGAATGTTTCGTCATGACAGCACGTGACAGTGTTTTGGTCATCGCTATTAAAAGCACATTTATTGATATAATTGTAAGTTTCATAACAAAATATGAAATAAAACGTCCACTCTGTCGATTACATATTATTGCTTGGCTAATTTACTAGTAGACTAGTTAGAAATTTGTAAAACTAAATCTTATGAGACAAAATCTCATGACTACATGATGGTGTGAACATGACAAGAAATCTCATGATAGTTCATTTCTTTTCGTGACAGTGAGATGGCCTGTTTTTTCATTGTCAGATGATGGCCGTGAGATTTACCAGCTCTGGCTACACGGCTGGAATAAAACCAAAATTGTTACTTCGGAATGGTCCAAAATGCGAATTTAGCTGGAAAGATATATTTTCAGCCTAAGTTTGATGTTTTGGAGCAGAATTGTCTTCCGAATAGTTGTTTCAAATAATGAGGCCCTTCTTTTGTTGTAAATGAAAACTAGGGTTGTCCTTGTTTTCACATAAATCGAAAATCTAACATTTTTATTTGCAGAAATAAAGGCATATATTCTTCGGAAAAGTTGTAGACTAGAAAATTTAAAGCAATTTTGATGTACATTTTCCTATAGCTTTTAATATGACGTAATTAGATTATTTTTTTTCATAGCGTAGGGTGTCCCAATAAAAATCAGTTATTTCGCTCATAGTTTTTTATTTCAAATGTTTAAGCAAAGTAGTCTTCTCATTGATTCTAGAACAAGTAAAGATGCATCTTTTGGTGTGCTTAAAACGTCGCTATCGTATGTCAAACAAAAGTTATTATGGTTTTTGTAAAAAATAGGCCTTTTTCTAATGTTGATCTCTTTGGTTGGGGCTGACAGAAAATGTGTTTCTCAACAGCATTTGAAAGGGTTTTTATTTTTTCTTAACATATTTGGAAACTGGAGATAGGTTATTTCTTTTAAATTGAGTAAAACACATTTGAAAAGGGCGTAATTTTATAAGAAAACTGTAAATAACTCGCTGACGGTAAGAGAAACCGGCAAGATTTTTACGTAAAAAGTTTTATCTTTATGTTTTAAAAACCAGCAAAAACTAGTTTTTTTTGGCACACCTTAAGTAATCTAGGGAAAATTGTTCTAAATCGGTTTATTCAAAAGCTACAAAAAGGTTTTGTTCACAACGTTGCTTGAAATTAGCTAGGTTACAATCATACGAAGGAATGCATACCTTCATTTCAGCAAATAAAACAGTAAGTTTTATATTTCAATGAACATAAGAACCAATCAAAAATACTTGATGTACTCCATAAGTTTCTTCGCAATATGATCAATTAGATCCTGAAGCACAACACTTGCCTCAGACGGTTTCATTCGAATACCTGTTGTATTAATATTATGATATCAAACCTTGCCAGAAATTTACATACCAGAGAGATAGAAAAGCTTTTTAGCTTCTACTATAGTGTTGAACGACGGGTATAGATTAATACCCTGCTCCATGACGGTAATTCGTACGTCCATGTATTGTGCGTGCTGAAATTATTTCGGCCTATGAAGCCGATTACCTTTTCGGGAGACATTGATACAGCGGCATCATGACTGGTTTCAGATGTAAATGAGTCTACAAGATTTTTCACATCTTTTTTTTCAAATACCTTTCCAGCATTACGACGACCTTCTGCCTTTGCACTTGACACCGCTGAGAATCCCAATTCTTCGGTGGTAAATTTTGATTTTATTTCCCGCAAGTGGTTCTGCTGAATTCTCCTGCAGCTTTTGGAGAATGGTTTTAGTTTCCTTTTCCGTGAAATTTTTGGAGAGTTCACTGTGAAGGTCACATTTTCGCTCAGCCAACTATCACTCTGATTAACAGCACCTACCGATTTAATTCACCGTGTGATCTCACCAACAAGTTCTAAGTTGCGTAACTGTGTTTTTTTTTCCGAACACAAACTACGAAACAGCACTTCTAACTGAAAGCGGTATAGCTGCTTTGATCAAACAGCAAAAGAATCCAATTACTCATCAGTAATATCGGAAGTAGAAACCTTCATCATTACAGTTTTTCTTAGATAACTTAGGGTGTGCCTACAGAAAGCCAGTTTTTTGCTCTAACTTTTTTATTTCAATTTTGCCAACAAAGTTGTTCACAAATGGTTTTTAGAATTTCGAAAGGTAAAACTTTTCACGTATAAATCTTTCCGATATCACTTACTGTCAGCGAGTTATTTACGATTTTCTCATAAAATTACGCCCTTTTCATATGTGTTTTACTAAATTAAAAGAATATCCCACATCTTGTTTTCAAACATGATAATGAGCAATAGAAAATCTTTTTAATGCTGTTGAGAAATAATTTTTCTGTCTGCCCCAACCAAAGAGATCAACATTATAAAAAGGCCTACTTTTCTTACAAAAACCATAATAACTTTTGTTTGACATACGATAGTGATGGCACGTTATCAAACGTCTTTTAAGCTAAAGAATGTAGACAAAACGGCGATAAAAACTCAAATTCACACCGAAATACACAACCTGCTATATTAAGCTTATCACGTCTTGGTGTTCCTTCTGGAAATGTGGTAGTGCATTTTGGACGAAAACATAACCACTTCTTCTTCTTTAGCATTTCAAGCTTTCACAGTTCGCTTATTGCTTGCTCTCAACTTAGTGTTCTAAATGCACTTCCACAGTTATTAATTGAGAGCATTCGATGCCAATTACCATTTTTGCATAAGTATGAATGTGTGGCAAGTACAATCATACGCTATGCCCAGGGAGTCGAGAAATTTTCCTAAACAAAAAATGCCTAAACCAGACCGGGAATTGAAGCCAGCCACCTCCAGCATGGTGTTGCTTTGTAGCCGCGCCTTTACCGACTGAGCTAAGGGAGGACCTTTACCATAACATAACGTGACAAACAGCTGTCAAAAAGATCTTTTCTATCGCTAACCACAATGAAAACTTTTCGGTTATCTGTGCGAAAACATACAATTTTTACATGACAATAGACACGATAGTTGTGCGTGTGTTAAACATACCGAACAAATAAAGAAGCACAGCATAACAAATAAACTCCTCATCGGAAATGGTTTGCAGTGTTGCCATATCTAAAGGGCGATACGGTCAAAATTTGGTCAATATCAACTTGACGTATTTCTTTCAATTTTGCATTTAAAAAACCTGAACACCCCTCATTTTGAAGGTGTGTGTGTGTAGAATGTTGCTCCTATTTTGATTTTGGAATTCACTCTTCAGTTGTCAAAATGCCGTCCAAGCAAGAAGAGCAGCGTATCAAAATTTTGCTCGCGCATCGCGAAAATCCGAGCTACTCGCACGCAAAGTTGGCAAAATCGCTAAAAGTTGCCAAATCAACCGTTACAAATGTAATTAAAGTGTTTGGGGAACGTTTGTCGACAGCCAGGAAGTCTGGATCGGGGGGAAATCGAAAACCGGAAGCCGCTGAGACGACAAAAAGAGTTGCCGGTAGTTTCAAGCGAAACCCTAACCTATCTCTCCGAGATGCCGCAAATAAGCTGGGTGTATCGTCTACAACCGTGCATCGAGCCAAAAAACGAGCCGGACTATCGACTTACAAGAAGGTAGTGACTCCAAATCGCGATGATAAACAAAATACGACGGCCAAAGCGCGATCCCGGAGGCTGTACACGACGATGCTGACGAAGTTTGACTGCGTGGTAATGGACGACGAAACCTACGTCAAAGCCGACTACAAGCAGCTTCCGGGACAGGAGTTTTATACGGCAAAAGGAAGGGGAAAGGTAGCAGATATTTTCAAGCACACGAAACTGTCAAAGTTCGCAAAGAAATATCTGGTTTGGCAAGCCATCTGTACCTGTGGCTTGAAAAGCAGCATTTTCATAGCTTCCGGGACTGTCAACCAAGAAATTTACGTGAAAGAGTGTTTGAATAAACGTCTGCTGCCTTTCCTGAAGAAACACGGTTGTTCCGTACTGTTTTGGGCGGATTTGGCATCTTGCCATTACGGTAAAAAGGCCATGGAGTGGTACGCCGCCAACAACGTGCAGGTGGTTCCCAAGGACAAGAACCCTCCCAACACGCCAGAGCTCCGCCCAATTGAGAAATACTGGGCTATTGTCAAGCGGAACCTAAAGAAGACCAAAAAAACTGCTAAGGACGAGCAGCAGTTCAAGGCAAACTGGCTTTCTGCGGCGAAGAAGGTGGACAAGGTGGCTGTACAAAATCTGATGGCAGGGGTCAAGCGTAAGGCCCGGCAATTCGGATTTGGAAAAGCGGAAGCCTAACTGAATATTTTTCCTGAATTTTATACTAATTGAACTTGAAAAAGAAATTTAATTTGATTTTTTAAATAAACGATTTCACCGATTTACACGCGTTTTCCCTTGACCAAATTTTGACCGTCTCACCCTTTATTTTGTCAAAAATTCTACTGTCAGATTACTTTTGAGTGCTACTGTAAATAGACAGCTGAAATGCCAATAATGCCAAGTTGGTCCCATCGGCATTTTTATCAAGAACAGTTAAGAGAATCCTGTAGTTTTTTGCGTCATCTAATGAAATGAAATGTCAGATTTTGCATCAATTCAGGGGGTATCTATGTAAATTCAAAAAGGATATATCGGATAATTTGGTCTGTTGTATGACAGATTTCAAACATTTTCGTTGTTTACACTTGCTTTGGCTTACAATTGAACAAATTTTACGAATCTGTTAATTTCTTTTAATTTGAGTTACAACGGACGAAATACGGGACAGGTCTCAACGGCAGTCAACATCCCGCTTTTTTTAAGAGGCGCAGTAATACGACTATACGACTTTTTTAGTATAGTATTCAGCAAAATCTAGTGCACATTTTTGGAACTCTGAATTCGGTTTTAATTCACGCCATTTATTTTATTTACATGGCATAACGTCACAATACTATAACATAGCCTGATACACAATATCCCTCCATAATTCCCGATTCGTGGCTGCTCTCTCACTTCCCTTGGGCACCTAGTACCCTCTAGGTCTTGCTCCACCTGGTCTGACCATCTTGCTAGTTGCGCCCCACGTCGTCTTGTATCAATCGGATTCCCGTTGAACACAATTTTTGCAGAATATTTCATGTAAATGCACACCACATTTCATGTAAATTTAGGTGAAGATTTATTTACGCCACAAATGGCAACTAGTGTGACTCCTAACGGTGTGGTATACAATCAGAGTGCGAAGTGTGCTTAACATTCGCGTTGTGGAACACATAAGTATAGTCGCGAACGATTTACGAACATGCGAACGATTTACGAATTCCATTGTTTGTCTGATCTAAGAGTGTAATGTCAGCACCCTCCTTCCTTTCACTGTAGTAAATTCCTTGCCATTGTGTCCCAGTTATACTATCCTTTTGTTTTCGTGCTACTTTTACCTGTCCAGCAAGCTTTTGGTCACCCATCTGCGCCTAACTCCTGAAAGGAGCTATAGGAACCGAGGACTTGATGGCAGCCATGAGCAGCATTTTTTAACTTATATAAGTTACCTGCCTTGCTTTTTCCAAACGATTATGTGACCCATTAACCTTGAGCCAGGTCGGTGACGAGCTAGCCCAAGAGGCTTAAAGTAATTTTAATAAAGTTATATAAAAAAAAGCTACAAGGGGCCGCCCAATGAGGTTGTACGTAAAGGTAACGTAGGACTACTAAGCAATGTGTAATGAATTGTTATTATTTTTAAAGAGCCTGTGTAACAAAAGAGGCGATATTTCTCAACAGCTTGAAGGTTGTACGGAATCAAATTGCACCACTTTTAAATGGCTATAACTTTTTACCCGTTGGGTATTTTCTATTGAAATTTTGAGTGGAATTAGTTCAATGTGTATTTGTTTAAGCTGTGTAACGCTGTCTTCACTAGAAGATGTGCAATCGTTGCGAAGATGGAGTCGGAAGAACAGCCGCGGCGCAATGAAATTTTGCGGACGTACCTAGAAACCTAATACCACGTATGTACCTAATTACAATTTTAAGTGTTTTAGCCCAATGGGCTCTTCAGCTTTGTTCAAGTGTTTAATGTGTTTGGTGTGTTTTATGTTTTATTCAATTTTTCAGTTCTTGGGGCATTTTTTGTTAAAATTTGATAACCTACTTAACCTACAGCTACAACTACAATTTAAAAAGCATAAGGGTTGGGAACCAGATTCCGGATGATCTGGTGATTCGATGTCAGGCAGCGTGATCTGTACCGATAGATCCACTCAATGAATCGCTCTTCGAGTAATTTTATCTAGGCCAGACGGTGGACCTCAGTTGTTCTTGTCCTCGGAGGGGTGTTGGGGATCATCCTGAGGAACTTATTCTGAATACGCTGAAGCTTCAGGTGATGTATTTTTGCGCAACTCTCCCAGACTGGCCGATGACCGGATCTATGATTTGCTTGCAGACCGCAAGCTTGTTTTTCAGAGATAATGTGATCTTCTGTCGATCACTGGGTACAGTAGTTTCAACAAAACGTTACACTTTGTGACAGTTTTGTCAACCTCCTCCCTGAAAATAAGGGAAACGTCGAGGTGGACAGCTGAATTGGTCCATTCGACCGTTGTGTTGTTCAGGCTTATTTTACAATTCTCAGGCGGAACAGGTCTATGAGAATAGGATGACCTGGGTCTTTGCTGCGTTGATACAGATATGATGACGATTTGAGTGTCGCTCTTCTCTTTATAAGACACGGCCGGTAGAATATTTATGAATTTTTCAATAGTATGTGGCCCCAGATCAACTATCCTTTTATTGGAATCGATGCGTAGAAATATTTTCGATCGATTGGTGCCAAAGTTTTGAAAATGTTTGGAAAAACGACTGAGATATTAACGCTTAAAACCTGACCACTTTTCGTGACGGTCGCAATTCGTTTTTTTTTTTAATTTTACCCCAGTATAGAAAACAAAGACGAAGTCCTACGTCAAAACTTTGAGTCAGCCACAAGTAACTGGCATCCCACTTAGTTAGACCATAAAGCTATGCATTGTTAATAATAATATTGATTATCGGCTTCACAAAGTGTAAAACACCTCTGAGCCTTGCCAATAAACGAACTATTTAAAAAAAAAAGAACATTTACTCCCTTAAAATTTCATCATCCAAGGGTTCAAACTAGGCTAGAAGTTGCATCATGCGCCCTTCTTTTTCAGGATGGGTGTGACCGGTTGAACGAGTTTGTCTTCATCCTCCGAGAAATCTGTCGTCGGGTAGGAATTGTCCTGGTTGGCCCGTGCTCACGCTAGATCGTCATCGTAAATGACAGTTCGTGGAGCCTCCACTGGAGCTGGCAGTCCGAATCCCCCGTAAAAAATGGATAGTGGGGTGGGCTGACCGGCTAGACTTCTTTCTGGAATACGATTCTTGAGCTAGTTGACATGCAACCGTATCAGGCGATGTTGATCCTCAAGGCACACATTGTAGTTGACTGATCCGATCTTCTCGATGATGGCTGCTGGTTTCCACTGCCAGGATTCTGCTCGGTGGATCTTGGCGTACACGGCGTCTCCGTGCTGAAAATCTCTCGTGACTGCGTCATGCTTCCCGTTGAAAGCGTCGTTTTGCACCGTCCTGTCTTTGGATGTCTTCTGATGTTTTTTCTGATGATTTTTCTGTTGTTTCTCCTCCGGGTTTCCAAGATTTTTTCGGCTAATCCATTTGATTGTGGATGGTACGGAGTGATGCTGAAACTCTGGAATTCGTGGCTTGAAAATTGGGTGCACATTTGTTGCTATTCAATTAAAGTAACTCGTATGTGACACAATGAAGTCGCATTCAACTTGCCACAACCAATTATGTTTACTTTGTGTTGCTTGGGGAATATTGCTAAGATTTGATTGAGCAGCTTGATCGTGGCTCTCGTTGTCGTCGATTTGTTTGCATGAACCTCAGGCCACTTGGAGTAGGGATCCACTATTACCAGGAAGTAAACTCCATCTACTGGCCCTGCGTAGTCAACGTGGATCCTCGACAAGGGATTGGAAGGAAAGAACCAATATTACGGTGTCGTCTTGATTTGCACAGTTTGCAGCATTTGACGCATTCCTCAATTTCGCTATCAATGACGAACCAATACACAAAGCTTCGTACAATCGCCTTCGTTCGGACCATTCCTGGATTACCTCAATGGAACTGTTGCAGGATCCTTCATCGTAACTCGTCGCGAACGACAACTCTGTCGCCCAAAATAACGCATCTATCGACCATGCTGGGCGGTTCACATACTTGGAAGTAGGATTGAACTGCAGCGAAAAGATTCTTGGAGAAGCAGGGCCAACCATCTTGAATGCGTTTAGCAACGGTGGCGTCCATCGATGTAACCTTTCACAATGCTGCGAAAGAAACAGGAACCTTCTCTGCTGCATCGGCAGCAATTCTTTCTAGAATTTCCTCACAACTGAGTGCTGCAATGCCGTATTCTTTTTCAAGTTGGTTGATTCGGTCGATCAGCCTGAAGGACGAAGATTCTCTCCGGCCTCGGAAGTGGATAGTTGTTGGTTCCCACCGCCCGTGAACCCCGCCGAATATTCTGCGCAGATGCGAACTCGGCCGTACGGTTTGCGCACATCCACGATAGGAGCAGCCCATTCGGAGAAATTGACGGTTTCGACGACGCCCAACGTTTGCAACCGTACGAGTTCGGCATTGACCAACGGAATGATGTTGAGGAGAACTGGACGCTTGGGACAGAAGACAGGTTTGGCATTTGATTTTAGAAAAAGCTTTACCTTCGTCTTCTTGCTGAGCCCCAGTGAATCGTTGACAACATCTGCATGCTTCGCTCGAGACACACAAATCTACTGGTCGCCCAACTTCAGCATTACTAGATTGCAGACATAGTCGCGGGGAACCGGCCACATCTCAAATAGTTCGATACCGTCGATACCTACGAGGTTGAGGTTAGCAACCGTCGTAACAGAACATTTTCCTAGTGCAGTTTTACCGTTGATGCTGACGTCACACTGGAAAATTGATATGTCTGTATTGCTTTCAGAATAAGAGATCTTGACTTAACACCTACATGCCTGACCCGTCTTTTAACAAAAATCTGGATTTTCATTTGCCTGTCATTCTGCGAAATCTTATCCAAATTGGATGCAACTTTTTGCAAACGATCACAAATTTGTCCTCGTTGTTGATACAGTATCTGACATTCCGAAATTTTACATAGTTTCGGATATATTCAGGTGAACCGTGGGGTAAGTACCCTTCCCGAAATACTGACCAGTATTAAAACGGTACCAAAACATGGCTTGCGGCACCTCAAACTTCATGATTTTGCAAAACAAGGCAATTGGTGGTCATTTTGGAAATATTCGGCCATTTTGGCCACTCCTGGTAGCCTTCCGAGAACCGGGTTCCACCGAGAAAGTGGCCAGATTTTGAACGGCACCAAAACATGGCTTGCGACACGTCAAACTTCATGATTTTGAAAGACATGACCATTGGTGGTCATTCTGGAAATATTCGGCCGTTGTGGCCACTCTTGGAAGCGTTCCGATAACCGGGTTCCACCGGGAGAGAGGCCAGATTTTGAACGGTACCAGAACATGGCTTGCGACACCTCAAACTTCATGATTTCGTAAAACAAGACCATTGATGGTCATTCTGGAAATACTCGGCCATTTGGCCACTCGTGATAGCCTTCCGGGAACCGAGTTCCACCAGGAAAGTGGCCAGATTTTGAAAGGTACCAGAACATGGCTTGTGATTCCTCAAACTTCATGATTTTTCGAAACAAAGCCATTGGTGGTCATTCTGTAAATATTCGGAGATTGTGGCCACCCCTTGTAGCCTTCCGGGAACCGGGTTTCACAGAAGAAGTGGCCAGATTATGAACGGTAGCAGAACATGGCTTGAGACACGTCAAACTTTATGATTTGGCAAAACAAGACCATTGATGGTCATTCTGGAAATATTCGGCCGTTTTGGCTACTCCTGGCAGCGTTCCAAAAACCGGGTTCCACCGAGAAAGAGGCCAGATTTTGAACAGTACCAGAACATAGCTTGCGACACCTCAAACTTCATGATTTCGCGAAACGAGAACATTGATGGTCATTCGGGAAATATTCGTTATGGAACATAATTGTAGAAACATACCGCCACTTAGGTACCACCACTGTAGGTGAGTTTACCCTAAACATGAAACAAACCGAATTTAGGACATGACGGCCGAATAGAACACACGAGTGGTCGCATCGACGACAACTCCCGAACATATGTTTTCGAGTCATGGTTTTTTCCTGCGCCAATCAAAACACCTATCCAGGCAAGAAGCACATTTCTGTCAATGATTCCGAAGTCAGGATCATGACTTCCTTTCGCATTGGTGAATTAACAACATCAAGATGAACGCGTCCAGTGGGATTTGGATTGTACTCAAATCCACATTAAATTTTCGTGGTGTACATTCAGAATAACCATCAATGGTCTTATTTTGCAAAATCATGAAGTTTGAGGTGTCGCAAGCCATGTTCTGGTACCGTTCAAAATCTGGACACTTTCTCGGTGGAACCCGGTTCTCGGAAGGCTACCAGGATTGGCCAAAATGGCCGAATATTTCCAAAATGACCACCAATTATCTTGTTTTGCAAAATCATGAAGTTTGAGGTGTCGCAAGCAATGTGTTGGTAACGTTTTGATCCTGGTCAGTATTTCGGGAAGGGTACTTACGCCAGGGTTCCTCTGAATATTTCCGGAACTACGTTAAATTCGGAATGTCTGAAACTGTTTTAAAAACAAGAACAAATTTGTGATCGTTTGCAAAAAGTTGCATTTAATTTGGTTAAAATTTAGCAGAATGACAGGCAAATGAAAATCCACATTTTTGTTAAAAGAGGGTAGGTGTTAATTGGAATACTAGGAAAATTTAATGTAACAACTCACTTGATCACTTTTTAAAATATTATAAAATGAAAAATTGAAACACTTTTTCAAACTATCACTTTACTAACAAATTCCTCTATATTCCACTACACAGTGTGAAAGAAACATGTAATGTCTGTAAAAACATATCTGCGTTTCTAATACACATAAAGGGGATACTAGATTTGGCAGAAATTAATGGGATATTTCATGTAAACTTAAGCCTGATACCAACTGAATCTAGTCTTTTGTATGAAAAATTGCAAACATTATTGTATGGCGCATGAAAAATTGCAAGCAATTTCGTTGTTTACGCCTTCTTTGGCTTGGAACTAAACAAGGGGAAAGTTTGCGCGCCCATTAAAATTTATTATTTTTTTCTGTGTAGAATAAGCTTCTCCTTTGGCAGATAGGTCTGTTTCGGCTGCAACTTACAGAATTCTTCAGTGCCGACTGCTCTTAAATTTTGAGCTTCTACGCATTGTCCCTAAAAATCGTCAAATTGTGTAACAGACTCAATGGTCACCGTTTTGAAATCAATAATGGCGTCGAATATCGACAATTGGAGTCTTAACATCATCCTCATTCCCAAAATATCCATGTTGTTACATATTTAACATGTTTATCTTAAGGAGTGTATCGAATATAAGCTATCCACATACATTTGCGTTGCACGCATGTATTTGTGATGGTTTTTTATGCTCTGAAAACAGCATGCTGTGCGTTTGACTGTCAGCTTTCTTTTGTTTGCTTGTTTGTGCGGTTCAAATTCTGCGTTTTCAAAATGTCGCGATTGAAAAGGAAGTGAAAATTAAGGTTCTGGACACATGGCTTAGTGAGAAGGGTATTACTATGCGAAAATTGGCGAAGAGGTTTGGAATTCATCATGCGAGTGTTAAAACCATCATTAATAAGTTTGAGGAACACTATTTTTTGGATGAGCTACCAGGAAGAGGCAGAAAACCCGGTTCTTCCAACCCGAAACTGGAGCAGAAAGTGGTATCTCTAATCATGAAGAACAAATCAATGTCAATACGTGATTTGGCCAAAAAAGCAGGAACGAGTGTCGGAAGGATCCAGCCTATCAAGAAGCGAAACCACCTGAAGACCTACAAGAAGCAGAAAATCTCGAAACAAAGTGTAGAACAGAAGAAGCGAGCAGCAACAAGGGCCCGGAAATTGTATTCGCGTCTTTTGCAGCGTCCGGATGCATGCGTTTTGATGGACGATGAGACCTATGTAAACGAGGACTCAAAAACCCTTCCAGGTCCACAATACTTTACTGCCGTCGTTGGGGAGGATGTGTGCAATGCGGACAGGTCGATTCAAGTGGAGAAATTCGGTCGAAAGGTACTGGTATGGCAAGCAATATGTTCCTGTGGTTTGAAGTCAACCATTTTTTACACTACCGGAACTATAAATGCGGAAATCTATCGATCTGAGTGTCTCCAGAAGAGATTGTTGCCTTTATATAAGAAGCATAGTACACCTCCACTGTTTTGGCAGGATTTAGCGTCGGCTCACTATGCCAAAACCACTCTCAATTGGCTTGCGGAAAAGGGTATAGATTTCGTTGAGAAAAATATCAATTCACCAAATTGCCCTCAGCTTCGACCCATCGAACGTTACTGGGCAATCGTGAAGAGGGTCTTCAAGAAGACTGGTAAGGCAGCTGGGAACATGCAGGAGTTCAAAAAAATTTGTGCTCAAGCGTCCAAAAAATGCGATGCAACTACTTGTCCGGAACTTGATGAAGAGCATTCGATCCAAAGTTCGAAAATTCGTGAAGGAATAACTTAAATTTCATCCGGTCTTCATTATGTTCAAGTTTAACCTCGTACAATAGAGGATCAATTTTTTGTATGAATAAAATATCGGTTTTCAACATAATTTGAAAGAAAGTTTGTGGATAGCTTATTTTCGATACACTCCTTACACCGATGGCAGACATCTTGGATTTCGAAATGGTGTCAAACTTCAATTTTAAGTTTCTACGCAGTACCCCTGTCCTGCTGATAGCTATAATGGGTAATATATGACCGAATTTTTAGAACCAATGGCTGCCACTTCTAAATCTAAAATGCTGTCGAATACACATCGTCACACCATCTCTAATATGTGAGAGTGGTGTGAAATTAGTTCGCCTCTTCGCGGTGACCCTGGAATTGTCAAGCTCCCCTCAAAGGTTAAACGAATTACGGACGACAGTGTGACATGGGTGAAACGGGACGATGGCGCCCCCAGACGCCCGGACCCCGGTCCTTTCTCGATCGGATGAAGGACCATACGACGCGAGGTTCGGCAGATACCGTAAGTGGTCGGACAGGGAGATTGCGGACGATCTGGAACGCGGACCACCAGACGTCCCGAACCCGGTTTGGATCCAGGATCATCTCGATCGAATCAGTGTCAGGTCACAGGATCTAACTACTAAGGACCTTTGTAGTTAGACACAGTGGGTGTTTAACGCACAAAAGCCCCCTCCCTGAAGTAATACCGAATGGTGGTTCCGTGGAGGGGCGGGGCTCGAGGCATTGGTGGGTGTTTAGTAGGTCGAGGAGTTGGGATCCTTATCCTCTCACCCTGAATTCCTCAGGTGTCTGTTTGCAGATTTCCCATGCCGTCTAAAAATAAAATTTTCCAATGTGAAAATATTTATTTTGTTGCAAATTTAACCATTTGTCTGACACCGATGGTGGTTATCTTGGCACCAGGGAACATGTTCAAATGTGCCCTATGTGGTTCTGGATATTTGTTTTAACCACCATTGTACTTCTTTTCAAATTCTCATGGATAAGAGGTGTCGCATGATGGGTTTTGGTTTATGTTTGAAATTGGCCACCACCGATGGGGTACCGGAGCACGCCTGGGTGTGGTCCAATTGGTCCTGGACTGTCAATATGCCTACTATTGATTTTATTATTGGATTCTATTATGATTTGTTGTGCTGCATGATGGCTTCAACGTAATTGAGGCCAATTATAAAAAAAACACCTGTATTCACTTCAACGTGTTGCTGAGAAATTTCCAGAACCGGTGAACCGATTGCTAAAACATTCAATAGCGGTTGATCCGTTTGGCATTTGATTCATACAAATTAGCCCAGTGGTTGCTGAGAAAAACATCTACATTGTAGCGTCACAAAAAATTTTACATACATTCACATACACGCTCAGACAGTTTGCTTACTTTTCAAGCTAAGTCGAATGATATATGACACTTGGCCCTGCAGATCTCAGAAAGAAAATCGAGTTTCGATCCCAATACCCTTCTTTGTAAAAGTGTCAAATCGTTTATATACTTGATGACACCGCTCCTTTCTTCATTACACTTCTCATATCGTTTCATAATTCCAGACTAAAATCAAGCTTAAAATAATCTTCTGTCGCCGCTAATAGAGAATGTGTAACCTGTATTCGGATTGTAACGGACAATTGACATGGTTTATCATGACTTTTAGCGACTAACAAGCGATAAACATATATTCTGCAATATACCTCTTACACATCTCTGCTGTAGCATTTACTGTTTTAGTTTAACTGTTTGTGTTTGATACATTCTGAAAAATAAGTAAATTTTGTGATAATACACTTTATGTTAACGGCACATACATCGAAAACATCAATACATTAATCTACCAGTTGGCTGTCACTTTATACAGCTACAATAAATGACCCTTATATTCACAAATCTCATCTAATAAAAATCGAAAAACTGTACAGATATAGACACGTTGTGTGTGAACAAAACGAAAAGACAAGAAAATAAACTAAGAAAAAATAGCCGTGATGAGAAGCGCCACGTCGCAGGTCTTTCCATGCGTTTACTTGGAAGTGATAAAAAGGAAAGCATCCATAACAACCGAAAGCAGAATCCTAGAAAATTAAACCCACAATAAACTCAAAAAAACAAAAAAAAAATACACCGAAACGGGAAGGAAAACAAAAATCAAATCTCCCGAAAATTGCCAATTCAAGTTGGGTCGGGAGCGATGAGCGCCGCCGCTGCCGCCGCCGCCATCCGTCTGTCACTCTCGCTGCTATACGACTGAACCTAAACAAACGGCCACTCTCTACAGGGTTATACGTTTTACTTACACTCCCGTTCATTCTAGGGCAACAGCCAAGCGACAGCAGTCATCGCAGTCGCAGTCCTTTGCACAGTTTGATGTCAGCTGAATCAGGACTCCTGTCAGGCAAGGGTAATTTATTGCGCAATAAATTTGACCTCTCTCAGCCCTGGCTACCTCGGTGCCCTCCCATAGGAACTGAATGTGTTTTGTAACTATTATTCGGAACAGAAAATCTCTAACACCCTCAAGATTAAAGGCACAGGTTCGATCGAACCGAATTCGACCAAGGTAGCCGTTGGAGAAAAAGTCAGTGTTTGGGCTGCTCTTAAACCTTTATGGGAATCTCGTCGCCGTGCAACATTTTTCGATCAGAAGCAGAAAGGTACCTGTCGGGGGACAAAGTGTAAAAACAATGACAACACTTTTGGCCCACTGCCATAAACTATCCTTGCTCGTGGATGGCCTTTGAGGTGAATTCTTCAGAATCTGTCACACTGGAATTGGTGCGAGAAAATATGTCTTTAAGGGGTAGTGCGGTGCATAGCTCTCGTTAATTGGGATGGAATTTATAGGTCGAATTTAACTTGAAAACATATGCGAACTTAATGTTTCAAAGATACAAGGTCAGAGACTAAAGGATTCAAACGATGGTTTACAATAGACTTTTTTTCGAAAGGTGATCCTACTGCAAACAATTTCTTTAATTTAAAGCGAACTGAAACAAAAAAAAAGTGCAATTCGCATAAAAGCTAATGCATAATTAATTAGCTCTAGACCGAAACTTACGGTGCAATCGCTACGATTGCATCTCACAAAGCAAGAAGGAAGCTCACATATAACTATAAACACAACCCACAGTTCATATGACTTCTTTATTATGCTCGCCAATCGTTACCCATTTGGTGGGAGGCAGAGCTTGCATAAAGAAGAAGAAAGAAAAAACGACAGGCAAAATAGATCGACCGTTGGATGGGCTTTGCTGCTCATGCCACCGCAAGTCCGCAAGTCCGGGAAGGTCTGCAATGTAAATTATTTCACTTGTTTTGCATATGTTGGTAGTGCAATCCGTTTGAGAGGGTGGTGCCACGGATGGTTGAATCCCATGTTTAGCGAAACTCACCAAGATTGTCTTGGGCGAGGTTTGAGGAGGGGGACTTTTGCAGAATCTCCCCATGCAGTTTAGTCTACGAACGAATGCACTTCCAGGGGTGTACTCAGCAGATGGCGCACGTGGCATATGCACTGTTGAAAAAATCGAGAAATGCGAAAATTTGTTTTTATATTTTATCCTTCAAAAAGTAGTTGACAATCTGAGCTAGTAAGATTCGAACAATAATTCAATTCCGTTTTCTTATTCACAGCTACAATAATTACTTCATCATTTTTTCGTTAATTTTCTTTAAATCTTGCATCAACCGATTGTTTTTTTTTTTCCTAGAAATTTTCTACATTCTTCAAAACCATTAATATTTAGCAATAAACTGTCAACAGTGAGATGAATGCAAAATAATATCTTATAACTTTGAAGATTGATGATTCCAATGGAGTTTCCGTGAGTGCTATTAACGCAGGCTTCAATGTTAAGTGCCGACCCGCCACCCTTTCATGGAATGACGAATTGAATCTTTAAAAAATTCGAGGCGTTTAACGATTATCGTAAACATGAAATATTTGAGCTCTTTGATAAGAACTCAAAGCCTAAAAAAAAAACTAAGGGACTTACTCATAGCAAAGAAACGCAATTACTGGCGTTTATTTGCAAAGAGACTATCTAGTGGAACCTCGATGACAACGCTTTGAAGAAAGGATCGCCAAATGCGGAACCGCTATAAAGGTTTGTCAAGACACTGTCCCAACACAACCGACTTTACGGGGTACTAAGGTTTTCTGGATGAACCATTCACAATGCTGGAATTTTCAACTGTACTTCTTTCATTCAGTAACTCTGTTCTGGGATGCGATTTGATCAAATTCAACCTTCTTCAAAATTTCTCGATCCTGGATTGCTAAAAGACGTTTATGTAACCTGTATAAAAGTCTCATGGAATAAAACATAGTTCCACCCGCATGGAGGAAAGTTGGACTAAAAGCTATTCAAAATCCTGGGAAACCAGCGTCTGATTACAATTCTTACCGTCCAATCTCTTTGCTATCATGTTTAAGGAAAATAATTAGAAAAAATGATCTTATCATGACTTGACCGTTGGGTTGAGTCAAACAACCTGTTATCAAATATGCATTTTCATTTCCGAAAGGTTGGCGTTGCTTTCATATGATATATAGTTTAAATGACCTTTTCACACAAGGATCAACTGGCTTCAGTATTTCTGGATATTAAGGGCGCATTTGATTCAGTTTCCATGGATATACTGGCAGAAAGTCTACACAGTAGTGATTTACCAGGAATTTAAAATAATTGTTTGTACAATTTACTGTTCGAGTTCTAGGTGGTGGATGAGTTTGTGTACCTCGGATCATTGGTTACGTCGCATAACAACTGCAGCAGAGACATTCGGAGACGCCTTTTTGCCGGAAGTCGTGCCTACTATGGACTCTAGAAGCCCTTGAGGTCTGGCAAACTTCATCCCCGCACAAAGTGTACCATGTACAAAACGCTGATAAGACCGGTAGTTCTCTACGAGCATGAGACGTGGACATAACAATGCTCTAAGAGGACCTGCTAACACTTGGAGCTTTCGAACGACGCGTGCTTAGGATAATCTTTGGCGGTGAATGTGAAAACGGCGTATGGAGGAGAAGGATGAACCACGAGCTGGTGCAGCTCTATGGCGAACACAGTATCCAGAAAGTCGCTAAAGCTGGAAGGGTACAATGGGCGGGACATGCTGTAAGAATGTCGGATAAAAACACCGCAAAAATGGTGTTTGCCTCGAATCCGAGCGGTACAAGACGCAGAGGAGCGCAGCGAGCAAGGTGGTTAAACCAAGTGGAGCAAGTCTTTGGAAGTGTGGGACATTCGAGGAACTGGAGACAAGCAGCCCTCAACCGAGTTTTATGGAGAAATATCGTGACGCAGGTGCGGTCCCAATAAGACGTTGGACCAGCAGAAGCAAGTAAGTAAGTAAATAACAATTTACTGTCAGAAAAACAAATGAAATTCAAACTAGGTCAATTGACAACTTCCATTATTAGCTTACCCAAAGGCTCATGTTTAAGTTCCGTCCTTAATAATTTTTATGTTAAAGATATTCATAGCTGCTTGGAAAATAGATGCATGCTAAGACAAGTTGCAGACAATGATGTTCTCTCTAGTACACATAAGTGGCTGATTACTACAATATAGGTATTTTTGATACGTTTTTTAACAACTTTGGGTTAATCCTTCAGAGAAGTTCTTCACAAAACTTCGGGTAAGCTCTTAAGAGAACTTCATGGAAGTTCTTAAGAGAACTTCATGGAAGTTCTTAAGAGAACTTCAGGAAAGTTCTGCAGAGAACTTCTGGGAAGCTCTGCAGAGAACTTCAGAGAAGTACTGCAGATAACTTCAAGAAAGTTCTGCAGAGAACTTCAGGGAAGTTCCACAGAAAACTTCAGGAAAGTTCCACAGAGAACTTTAGGGAAGTTCCGTAGAGAACTTCAGGAAAGTTCCGCAGAGAACTTCAGAGAACTAGAAAATAAGAAGAATGATTAGTAATTTCCATTTAATTCCAACTACCTTTATTGCTTATCTTGACAGATACGCGTATTTCGTCTACAATGTGCAGACTTCTTCAGTGTCGTGTACTAATACTCGACTAGTCGAGTATTAGTACACGACACTGAAGAAGTCTGCACATTGTAGACGAAATACGCGTATCGGTCAAGATAAGCAATAAAGGTAGTTGAAATTAAATGGAAATTACTAATCATTCTTCTTATTTTCTAGTTACAGGTATTCCACTAAACAGCTCACACTCTCCATAATTCACTTCAGAGAAGTTCTGCAGAGAACTTAATGAAAGTTCTGCAGGTAACTTCCGGGGAGTTCTGCAGGTAACTTCAGAGAAGTTCTGCAGAGAACTTCAGGAATGTTCTGCAGAGAACTTCAGAGAACTTGCGCAGAGAACTACAGGGAGGTTCTGCAGAGAACCTTAGGGTAGTTTTGAAGAGAACTTCAGGGAAGATCCGCAGAGATGTTCAGGCTTTTATTAAACACGGTTTTCGCATTGCTAACAGAAATTCCAACCGGAAATATTTTATTATTTGTTTTGAATAAATGTTAAGAGTATATTCGTTACATTTATTCAAAACAAATACAAAAAAAATATCACTGGTGAGAATTTCTACCAGCAGTGCGAAAACTGTTTTAAATAAAAATCTGATTTTATCCACCTTCTCTGAAGTTCTCTACAGAACTTCCCTGAAGTGCTCTGCAGAACTTTTCTGAAGTTCTCTGCAGAACTACTCTGAAGTTCTCTGCAGAACTTCTCTGAAGTTCTCTGCAGAACTTCTCTGAAGTTCTCTGCAGAACTTCTCTGAAGTTCTCTGTAGATTTTCCCTGAGATTCTCTGCAGAACTTCCCTGTTGTTCTCTGCAGTATTTCCCTGTTGTTCTCTGCAGTACTTCCCTGAAGTTCTTTGCAGAACTTTCCATAAGTTCTATGAAAAACATTTCTGAGGTTCTTTAAAGAACTTCCCTGAAGTTGTCTGCAGAACTTCCCTGAAGTTGTCTGCAGAATGCCTTATCCTCATATTTATTTTCCATTAAAATGCTTTTTATAAGCCGTAGACATGCTTCGAAAAAAATACTTCAACTGCCCTTACGATCAAACATGTCTATCCGTTTGTGAGTGAAAATCATGGTGTTTCTGAAATTGTAACACAGGTTAAAGGAGATTGATTTCTCTTAAGTGTTTATATTTACAGATAATATTTACAAAATATTATATTGAAATATTGAATTTATAGTTGATTGCCTTCTAGTTGAGGTTCCAGGGATGCTGGTCATTAAATTTTAGATGTTTCTCCCATCATGGCTGCATGTCATTGCTTGTTGTAAGGATTTTCAAATTGCATGATATCCTGGTGAAATCTTTCCCCATGCTTCCCCGAGTATGCTCTCGTGTTTTCTTTGAATTGATCAAGATGGAAATCCAAAATATGTCACTTCAAGTACATTTACTTGGAGCTTTTCCATGTCGATTTCTGAATCATTTCCGATACTTGCAGGCCATTGAAGACTCCTGCCGTTATTTTGGCATCTGATAATTTTTGAAATGGTTTGCAGTATGTAGGTGAAGGCTGCACTTTCTTTCTATTTTCTCTTCATAGATTCGACAGAATAATGCCGTTTGCCAAATATTGCTATCGATGAATAGTCGCCACTCTTTCTGTTCGTGTTTAAGGCCCATTCCGTCAAACGAGCCACCGACATCAGGACAAAAGCAAAGTCCATCCTTATATGTAAAAAATAAGGACTAAGACTCATGCCGCTCCCGTTGTGCAGTAACTTTAACGTCACCATCAAGGAGCTCTCATTTAATGAGACGTTAAATTAAAAGCTCTGCATTAGCTTTTGTTAAGCTCAGACATGACACTTGAGTGCACTTTAGTGAAAACATATAATTTTAGCTGCATAATTCACTTGTTTGCTACACCGAAAATGGTCCTAACCGCATCCTCACTGTTGATATAAATCAGTGCATATTGGCCATCGAATATTTTAAATAACTTTGTTTTCCCAATCAAAAACCACCATCACACTTTGTAAGTAGTTGGAATAAATCGGCAAAACTTTGTCTTAACAAAAAAAAAAACATCTTGTATGAGTGACTCCAATGGTATATTGATTCCCATATTGCCAGAGTTTTCTACTGAATGTGTTCATGGCCACTTGAGGCCCCACGGGAACCTGTTCCGGAACGACAGGTAAAATCATCAGATGGCCACTTAACGTTGAGAATTATCCTACTGGCGAAATTTCAAGAATTTTGAAATTTGCCAGGGTTTCCTTCTTATTATGTTCATGGTCACTCTAGGCCCCACGGGAACCTGCTACAGAATGACCGTTGCAGTTACAAGTCGACATATGGCCCACAATAGAATAGAAATAGTTTCTAGGAATTATTCCAAAGATTTTGACATCCATGCCCGGAAATTCAATAGATGTTTCCAAATAGTGTCTCCGTACCGAGCCACTGCCTCGGAAACCCGGTTTTTGCTGATAACATCTCTAAAGCGAATGAGATTCTGAATCTGACAGTGTCAAAAGAATTAAAATCGGTCAATAATAGCCAGAGTTATAATCATTTGAATTTGGTGGGTACCCGGGTTCCCAGTTGATCACATAAGGGTGTTTATTTTGATGATACCCCGTTTTTCATAAAGACGTTTGGCATACAGACGTTTGACATACGGACTTTTGGCCGAATGGACTTTTGGCCGAATGGATGTTTGACCGATTGGACGTTTGGCCGGATGGAGGTTTGGCCTAATGGACGTTTGGCCGAAAATTGTCTATTAGCATAAATGTATTGCAGAAAAAAAGGAAATAAGAATCAAAAAAAGTATTTTCAAACGCATTAGATTTAAGATTTCAAGAGTCAAATAACAAGAATGCAATTTTATTATAGCTCAAAATTATAAAATATTGGTTTCTCACATAATTCACTAGCTGTTTCAAGATTTTTCAAATCGACATACATGAAATCATTAGAATTACATTTGTTTGATCTGTGAAACTCCAAAGAACTGATCATGTTTGAAAGAAGGAAAAATCTCACATAGTTTTATTCAGGGCAAGCGCTGGATTCAGAAGTTTGCTTTCGAATACAGGAATATGTATCGTCATAGAAGGCCCATGTGCAAAGAATCGAAAGAAGGTTTCTTTTGGAGGAACTGCATATTTTCTTCAAGATAAGAAAAAATAATGACCCATTCTGTCTAGCTGTTTAACATAATACATATTTCCACCTAAATCAGGAGTCTACCTCCGACACGAATGCACTCAGGTGTAAAGTGTCGTAAATACGAAAAAAAAAAAAAAAGGAGTCTACGAGTCGGAACATATCTTCAGCAACGAGCATTAGGCTCAGAAAATTTCATAGCCATGGAATAAAGTTCCCAATTGCAGGGACTTCTTAAACGCATGCGGATTGCTTTCCTATTAAAAAATGTTTTCTTCAGCTCCTCAATCTGTACAAAAACACACAATATTGTATGAGTGCGATTCCGTGCATGTGTGCGAAGGCGAACTGAAATAGGTCAGTTCACGATTTGCTGCAAACGTAAATTTCTTCAACCCGCTCCTTCGCTTTACCTATTCGCTCACGAAAACAATCAACCAAAACATATCGATTGCTACGATCACAAACTCGTCTAATAGCAGGTTATGAGACAGACCTACACGACCAAACTTTTAGTTTGTCATTGATCTTTAGATTGGCAATGTGTATTTCTTATTTCATTTACTCTCAGGCAAATGTTAGCCAAAGCGACTATGACGACAAACGGGATGCTTCGTTTAAAACAAACAAATGCAAGAGACAGCAGGCTTCACGTTACATTACCGGTGCGCTATATCCATGGATAACAAAGAAGAGAGGAAACATGGGCTCTCTCAAAAGCAACAGTGATGCCATAGCTGCCGCTCAACAGCGAAGCATTATTTATCGTTGGGTACTATTGGACAGCTCCAAAACATATTTTTTATTGCAAATGATAGTGCCAGATGATGGACAATATAATCATAAACATAGATCAACCTCAAATGACTGGAAGAAACATGAAATAAATAGTGATTTCAGATTATCTAAATATGAAATAAATTCAAACTCAATTACCAACATCACATTCTGGCAACGAGCTTAAATGTGAGAGAGAGCTGATGAAGACATGCTCTCCGGGTACATACGATCAAATGCAAAATGAGCTAAGTTAAAATTTAAGCGAACTTCTTCAGCAGGTAAGAAACTGATGGTTTCTAGATGATGTATTTTAAATCTTCAAAATGACAGTAATAAATTGGTAATCAATCATGATTCATACATCGAATCATTGGCCTAATAGATAAAGCTTATGATCGTATCATTAAAAAGGAAATAATTTGGAAAATGTAGGAGTTATAGACCTGTTTCCTAACAACTGATTAAAATAGTGACCCCTGATTAAGCCGTTCCCTACCCTAGTTGAAACTAAATCAGAATGCTTATTACTGCAAATGCGCAAACATATTGAACAACTCTTAGTGTAATCAGTCTAGAATATCGAGATGCTATCTAATGCGTTCGAGAATGTTTTTTTTTGGTTCATTATTTCCATATATCTAATGCATTTAAAAATACTTTTTTAGATTCTCATTTCCTTTTCTCTGCAATACATTTATGCTAATAGACAATTTTCGGCCAAACGTTCATTCGGCCAAACGTCTATTCGGCCAAACATCTATTCGACCAAATGTCCAAAGTGGCCAAACATCCATATGCCAAACATCCATATGCCAAATGTCCATATTCCAAACGTCCCACCCCCGTTTATTTTGTCGAACACATAAGGGTTAAACGTTCAATCGATTCCAGACTCCTTAAAACCTCTTTAAATAAATTGTTTTCTCTATGATGTTAACCTTCATCACACTTTGGTTGTGACTTCAACGGTATTTTTACAGTTATTTTAAATCAGTACTAATATTTAAATATACATATGTGCATCTTCCTAAAATTAAGAAAATGATTATAATCGGAATACAAAGATAACCAAGAATTCAGCAAATCGTTACCGAAAATAAACTCTGCTGCCAACCCAACCCTTTTATCCAACATCCTAGTGATTTCTCTTGAAAGTACAGAGGATTCCTCGGCATCCGACAAAACGAGTACTACGTCAAAACTTTTCGTCCTTTTCCTTATTTGAAATACATTTTCAAACTATCCCTAAAAAACGCGAGCAAATTCCATTAAATTTCACTAAAAAAACGCTTATCTTTGGACATATAGGCCTATTTCATCTGTGACTTCCCTGGTAGTACACTTGTTGCAACTCGGTTGAAGTATCTTCAATGTGACTCCATTAGGTCATAATCAAGTTGCTGCAACTAATTATGACAAAGTTGTGTTGCTTAGGTTACAGACTACTCAAGTGTTCGGTGCTCAACTTTTTTAAAAAGTGATCAAGTGAAGCGTTAGTTAATATTTTTCTAGTGTTCCAAGATTTTGTAGATGGTATTTAATACTGTTGACCAACCATTTTTTAGCAAAACTTGTTTTTTATTTATTTTTCTTCTTCAGTGAAGGTCATAGACAGCTGAAATATACGAACCAACCCAGGAAATCCACTGAGCCTGCCCATCGGACAGCGGTCGATCATGCTGGACCAAGATTTGACTTCCGACATACGGACGAAGACGATGTCTGTCGCAAGATCTTTGAAATCAATACTAACGCTACCGGATCTGATGATATCCCGATATCCTTCATCAAACTTCTTTGTCCCTTCATACTACCTGCACATTCTCATCTTTTCAATGCGACCATCGACTTGAAGACCTTCCCGCCCAACTGAAAAAAAAGCAATCATTACACCGATTCATAAAGCTTCGAATCCCATCGAACCTAAAGATTATCGACCGATCAGCGTGCTACCTGCCATCTCGAAGGGACTGGGAAAGATCCTACTGGCTCAAATCACCGAACATCTCGACAATATCAACACGGACCGTTATTCGCAAAACACCAATCCGGATATCGCAAGGGATACAGTACGACCACCGCCCTGACTAAAGTCGTCCACGATATTTATGATGGTTTCGGAAGAGGCCACTGTTCCGTCATGGCCCTTGTTGATTTCTCCCTGGCGTTCAGCTGTGTCAACCACTGGATCCTGGAAGCAGACTTCGCGATGAGTTCCGTTTCTCTCAAGACGCCTGTAACCTAGTCTCATCCTTCTGGCACGTCGAAAACAGTCGGTTCGCCAGGCCGACGTCGTTTCTGGTGAACGTAGTGTCTTTGACGGTACCCCACATGGATCTTGCCTAAGCGCACTGTTGTTCAGTTTAACACTGAACGACGATTTACAGTTGTACATTTCCGGACCTGTGGCAGACATTGATATACTAACCCAAACTATCAACGTGGACCTCGAAGCAATAACTAACTGGGCTATGGTCAACAAGCTTTTCCCTAACCCAAAGAAAACTCAGGCAATAGTCTTCAGTAGAACAGGAACTATAATTCCTCAAACACCTATTTCTTTCTGTGGTGAACAAGTACCTTTGTCCACCAAAGTAACAAATCTAGGATTGTTACTTCTGTACTGGATTGGAACTGTCACTACTAATAAGGAAAAAGCTAGTACAAGCTTTGGTAGTACCCATTTTTACGTATGGCGATGTTGTGTACTGCCCTGGGCTTGCTGCCAGCCGCAAAGAGCAGTTGCTGCAAATCTGCTGTACGATTTGTCTTCATCCTCCGGCGACTCTACGGTAGCTGTTCGCAATTCGATTCTGGGACACGATCTGCCCTCGAACTATCACCTACGGATCTGTACGTTTATGAGACAAGCCTACTGCGGGAACCAACCAGACTACATCTCGCAACATCTACTACGAGGACAGCAAGAACGCACTCGTTGCTTCATCTCCAAGGCACACGTGTGAGGGGGAAAAGCCTGGTGGTGTGGGGCCCCCTGGGGGCGCCGTTTGGCGGAAAAAAACCAACACTAATTTAAAACCGGAGTTAAAAGCTTTATTTAAGTTTATTTTTTTTGGGGGGGCTTTTTTTTCTTATTTATATTTTTTTTTTTTTTGTCTGCTATTTGTTGTGTTTTTGTTTTTTTTTTTTTCCAAATATTGTATTATTTGTTGGTTTTTTTGTTGGTGTTGGGTGTTTTTGGGGGCTTAGTTGTTGGAGGTAAAGGGTGATACGGTCAAAATTTGGTCAAGGGAAAACGCGTGTAAATCGGTGAAATCGTTTATTTAAAAAATCAAATTATATTTCTTTTTCAAGTTCAATTAGTATAAAATTCAGGAAAAATATTCAGTTAGGCTTCCGCTTTTCCAAATCTGAATTGCCGGGCCTTACGCTTGATCCCTGCCATCAGATTTTGTACAGCCACCTTGTCCACCTTCTTCGCCGCAGAAAGCCAGTTTGCCTTGAACTGCTGCTCGTCCTTAGCAGTTTTTTTGGTCTTCTTTAGGTTCCGCTTGACAATAGCCCAGTATTTCTCAATTGGGCGGAGCTCTGGCGTGTTGGGAGGGTTCTTGTCCTTGGGAAGCACCTGCACGTTGTTGGCGTACCACTCCATGGCCTTTTTACCGTAATAGCAAGATGCTAAATCCGCCCAAAACAGCACGGAACAACCGTGTTTCTTCAGGAAAGGCAGCAGACGTCTATTCAAACACTCTTTCACGTAAATTTCTTGGTTGACAGTCCCGGAAGCTATGAAAATGCTGCTTTTCAAGCCACAGGTACAGATGGCTTGCCAAACCAGATAATTCCTTGCGAACTTTGACAGTTTCGTGTGCTTGAAAATATCTGCTACCTTTCTCCTTCCTTTTGCCGTATAAAACTCCTGTCCCGGAAGCTGCTTGTAGTCGGCTTTGACGTAGGTTTCGTCGTCCATTACCACGCAGTCAAACTTCGTCAGCATCGTCGTGTACAGCCTCCGGGATCGCGCTTTGGCCGTCGTATTTTGTTTATCATCGCGATTTGGAGTCACTACCTTCTTGTAAGTCGATAGTCCGGCTCGTTTTTTGGCTCGATGCACGGTTGTAGACGATACACCCAGCTTATTTGCGGCATCTCGGAGAGATAGGTTAGGGTTTCGCTTGAAACTACCGGCAACTCTCTTTGTCGTCTCAGCGGCTTCCGGTTTTCGATTTCCCCCCGATCCAGACTTCCTGGCTGTCGACAAACGTTCCCCAAACACTTTAATTACATTTGTAACGGTTGATTTGGCAACTTTTAGCGATTTTGCCAACTTTGCGTGCGAGTAGCTCGGATTTTCGCGATGCGCGAGCAAAATTTTGATACGCTGCTCTTCTTGCCTGGACGGCATTTTGACAACTGAAGAGTGAATTCCAAAATCAAAATAGGAGCAACATTCTACACACACACACCTTCAAAATGAGGGGTGTTCAGGTTTTTTAAATGCAAAATTGAAAGAAATACGTCAAGTTGATATTGACCAAATTTTGACCGTATCGCCCTTTAGTAAGTGCTGGTCAAATGTTGTACATCTCAAGCGTCATAAACCAAGCTCAGACATATGGTAAACAAACCGCTTTGCCAAATCAGTGATTTTGGTTTAGTGTTATATATTTTGGTTGTTTGAAGATGTCTGATTTCGTGCCAAATAATCGTCATTTGCGGGAAGTGTTGATTTTCTTCTTTCATTCGAAGAAACTTCGAAGACTCTGAATTGGAGGCATTGCTCGATGAGGATCCGTGTCAAACGCAAGAAGAGCTTGGTTCAGGATTAGGAGTTTCCCGCCAAGCCGTTTCTAAGCGATTGCATGCGTTGGGAATGATTCAAAAGCAAGGAACTTGGGTTCCTTACGATTTGAAGCCAAGCGATGTTGAGCGTCGTTTTTTCGTCTGTGAACAACTGCTCCAGCGGCAAAAAAGAAAGAGTTTTCTACATCGCATTGTGACAGGTGACGAAAAATGGATTCATTACAGTAACCCAAAACGGAAACATTCATGGGAACTGCCCGGGCATGCTTCAACATCGTCGCCTAGGCCGAATATTCACTCTGCGAAGGTTATGCTGTGTATTTGGTGGGACCAGGTTGGTGTTATTTATTATGAGCTGTTGAAACCAAACGAAACCTTTACCGGGGAGCGGTATCGAACTCAATTGATGCGATTGAGCCGAGCACTGCACGAAAAACGGCCACAATACGAGCACAGACACGAAAAAGTGATTCTTCAGCATGACAACGCTCGACCTCACGTTGCGAAACCCGTGAAAACCTACTTGGAAACGCTCAAATGGGAAGTCCTACCCCACCCGCCATATTCTCCTGATATTGCACCGTCCGATTATTACTTGTTCCGTTCGATGGCACATGGTCTCACTGGTCAGCAATTCCACTCATATGATGACATCTCAAAATGGCTTGATTCTTGGATAGCATCAAAAGACGAACAGTTCTATCGAAATGGTATTCACGTTCTACCAGAAAGATGGGGAAAAGTCGTAGCTAGTGATGGGCAATACTTTGAATAATTCGTTTGTAACCTTTGTTTTCAAAATAAAGTTCCTTTTTCACGAAAAAAAAACAGCGAGAACTTAGTTGCGCACCTAATAACAAGTTACACTCCGTTCACACTACAACTTATATTACGTAATTTAGACTATCTTGATATCAGCATCTATACATCTATTTTTCACTGTAAATAATGTGCATGATATTTGACATCAAGATACTCTACATCACGTAATAAAGGTTGTAATGTGAACGGGGTTTTATCGTAATAAATAAATAAACAAATTACAAATTATAAATCATAACAATGCATCATTTTGTACAAAATTGCGGTTTTACTGCCAAGAAGAAAATATCAATTTACTTTTCAACAATCGGAGCCGGAGTAGCAAAAAAGCTACAAGCCTATCTCGTCAAGGACTTGTGTTCGAATCTTATGTTTGAAGATGTTATATTCTTGCTTGAGGATATTTTTTTTCCCATTTTATGTTTTAGTACGCTTTTACGTCGTATTAACCTTCCTTGGGCGTTAACATTATGTGACGAATAAGGTGTTTCGCATCATATTGACCCGGATTTCAAATTCACATTGTGAAAAATTTAAAGAACCAAATTCAAAGTCTTTATAGTCAAAATGCTTATCAGGGTACCATTTTTCAGATTCAGGTAAGTACTGCCCTTTTTGACTAGATTGGCCACAGGGAATCTGTGCCAGAAGAGGGTATGTTTTACCATGATCCGTGAGACGGCGACAGATACAAATTTTCATCGGAACATGCTTTTCGACGGCTCAAACCTCATAATCTTTCATCAATAGTCTCCTTCTAGCCTTAAAATAGACGAATAACCATATTTGCCATTCTGGGACAATCCGGATGCCCCGGGGGAACCCTTCTATTTGATGTCGATTTTCGATTTTTCAAATTGATCCTATGACCCTAAGAAAAATCATAAAGATCATCTTTTGTTTTGATCATTTCGATGTTCGGAAAATGAACCACAATTAAAACGTTAATTGCACATGCTAAACTGTTAAACCTGATTCAAAATGTAGAAAACAGGAGGAAGAATGGTAAATTTGGCAAAAATATCGTAGTCAAAAAATGTAGAGTCAGATGAGACTGAAGGTGTTAACTTTTTTGGAACCGTTGCAGTGGCTATATTTGAGGTGTGACCGCAAAAATGTAAATATGCTGTGAAAACATGAAGCCTTGGCGACAACTTCATGTTTCATGTCGTCAGCATAGGGTGCGGGGCCAACGCAGCAGTGAGTTCAATCAGATGATTAAAAATCAGCACTATAATAAATAGTAATGGGCCAAGATGAGAACCTTGTGACACCTAGGGCTGATTACTGGTAAATTCGATTGCTTTTCTATTGTTGTTCTCAAGTCACATTGAAATATTTTAAAACGTCCCAACGTGCCTATAAATAAGTAAAAATAGTACACAAAGAAAGCTATGTCAAAGTTACGTGAACCGTTTTGCTGATTCTGGAAGCTCACGAACTTGATTACCGTACTGGTTACCAAAATTATCGAACTCTGGCGAATTCGGTAAACAGCACGGTAATAGAATTCGTGAATTTTCAAAATCAAAGAAAAACTGGCGAGGGGGCAGTTCACCCCGGTTGTTATCCAGACAGTTGAGGAACTGAATGCTTATTCACTTTTATTAGTTATATTTAACTGAATTTGTTTAGTTTTGTTACCAATTTAGCGAATAATGAATGTTGGACATTAACATGTTGGACATTAACAAGATAATAAAAGTGAAATTAACATGGTTTCCTTTGTCAATGACTCTTGGATTTAATGAGTGACCATAGCTGCTCTGTCAATATCTTCATGCATGGTCGATAATTAGTAACATCGACATGTTTCGGGTGAAAATCTGTATTTGTCTCCTCCTAAAGGATTCTCTAGGAGTATCCGGGTTGTCCCGGTTAATATAGGCATTCGTCCATTTAATGATTAGAAATAGATTGTTTTTAAAAATTCATGAAGTTTAAGCCGTCGAAAGGAATAAAATGATCCCCCGGGCCATCTGGATTGTCCCAGAATGGCGAATATGATCATTGGTCCATTTCAAGGCTGAACGTATACTACTCATGAAAAATCATGAAGTTTGAGCCGTCGAAAGGCATGTTTCGTCAAAAATCTGTATTTGTCCCCTTTGTCCCCTAAATGAAGAAACATTTACTCCAGGGCATCCGGGTTATCTCAGAATGGCCCATATGGTTATTGATCCATTTCAAGGTTAGAAGTAGGCTACTCAACAAAAATCACGAAGTTTGAAACGTCGAAAGACATGTTTAGGTGGCAATCCGCATTTGTCTCCCTCTGAAGGGTTCTCCCGTAGTATCCGGATTGTCTCGAAATAGCGAATATGTATCAAAATAGTAAATTGGTCCATTTCAAGGCTAAAAGTAGACTATTCATGAAAAATCATGAAGTTTGAGCCGTTGAAAGTCATATTTCAGCGTAAATTTTTGTCCCCTCCTAAAGGGCTTTTCCGGGCATCCAGGTTGTTCCAGAATGGCCAATTTGGACATTGATCCATTTCAAGGCTAGAAGTAGACTACTCAACAAAAATCATGAAGCTCGAACCGTCGATATAGATGTTTCGGCTAAAATCTGTATTTGTTCCACCCTAAACGGTTCCCCCGGTGCATCCGGATTGTCCCGGAATGGCCAACATAGTCGTTGGTCCATTTCAAGGCTAGAAGTAGACTATTCATGAAAAATCATGCGGTTTGAGCCGCCGAAAAGCATGTTCAGATGAAACTTTGTATCTGTCGCCGCTTCACGGATCGTGGCAATACATGCCCTCTTCCGGCACAGATTCCCTGAGGCTAATCGGGTTAAAAATGGTAGTACTCATCAGAAACTGTAAATTGGGGCTGTATGCTGTAAAGTATGCTCATATATTGTTTCCACAATGTGCGTTTGAAATCCGGGTCAATATGACCCGAAACACCTTATTCGTAACTTTTTTTTAACAGCCCTTCAGAAATGTCAAGAATAGTTGGGTTCAATGCAGACACGTACCCCTCTATGATTTAGGAAAAGTCACGAAAATTCAAACGTCTAGATGCTTATTTTGGAAAGTTATAGCATTTTAAAAATCCATTTCGGGTCATTTTGACCCCGATACCTAAAGAAGGTTAAAGTACGAAACAAAGTTTTATAAACTTATAGTGGTTGTCAGTATTTTTCATTGCACCGTATTTTCAACTTGTTTTCTTACATACTGGCCCAGAGTTTGCCTTCAAATCGATTGAAAAGCCCGCCATCGGCTTTAACTGTACACTTTCCGGCTCGTGATAATTAAGCATTTTCCCTTGTTACTCTTCAATTTCCCATAGCTTTCGCACTCCTTCTTGCATGTCATCACTAGGGGCGGAATAAAACCATCCATAGTGACCTGCTTCACTGTGCTAACCCAACCCCGCCCCTCCCCCAACTGACTCCAGATCATCGTTCAGCATCACAATTAACTTCGTGTTCAAGACTAAATTTTGCGATTTTATGCTGGTAGGCAGCACTTGGCAAAACACTCTCTTTCTCCTCTTCTGGCTTGGCTCGACGTGCTAGTCTTCTCTCCTATAAGCAGAGTACGTACTTGAAGATATGTTTTAATTTATTACACTAAACCCTCGAGTGTGTTTTGTTGTTTTTGCGTTGAACTTAATTTATGCAAATATTCAATCGTTTGTTGGTACACACATGTACGCTCTCGCACGAAAGGCAGGGGTTTTCCGCTTATCGGAAGATGCGCCAAGAGGCGCTACTTGAGCTACCGCACTTCTCGAGTAGCACTTGACCATCCAGATGGAATCGGCGAGGTTATCGCGCAGACTCTCAGGTGTCATAAATCGGAACGAACCTCAAACGATGCGGCCGGGCTTGCGGAGTGGCACGCTGCTTTGTGGGTAATCAGGTGTAGCCACCACTGCCACTACTGCCAACTTTGTTCTACATGTGTACTCGCGGAACAAAGTTCTTTAACTTGACCGACTGGGTGCTGTGGCGGTCGTTAAAACGCGACGAAGAGCAGAGGGGAACAGCTCAAGCACACCGAATGCATGCAATTCTGCAATCAATTAGCTCGCGACTGGGGTTGGAAAATTTACCACTCCGTTCGCGCTGCTTGAAAGGTTGACTTCCACTTGAGCTTTCCAAAGTTGTTGCTGAGAGACTTTTCCGAAACAGTTCAACGAAGACGACGACGACGACGACGACGTGAAGCATGTGGAATGAGTTGATTTAAAGCAGGGCAAAGTGCTTTTTCGTTAGCGCCATGCACCATGACATGATGGATGAGCTTTAAACTTAAAAATACAGTACCCTTGCTGGGTGCGCGTCCAGCGCGCATACACTCACTATGCCCAGGAGTGCAGTGAGGCATTTGCCGAGAGTTTTTTATTTTTAATTTAGAGTACAGTCTGAAGTTTTTTTTTTCGCTGGTTGTTTGTTGTACATCGTGTACATGTGCTGCTACTTGTGACGAAGAAAGTAACTTTAATTATTTCACTAATCTGCGATCTTGATCGACGTGCGGGTTAGTTCAACCAAGCAACCATTCGAACTGACTAACATCTTCCGGAAGGTTCGAAATCACGTTCCTGTGAAAGTTTCAACGATGGCTACAGAAACATGCCAAAGAGTGCTGTTTGATGCCGTTGCACAACAGCCGATGCAACAAAAGGTAAACGTCTAAAACAGCATAGGTTGTTCTGAGATGGATTTGATTTTTGAATGTGCAACAAAAATGATTACGTGGAAAAAAAATATACCTAAACCTTTACGTCCTTTTGAATCTCGATGGAGGGTTACGGCAAGGTAATTGACATTGCTTTGAAAGGTGTTATTCGAAGAGCAGGTATAGTTATGACGGCCTTTGACTCCAGTCGATCTTGTAACAATTCCATTCAGCGCCGTTAGGATTTTCTGAAACGAAAAATCTCTGACCACGTCTTCCTTTGGAAGGGAAGTAAAGTCGTTGGTCCCGGTCCATGTGTTTATGTGTAGCGGCCAGGTATGACGGACAAGCCTCAGGATGAAATTTCTATAAAATTCCACAATATCCGAAAGCAGCGCTGAAAATCGAGATAGTGCCTCCTTAAACACTTCAGCCCATCCTGCAGGTGTATCAACCGGAAAATTACGATTGACGCCAGTGAGATCCTATTGACGGTGTAGTGGACACGGCCTTAAAAAACGGAAATGGCATGGATCAACGGATAAAGTGCGATTTGGCCAGCTGCCACTTCTCCAAGGTGGTTCTGGAGTGGTATACTGCCAACAAAATCGATTTTACCCTCGAGTTAATGAATCCTCCGAATTGCCCGGAATTTTGACCAATCGAAAAATACTGGGCAATTTCAAAACAGCGACTTCGACGAAGCGGTGGGGCAGTCATGGATATCCAGCAAATGTGGGAAAAATGGAAGAAATGCGCTGATTCCGTGTCCGTTTCCACTGTGCTGGCGCTGATGGGTTCCATTAAGAGGAACTTCCATTAAGGGACAGCCCAATGGGGTTGTACGCAAAGTTGACGTAGGACTACGTAGCAATGTGTAATGAATTTTTATTATTATTATTTTTAATTGCCTGTATTAGAATAGAGGCTGCATTGATCGATTGGATCAAGAAGCCTTGCCGAAAATCAATGTATAACACACGACCGGTTTATGTAGACAAAGTTAAACCATTTGATGCATTGTCTGGTTCAACATGGTAGATTAGATTCGTTCGTTTCGTAGAGCAACATTGAAACGTAGGTGCTGTTCTAATGGGACGTTGGATCGGCATAGATAAGTAAGTATGTTAGAAAATTCTATGATTTGCTTTTTACAAATCTTTTGGCGGTGCTATACTGCATTTAAATGTTGGTATGACGAAAGGGCAACGGCTGTGCTGGCAGTGGTGATTTTGTTGATATGATCGACTAGCTGGAGACCATTATCCTTTACCATTACCGTATAGAAAGTCTGTTTGGGAATTCAAAGTCAATTATTAATGATATTTTTGAACATGGACTTGAGAGTTCCAACTGATTGAAGCAACAATCTCAAAAATCTATCGAGAAATGGTAAAGTTATTAGCGTTCAAAATGTTTCAAATATTCGTGATGGTCGCTATTTTTCAAATTTTCATTTTACCTCTACCTTACGATGGTTGAGAGGGTCCTGTTCTTTATGGCATGAGAGATAGTTGAGGACCTGTTCGAAATATGAATTTTATATACAAGTACATACAAGGTTTCTTTAAAGAATATGTAGCTGTAAAAAAATCATAATGTTGATGGGTCATCAATTTAAACGATAATTTTTTAGCAGGAAGTCATAAAACCCTTAATAACTTCTCCAAATGTTTGAAAGTCGACTTTAAACTCATGCTATTATTAAAAATAGCTTAAAGATTTTTTCGCTCCGATTGCTGCTCTGATACTTTGCAGCCATATTCTGCGATATTTCACTTTCTCTTTAAAACACTTTTTCAAAAATATTTGATTCCTATTGCAAGGTAGGGACTCTATCCAACGCACTAAAACGATCAGAAACACTTTCAAGCACTGATTGGATTTTGAAGAGAACATTACCAACATTGAACAACTTGTTATAATAAAATTATGTCTGTAATAGGGAAACCATAACATGCCAGCAACCAGCGGGCTGCGATTGCAAAATGCAAATAAATGTTAAACGACCTTGAGTTATTTTCTATACCGAAACATGTTTAAGAAATATTTGGTATTACTCGAACAGAAACTATGCGAAACTCAGGATCGGCCATTATTTACGAATTAGGTAGGTGTCATGCGGATACAATGAACCAACTCTTATAATAATTCAGTGTTATAATTTCAAAATCAGAATAGCCCTGAAGAGATCTTTTAGTGTGAAAAACATCATTTAATGACATTCTGGAGAAATTTGGGGACCAGGGCGCAAAACACAGATGGTTCTACCCCGAAAAATGCCATTCTGCCTGTATAGACAAAGTGATTGCGGATTTTTAACACTCAACGTTGCGTCTTATCTACATCATCTGATATAGATAAATATATAGATGTAAATGGTCATTATATCGATATATTTGTAGATTATATATGTATGTAGATGATATAAATGTATTTGATCATTTATATCATCTACATATATATCGATATAATCTACAAATATATCAATATCATGACCATTTACATCTATATATTTATCTATATCATCTACATATATATCTATACCTATACATGTACATCATATCGTGATATGGCTACCAACTGGATCATACATGTTTCCCTCCAAATTTGATAAATTTGCCACGAGCTTGGCATAGCACACGACTGTATTAAAAATGGCTGTCCAGCCAGCCACTCGCTAGCGACAGCCGCTGAGCCATCATTCTGGCTGGTTGCTCGCCCGCGAACCCTTCTGCAGGGTACTTGCAACCGCCAGCTGCCAGAGCTGTACTGGCCCATTGCCGCTCTGCACAGCTCCATGGCTGCCGAGGGAATGAAGAAAATTTGAAGGTGTCCCCCTTTTATATCGTGCACTGCTGCATGTGAGACGTTCCTTACTTAGATGTGAAGTCTGTGATAGGAAAGTACTGTGCCTTTAGTAAATTTACTCTGAAAAATTGGCATTATAAAACATCACCTTATATTTGCGTTAATTTCAATAGTTGAATGTTAAAAATCAATAATTTTAAATATTGAAATCGAAGCGTAGAAAATGTTCCGATTGATTGGTGCAAACATTTTGGAAATCAATCGTGGAATGACTTAGTTATTAACGTTCAAAACCTATATATTTTTCGTGACGCTCCAAATTTTCGCAATTCGAACGTGTACCCCAGTATTGAAAACACAGACGTAGTCATACGTCAAAACTCAGACAGCAAGGAGGATTTCCCTTCCTGTGCACTCCCCGAGCGATGGCCCAAGTGCATTACTATTATTATTATTATTATCACCGTCTTCGACAACAAGATCGTACAGACTGTAAATATTCTAACTCAACTAATATAACTAAACAATTTAGATAATTCGTATTTTAAAAATACTCCTGGACATGTTGAAATCAAACTCGTCAGACATGTCATTGAATGACCAAATACAAACGTCAAGAGGGTTGTTGTAACCGTAATTGGTTCGGTGATACGGAACAGCTAGCAAGTTGGAGTTCCGAAAGCGTCGTGGAGGAATGTTCAGCGGTATTTGCTCAAGAAGCGCAGGACAGCCGATGACACTGTTAATGACGTCGAATATAAATAAACGCTGCATTTTCACGCGTCTGGCAGACAGCGATTCCAAGCCCATCAATTGGCATCGCTCGGGATAGGGAATCTCCCTCCCTTTGGATCGTTCCAGTGAAGTAGCCGCAATGAAAATCTTACGAACTTTTTCTGCGACCGTTCAATTGAGAGAATACCCAAGTAACAATTTTAGTTTTATTCCAGCCGTATAGCACTCCTCCCGGCTTTGTTGATAAAACTTCATTCAAAACTGTTTTGACTACCATCACCTCCTCTATGCTTCTTTAAAGCCGAAATTTGTACAAAATGGCCCACTCTATAGACGGTTGTGAAAACAAGTTAATAAAACCTTGATAAGAACATAAAGATTTTGAAAATGTTCTAGTGAAAGATGTTATGACCACTTGAGAACCTTCATAAAACCTATTGGCTGTCATTAAAACCAGAATGTGGCCAAATGGTCACAGCTGTCAAACTTCACTGTGAATTCGAGGTTAGTTTTTGTTGTTCTGTTTTGTTCGATTCTCTGCTCTTCTGATTTATTTAGCAGTTATAAAAAGGTCTAGTGTTGCGGCAAATTTTGTTTGATAGCAAAATATCCAGAACAAATTGTGTTTTCTTTAGCGTATTATGCTCCAAATTATATGCGCATTTATTTTTATGGTGAATATTGGCACGAAAAAGCCGAAAATTAATGCGCCTCGGACATTATGCGAATTTAAAATAACATATAAATCAAATTAAAACAAATCTATTCGATAAATTAACCATGGATTTCCTGAAAAGTGCTTGAAATTGGATGAGATTCTCTAAAAGAATGCCAAAATTAGTCTCTGATCTACAGTTTATTTGCATACCATTGAAAATTTGATGCATTTATTATTTCCACATTCCAATTACTTCTTATATTTCAATATGGCGATTCGAAAAAAAATCACATTTTTGCCATAAAGCCAATTTTTCTTCCCAATGACTATTATAAAACTATTTGGTCTTATGGTGACTTTCTTCAATGCCAATTTGCCGTTTAATGCATTTACTGGAGGCAAAACGGTTTTAAAATGCTTTTTCAACGGACCATAATAAGATAAAATCAATGAGTCCTAAAACGGCATTTTAATATAGATTTTTACATGTTCATAAAGTCGAAATAAAACCTTTGATAGGAGTAAAAGGATTTTAAGAAATAAGGTTTTAAGACTTAACAAAGCAGGATGGTGTTAGCAATATTACTTGGGTATGCGCTACGTAGTACGGATACCAAACCCGGAAAGTATGTATATTCTAGGATACTACGCATCAGCGTGCAGTACAGTGTTTTTAAAGCATGTATGTCAGTGAATTCGGAAGCATGTCGACGAATGAACCCAAGAACAGATAATGCTTTGGAAGTCGTAATCCAAACATGTTCATTGAACCTTAGCTGCTCATCGATGGTTACGCCCAGATCGTAGATAGAAGTAACACGCTCCAGTGTTTCAATATCCATACTATACTGGTGATGCACGGGATTATTAGAGCAGGTAAAGGATATGATCTTGCATTTCTTGACGCGCATGCCATTATCGCCACACCAGATCAACATGGTGTTGATGTCCGTCTGTAGAATGGTGCAATCATCCGGGGACAGTATAGCGCAAAACAATTTCAGGTCGTCGGCAAACGAAAGCTTACACGAGGAGAGAAGCAGACACAGATCGTTCACAAAAATGTTGAATATCAGTGGACCAAGGACACTGCCCTGAGGCACACCGGACGTGATGCAGAATAAACTGGATCGTACTGAGTTAACCATTACATACGAGGTACGGTCAGATAGATACGAAAATATCTACTGCGGAAAAACTACAAGGGACAGAATAATGTAATTGTCAACAAAGTTGCTGCAGGACTACGCTGCAATGTGTAACGGATATTATATTTTTTTAAGAGCCTTAACTAGAAAAGAGGCGACATTGATAGATAGAAACAAGCGATTATCTGTCAAAGCCTTGCGAAAAGCAGATTCGCACATTTTGAAAATTTCTCCGGAAATGTAGAAAACATTACGGCTTCGATAAATTAACGATATTTTTTACAACCATTCACCCCGCAGCACGGCCCCCAGCACTTCCAAGAACATATCAACCCTCTTTTCCACTGATTTTGGTTACCCAAAAAAAGGACCGTTTTGGGTTCAGAGGAACAGCCACTACCACCACCTCACTTTGTCATGAAGTTGGTTTACTTGGTCACTTGGCTTTGATTCGCTTGGAAACGGTGTGTTTGGCTAGCTCTCCCGGTAGCTGCAGTTGAACAGCGGTAGGACTGCGGACGTTGATCAGAGAAAAATTTACCGCCGACTAGAACTACAAGCACATCAAACAGATTCCTAGAACTGTAGTGACTAGAATTGGTGAGCTCTGCGTATTAAGCAGATTGAATATTGATTGATGCGACCAAATCAAACCAGTTGGAAATACTCAGGGATTGCCTTAACAGGACACAGGATAATCGAAAGAATAAAAACCAGCACACAAATATGCCGGCGTGGAGTCAGTCGAGTCCGTTGAGAACTCTTTTTGCAATAACTGGAGGAACAGTGGCCTTTGAAGCTTAAAATACGAGTAGAATAGGATAATAAAGAATGTTTCGATCAAAATTTGGACGACTTAAACTTGACGCATTTCCTTTCATCGTGCATTAAAAAAATTTTCACACCCCTCATTTTGAAGATGTTTGCGTGTAGCATCATGCCTTTATTTTGATTTTGAGATTCGCACTTTAGTTATCAAAATGTTGTCGAATGAAGAGAAGCAACGAATCAAAATTTTGGCATGGCGAAAATCCAAACTACTCTCACGCTAAGTTAACGAAATTGTTGAATGTGGCAAAATCAACTGTTACCAATGTATTAAAAGTGTTCGGTGAACGTTTGTTGACAGCCAGGAAAGCTGCATCGCAACGACAAAAAGAGTTGCCCGCTGTTTCGAGCGGAACCCCAACCTCTCTGTCCGAGATGTCGCAAAGAAGCTGGGAGTGGTGCCTTCAACCGTGGAAAGAGCTAAAAAACGAGCTGGACTGTCGACTTATAAGAAAGTGGTGATTCCAAATCGCGACGATAAATAAAACACGTCGGCCAAAGCACGACCGAGAAAGTTGTACACGACGATGCTGACGAAGTTTGATTGCGTGGTACAGAACGATGAAACTTACGTCAAGGCAGACTTTAGACAGCTTCCTGGACAGGAATTTTTGTCGGCAACCAGACGGGGAAAGGTAGCTGATATTTTCAAGCATATTAAACTGTCAATGTTCGCGAAGAATATCTGGTGTGGCAGGCCATCTGTACCTGTGGCTTGAAGAACAACGTTTACATTGCGACCGGAACTGTCAACCAGGAAATTCATCTGAGCGAGTGCCTACAAAAACGTCTACTGCCTTTCCTGAAGTGACACAATTGTTCCGTTCTATTTTCACCGGATTTGGCATCTTGCCATTACGGAACAAAGGCCATGGAGTGGTATGCTGCCAACAATGTTCAAGTGGTGCCCAAGGACAAGAAACCAATCGAACAATATTAGGCCATCGTCAAGCGGAACCTTAAGAAGACTCAAAAAGCTGTTGTGAGCAAGAAGCAGTTCAAGGCAAACTGGCGTTCTGCGGCGAATAAAGTGGACAAGGAGACTGTACAAAATCTTATGACAGGTATTAAACGAATGACCCGGCAATTTGCATTCGGTAAAAATGAAGCTTAGCTGAATATTCCTTCTGAATTCTGTATTAACTGAACTTGAAAAAGAAAAAGAATTTGACTTATTAATAAAAACTTTAATCGACTCACACACATTACCCAAGATGTTCCTCCTAAGGGGAAAAGGGGGGGGTTATTTTTGGGGGGGTGGGAAATGTTAGGGGGGTGGGGGGGTTGGGGGGGGGGGGGGTTTTTGGTGTTCCTCCTCAAAATGCAGGGCACAATTTTACAAAAGTTGGAGTTTTGGGTCCAAATTAGAGTACGATAAACGGCAAGACTAGCAGCTGTTTATTAGTCTTTTCTCAGTGTGTACAACTGTAGCCTGTGAAAAATTTAAGAACACACACTAGATTTTTTAAGGATTCCCTTACTGGTGCTACAACCGATTACGATAGCTTTATGGAAATTTAGAAGGGATTACAAATCCACCGTTCTTGCCACTGACAAAAATCTAAAATCTACCAAAGATCGTTGAATTCTGAATCTCTATACGGAACGAAAGCGATCATTCGCTTGCGGCACAGTTGCTCAATCATCATCATTCTTATGCTTCACTGCACCGAAAATGACATTACGTTTTGGTAGTGTGCAAGCCGCCCCAGATTTAAATTCTCCATTTACCGAACCCAACCCTCCAATTCATTCATTATTCGCAATTCCAACTCCCAATCATAAATGTGTAGCTACAAAGCACTTTGTGAGAGCCAAAAATTTGCCATACCCCCTGCACCCCTCGATAGAACGTGGAAGTTACACAACCAGGAAATGTATCATCATGGCAGTGTTCACGCCCGGTAAGAAGCATCATCGCTTCTATGGCCACATAGTCTAAGTACACCGAGTGAAACATTGTTTATTGTTTTATGATTGCGGCCAGCAAACGCGCGCGCATCCGTAACAGAAAGTGCAAAAAAAAAATGCGAAGCATGTACGCTTGCTCAATTTTTTACGACTCTGAAAGCTCTCAGTGCATTTGCTCGTTTGGAAGCGTAGGAAAAATTGACGAGAAAAATGAAACAATTAAAAGCTAAAGAACATTAGCTCGATTTATTATGCATTCCGGAGCGGATTGGGTTCTTAATAAAAAAACAAAACTTAAGCCTAATGCTTTATATAACACCTTGGAGCAGTCAGCGGAGGCGAACCGACCGAAGCACTAGAATCGTCTGACGCAACGTGCTGCTCTCCATCCATAGGTCGTTGATGGCTTCGAGGGATGCACCCCGGTTTTTTTAACTATGGCCAACCACCATTAGTTACACGTTCTATGAGCGCATTCCACGCAAATTCAAACCTTAACTAGTTCCAAGGTCAGCCCGGTGGCAGCACTGGTCTTCCAATTCGCGAACAATTAAAAGTAATAACGATTCGCGTTTTTTTTGCGTTGCTTCGCTCGTTTGCGCTTCGAATGCTGCTTTGTAGACGGAAGGGCTTGGCAAACTATAGGCCCGCGGCGCACAGGCATTAGATATTCAATGGCAATTTATTGGTAATTATTATTGCAAATAATAATTATTTTCAATTGTACGCGCACACAGGGCGGGAAGCCACACGGTGGGTTTCGTGTCTAGGAGGAAAAAAAGAGACCGTGAAATTTGTTTCTAACAATGGTCGTCTGCAGCAGAACGATTGGCGTGAGCTCGTTTGTTGAATTTGAAGATTAAGGGTACACGGTTACGAAGAGTTTGCTGTTTGGATTGGGGAAAATATGAGAAAAATGTATGACCTTGCATTGGCAGTGCAATAATTAAACTCAAATTTTTTAAGGGGGATTTTAAAGAGGGGGGGTGGTTTGTGGTCGGGGTGGAAATTGGAATGGAATTGAATGGGGGATCTTTCATTCTTCCTACACTTTTGTTTTTTTTATATAGAATAGTTGTGTGTGGTCGTCATTTTTTGTATAGCTGCGGTTCTGTGTGAGGGGGCGGGGGGTAGGTGGTGGATCCGCCGTTATTGTTGTTCGGAAGACCCCCCCCTCTGCTGTACACAGAAGTTGTTTCCATTGTAATCGGTCCTTGGCTGTACCTAGCCAGCCTCGCTGTCTGCGGAGGGTCCGCAGGTCGCGCCTTTTCTTCTTGTACCAGTCGGTTCGTTTTCGAAAACCATTTTCACAGGGCTGTCGTCCGACATTCTTACGGCATGCCCAACCCATCGTAGTCGACCGATTTTTGCGATGTGTACGATGGGAGGTTCTCCCAGCAACTGGTGCAATTCCTGGGTCATTCGCCTCCTCCACGTTCCGTCTTCCATCTGCACTCCACCGTGATTGTACGCAGCACCTTCCGTTCAAAGACTCCAAGGGCGCGTTGGTCCTCCACTACCAATGTCCATGTTTCGTGGCCGTAGAGAACTACCGGTCTAATTGATGTCTTGTAGATGGTCAACTTTGTGGTTCGGCGAACTTTGTTCGATCTTAGCGTCCTTCGGAGTCCAAAGTAGGCACGGTTGCCAGCCATAATGCGCCTTTGTATTCCTCTGATGGTGTCGTTATCGGCGGTCACCAATGAGCCCAGATACACGAATTCGTCTACTACCTCGATTTCATCATGATCTGAACTCGTGCTAGGAGGCTAACATTGTCTTCTCGTGAGCCTCTTCCCTTCATGTATTTTGTTTTCAACGCATTAATCACAAGCCCAATCCTACCAGCTTCAGCCTTAAGTCTGATGTACGTTTCCGCCATCGTCTCAAAGTTACGTGCAACGATATCAACGTCGTCGGTGAAGCCAAATAGATGGATAGACTACCTGAAGATCGTGCCACTCGTGTCTATCCCAGCTCTTCCAATCACACCATCCAGTGCAATATTAAACAACAAACCATCACCTTGCCGTAACCCTCTTCGAGATTCGAAGCGACTCGAGAGCGTCCCTGATACTCTGAAGACACACAGCACTCGATCCATGGTTGCTCTGATCAACCACGTCAGTTTTTCCGGAAATCCATATTCGTGCATGATTTGCCATAGCTGGTCTCGATCGATTGTATCATACGCTGATTTGAAATCGATGAAAAGATGATGTGTGGGCACGTTGTATTCGCGACATTTCTGCAGCACTTGCCGAATCGCGAAAATCTGGTCCGTAGCAGCGCGGTATCCCGCTTGGTACTGCCCCACGAACTCTTTTGCAATTGGTGACAGGCGGCGGCATAACATTTGGGAGAGCAACTTGTAGGCAGCGCTCAGTAGCGTGATCGCACGATAATTGCAGCAATCCAGCTTGTCGCCCTTTTTATAGATGGGACACACTATTCCTTCCATCCAATCCTCCGGTAAACATTCCTCCTCCCAAATCTTGGTCATTACCCAGTGCAGCGCTCTGGTCAGTGCTTCATCACCGTATTTTAATAGCTCGCTTGGGAGTTGGTCAACACCAGCGGCTTTGTTGTTTTTCAACCAAACAATTTCCTCCTCAACTTCCTGAAGGGTGTCATCTTCTGCGGTGTTCCTAGATTTATTACCAGCCTTTCGTTCGCTGTAATATTACCGTTCAGGTGCTCGTCGAAGTACTTCCAAAAAAGGAGAAGGAAGTAAATAAGGGAAGAGAAGAAAGGGGGAGAGGAAGCAGGAAAGAGAGAGGAGTGTCCGAGAGGAAATAAAGAGGTGAGAATAGCAAAGGGAAGTGAAAAAGAAGGGAAAGTCGAATAAAGGGACAAAAATGAAGGAAAAAATGGAGAAAATTTAATAGGTATTTAAATGGGTAAAAAATAGTTTAGAGTGTTTTTTGTTGTATTAATGGAGTAAAAAAGGAGAAAAGAAGAAGGGAGGAGGAAGGGAGGAAGAGGAGGGGGGAAAAGAAAGAAGGAGGGGGAAGGGAGATGGTTATAGGAAAGGAGGGGGGATGTGGTCAAAAAGTTGAATCTGTCAAAGTATTTCGTTCAGAGAGCCAGGAACAGGGAGGGACTGCATTTGTACAAAGTGCAGAAGGCTCCAAATCTTGACGAACGGCAAAATACGGTGGGGAGGTCATGGGCCCGGAAACTGTACACCCAGATGCTGACGAAACCTCATTGTCTCATCATGGATGATGAGACTCACGTCAAGGTGGACTTCCGGCAGCTTCCAAGGCTACTGTTTTTCACCGCCCAGCACAAGTTTCATGTTCCGTAGGATGTAAGGAAGCAAAAACTTTCAAAGTTTGACAAGAAATACATGATTTGGCAACCGATCTGCTCATGTGGCATACGGATTGCGCCGTTCGTGACTATCGGGACTGTAAACGGGGAGATCTACCTCAAGGAGTGTCAACAGAAGCGTCTGTTTCCTCTGTTGAAACAACACGAGGGCCCTACGATCTTTTGGCCGGATCTAGCTTCGTGTTACTATACAAATGTTGTCCTGGAGTGGTACGAAGCCAATGGGGTCACTTTCGTACCCAAGGACACGAACCTAAACATCCCCCCTCCCCCTCAACGCACCGTTACTAAGGCCCATCGAAAAATACTAGGCTATTATGAAGCAGGCACTACGGAAGCATCCCAAGAAGGTTAAATCTGAGGAAGACATGAAGAAAAAGTAGGTTTCCGTACAGAAGAAGCTGCAGCCAGATGTTGTTCAGAGCCATTAAGCGTAAGGTGCGAGTGTACGGTTATTGTATTGAGGTTGAATGAAATAAATATGTTTAAAGCTAACTTATGGTTTACATATTTTTGTCTGAAAGTTTGAGAAGGATCGGGTTACTAGGTAATTTTCTACAGAGTTTTTTCCGTGATGCAATTTGAAGTGGGACACCATTTATCTAAGACATCGACTTAAATCAGACGGATGTTTGAGATATGTGGACTTGTCGATCCCAGTTACATTTACTCATATTTTAGTGACTCTAATGTTGACGAAAGTAAGTCAAAAACGACTAAAAATTGAATAAAATTGGTGGCCGTGCAGAAAGCTGAATTTGAACCAATAGTCATATCACTCGCTTGAATCCTAGACCATTTCCTTCCCAACCACCCCTCTCTTTGTCATCCGAGGGCTTCGGAGAGTCGTTAAGTAGATCGAATTAGATCATACCAACATTAACCATCTCTTTTCCTCATTAAGAAGAAGATGGACGTGGCCGACAATGGAAGCTTACATCTCTATCTGCTATGACTTCTGATTATATACCTGACCTTACTGCTGATGTAAATCAGTCCCAATCAGCCCTCTAACGTTTTAATGACCTTATCGTTCCAATCATCGACCTTCCTACTTTGTGATTAACCTCAACAGCATCTTTGCTGCTGGTATGAATCGGTTAGAGTCGGCTTTTAAGAGTTGTAAAATTACATTTCCAAATGAACATCCTCCATCACACTTTATGAGTGGTCCTAGCGGCATCCTTACTGTTGGTTTAAATCGGTCCCGGGTCGACTGGGGCATTTTAAATAATCTTGTTATCCCTATCAAAAACCCGCATCACATTTTTGAAAGGCTTTTATGCTGCTGGTTTATCTATACATCTGTTCTGTTGGTTTAAATAAGTCCAGATCGGCTCTTAAGCGTTATTCAAACTGCCTGAGATGTAGTGTTGTTGGCATGGTGTGGGACTCACTTAAGCGGTCATTTTCGTGCCTAACCACTAATAAAATCCGATATGACCATCATGACATCTTTATAACAGCCACCCTCGAAGGACACTTGCACCTGATCTATACACCGGCGTTGCTGGACCCCTGGTCTGATTTAGAGCTGGCTTGCCTATGTCGGTTTATCCATGAGCCGTTTAGTTTCCTACTCGTTTCTTGAGCCATTTAGCTCCCACCCTCTTCGTTATCAACTCGCGTAGTCCCCGACGGTGAATCTACCCAACACTGACAAAGAGGTCCTCGATGGTGGGAGTTCGTCCACTACCGGACTACGAAGAGCCATTCAGCTCCTATCTCTGCTGCAAACGACTCGAGCAATCCCCAACGGTGGATCTGCCCGACGCCGATGAAGAGTTCCCGAAACCGCATCATGCTGAGCCATTTCACACAAATCTCCGCTCTATGTGATTCGAGCAGTCACTGGTGATAGATATGTCTTACAGAGAGTTCTCCGGAGGTGGAACATCCCCCGAGACTGATTATCTGCAGCTTCATTCACCCGATCACTTGATCTTCACGTCATTTTCGCTGCTGAGCTGCGATAATTTGCGTAATAGCTCCGTTAATCACGTTCCACGTATTTTCATCGTGGCACATTCTCTGGACGACATGGTGTGGGCTAGTGTCTACTCCGCTGGTGGCAATCATCGTGCTTCGTATTGAGCCGAACCGTGGGCAGTGCTATGTGCTCCAGTGTCTCTTTGACGTCTACGCATTCCAGACAGAGAGGGGACACCGCGTGTCCGAATCTGTGCAGTTACCTTCTGTAGCAGCCATGACCTGACAGGAACTGCGTCTAGGGAAAGTTAATGGTCCTGATGGTCCTGTAAGCGCTCACAATTTGGCGGGGGACAAAATATTCTTTACAACTTTGTTTTGGTGGGCCTTTTTCCCACCCCGAAACCCAGGGTGTATCCCCGTTCCTTGGTATCGGCAAAGAAAACCCAGGCCAGGTTTGTTTTTTGGTTTTGGTTGGGTCTTGGGTTTTGGGGGGGGTTTGGCCTTGGTTGGACTTCGCCGCCTGGGGGGGGGGTTGGTCGGCGTGGTTGTTGATGCTTCTCTTGTTTTTTTTTTTCTTTTTTGTGTTTTTGCGTGTGGGGTGTGGGGTGTGGGGTGCCCTCCTGGTGGGGTGTGACCCCAGCCCCCCGGGGGGGGTGGGCTGGCGGATTTTTTTTCTGTTTGTTGTTGTGTAGGTATTTTGTCGTAACCCAACATCACTGACCGATTTCCGAGGCTGTTCACTCGGCTCAAGATTGCAGCACAGATGATCTCTCCGATAGGGCAGCCGAGACGACTCACTCGATTGCTGCACCGCCGTAAATGTCGGCTTCACCAGGTACACGAGACCACTCGCTCGTTTCGATGTCCAGGAACGATCACTGGTGCTGCTGCTGCTACTGCTTGCTGGATCTGCTCACTGGTCTTGCTACTGCTGCTGCTGCTGCTGCTGGATCTGCTCGCTCCGAATATCGTCAATAGAATGCCGTTTCCTCTGAGATGTGCGGTTTATATAGGGATGACGGGCGCAGCGAAAACACGAATAAGAACAGGGATAATATGATTGGCTGGAGAATGGTATAGAGTAAAAATGACGTCATTCTCTCTTGTTGATGGAGAGCTCGATTGAGATATGTAAAAGCTTCCGACGCATTTTGGATTATGATCGGTAGAGGATTAGCGAAAACGGTGTATACATTTTCTTTATATTTTCACTTAACGAATTAGTTGGGTAATTTATATTCTCATTTATTTATATTTTTTCTGATCGGTATAATCCACTTCATTCCATTCTATGTCTACTCTAATGTATAACTGTATAAACAAATTTATTGTTAAATCTGGACGGGTTTCTCAACCATGCATCTTCAATCATGTAGATTGCTTCGGTCGCTAACATTTCTACCTCCTCCAGCCTCTCACCTAAAACTGTCAGAACGACGTAGTCCGCAAAACCAATGATCTCAACACTAATCCACAGTTTTAGCATCAACACGCCGTTCTACATCCCGTCTCAGGGCTTCAGGCCAAGAATAGATTTTTGTGGAATTTCCGCCGTGTTTCTTATTGGCCTCTGGAACATTTTTCTGGAAGTAGCTCCTCAGAATCTTGCACAGCGTGGGATTCTCCATGTCAGCAACGAAGTTACTCATATTTTATTGCAGTCCGAATGCACGTCGGAAACCTGGACATGACATAACCATCGAGCGTGTAATCGTTCGAAGGACCAACCAGCTGAGGGTTCTGGGTGTTACCCTGGATCGGACGCTAACATTCAAACCACACTGCCAGATGGAGAAGAAACCGTGTGAGTCTCGATTGCGGATTTTGAAGATGATCGGTGCCAAGTTTCCGCATGGCAATCGGACATCGTTGCTACAAGTAGAATTGGTCATAGTAACCGCAAAGCTGATCTACGGTATAGGCTTGGTGAGCCGAAGAGGACCAGCAACTTTGCAGACTCTTGCTCCTCCATACAATTCAATGGTTCGGTATGCCTCCGGAGCTTTCGTGACCAGTCCAACACTCTCAATCATGGCCGAAGCGGGAACTCTGGCAGCACAGTCTATAGCGTGGGCTGCCATCCAAATAGCTGTGAAGAATCGTGGCAACATCACCCTTCCGTTGATTCAACGAGCCTCGAACCGCCTCGAAGAATTGTCAGCTACAGCGCTTCCCGCTGTCGGTCAACTTTTGAGAAATAGTGATCGTGTGTGGCACGCACGAAAGCCTACGATTGTGTGGGACGTAAAGAAATGCATACGAGAAGGTCTTCTTCCGGAGAAAGTCCACCCAATCATGCAACATTTGCAGAAAACCCGTTTCCATCGATCGACTTTCGTCTACAGCGATGGCTCTAAGGGTGAAGATACTGTAGGGGCCACATTCTTTAACGGAGGAATTGCTGGCACCTACAGTCTTTCAAAAGCATGCAGCGTCTTCTCTTTGGAGGCATCGCCATAAAGACGGCTGCCACGATCCCGAACCAGACTAACGAGTTGGTTGTTCTATCGGATTTTGCTAGCTGCCTACTGGCATTGGATGCGGGAAAATCTAGACATCCGTGGATTCAAGAAGTGGAAGAAATAGCGCGGATTCTGCTGGATTCCTGGTAACGCCGGAATCAGTGGCAATTCCGAAGCCGATCGACTAGCCAATGAAGCCAGGAGGGAACAGGCCATCGATATATCAGTTCCAGGAGAACATGTTCCGAGAAAAGTTAAGCAACTGATACGTCATCGGTGGGATATCTAGTCGTATGAGATTAGGGAGTCAAAGTTGAGAGAAGTAAAGGAAGATACCTGTAGGTGGACGGAACGCGGGAGCACGGCCTAACAACGTGTTCTTACACGTTAAAGAATCGGACACACGCGCCTAATACACACATTCCTGTTGAAGAAGGAGCCACTGCACAGTTGTGAATGATGGATGATGGATGATGGATGACCGGCATTTAATTCTCGAATGCCGGGAATTTGTAACCGAAAGGTAGAAAAATAATATTGGGACTAGCCTACGTGACGCCCTAGGAAATACTGTAGCGAAACCAGAAAATGGAAGAAGTCGAAAAAGAAAACGAAAAAAAAGGTGAAACGTGTCCGATGCTAAGCCGGATGGACAAACAGGAGTCGATGAAGAAAAACTGGTGAAAAGTAGCGAAAGAAGAAACAATGATGAAAACAAGTACGGAAGAATACAAACTGAAGAAGAACAGTTCGCCGAAGAAGAGAAGCCGTAGCAGTAGCCGAAGAAGTAAAGCGTAGCAGAATTAGCGGAAAAAGAAACCCCGAAGCGGGTGGAGGAAAAAATGAAAAGCAGAGGAAATTGAAGGAGGCACAACGGAAGAAGCAAAGCAGTGGAAAGAAGCAGAATAAAAAAGTGAGATAGAAAAAGACAATGTGAATATGTCAATAGTGGCCTGTCAGAAGGGCTTAAGTGTAATAATCGATTTCTCCAAAGTCCCTTTAGAAACTTCTCTAGTGTTCCTAGAAATTCCTTTCTTTTTTATTAACACCTAAAAGACCAAGGTCTTTTATGGAAAAAAATTTAAACCTTGAAAAAATGATAACTTCGTTGGATTTCAACTGATTTTGATGAAATTTTGGGACAAGTTCCAAGTTTTATTCTTATTTCAGCAACACATAGGCGGGGGTCCAGATTCCGTAACTATTCTGGATTCCCTTGCACAACCTATGAATGGGCGTTTGGGGTTTTTAGAGAATATTTTTTTGTTTCCTATGCAATCCTTCTGAATCACTCCCAAATATTTCAGCAATGCTAATAAAAATTCCAGGGGTATTTTTTCCAAGGTTTTGGAACCTACTGGGTGTTTTTGGAGCTTCCGGAGTGCCCCGGGGAAACTGTAGGAGGGGATATTCATGTTTTTTCACCAAACCATTCCATTTGACGCTTTTTTCTTCATGATTTCTCCTAGATCTTCGGTAGGCATGAAAATAACCATTAATCACGTTGGTCTCTCTTGAAACCTATGGGGTACCCCGGGGGAACCTTTGGGGACATTTAAGTTGTCGCACCAAACTTCGTCGTGCGATGGCTCTTTCTTCTTGATTTCTCTTGGAGTGATCTTTGGTAGACATGAAATGAACGATTGGCCACAATGGCGACTCTGGGAACCTCTGAGGTGCCCCGGGGGAACCTTTGGGAGGGGACATTTATGTTGTCGCACCAAACTTTGTCGTGCGATGGCTCTTTCTTCTTGATTTCTCTTGGAGAGACGTTCGGTTGGCATAAAAAGAACAATTGGTTACATTGGTCACTCTGGGAACCACTGGGGTTTGGTACAAAAATATAAATGTCCCTTCCTATAAGTTTCGCCAAATCACCCCAGAGGCTTCCGGAGAGATCATTGTGGTAAATGATTCTTTACATGCCTACCGAAGGACTCTCCAGTTGAAATCGAAAAGAAAGAGCTGTCGCACGACGTGGTTTGGTGCAAAATCACAAATGGCCACTCCTACAGGTTCCCCCGGGGCACCTCAGAGGTTTCGAGAGAGGCCAATGTGGCTAATGGTTCTTTTCAGGCCTACTGAAAGTCTCACGAAGAAAAAAACATGGCCATCGTTCCCTCTCATACAAATCCGTTTCCCTGTTGAAAGAAGATCCGTTTTGCTGTAGTGGGAAGCAGGGAAGATTAAAATTGCACTTAAGCCCTATTGAAAAGACCGTTTTGTATCGTCTAATCAAAATAAATGTGTTTTAATGAGTAGATATCTGTTTTATTTTGCATTCAACTCAATTGCAATTATTAAAAAGATGCATCGGCATTCGGGCACCTGAAAAGTTACCATTCAACTTTTACAACAAAAAGTTCGAAGCCAAGATTTTTGTCAAGATTTTCTGCAGTTACACACAGAGAAAAAAGATTTTTTGACAAAAATTAAAGATGGGAACGAAAAATAATGTGGCAACCCTTATCATCGCAATTGTTTGACGACTCATACGCAGTCTACCGCCAGGATCGGTCATCCGCTAACAGCAACATGCAATCGGGTGGAGGTGTTCTTCTGGCAATCCGGTCCTGCTACAAATCGCGTTTATTCAATCCCCCTGGACGCTCAACAAGTGAACAACTGCGGGTAGCAATTACTAGTTTCGAAGTTACGTATTTCATCTGTGTTGTGTACATTCCACCGGACCGTGTACATGATGGCAACCTCATAGAGAAGCACTTAAGTTCACTTGGTTGTTATTGTTATTGTTATATATATTTTATCTGACCTAAGGTGGTCTTAATGAATTTCTTTATGACGGGGAAAAGCCGTTTTGACTTGGCGTAAAAATCCCATATCTTTTGTAATACAATACAGTAAAATATAATACAATACAACACAAAACATTGCTTAATTGCACATTCATGAACATAATGAAAATAAACAAACAAACGCAAACGTAGAGTAAAGTCAAAGTATAAAATAAGAAACATCCAAAGTTCGGAGCAGTCCTCGTCGTCAATCAATTGGAACTTGCTCATTAATCTATCCTTCTCGTACTATCCATTCTGTCAGTCTGCGCTTGAATGTTGCCAGAGTACAATTGAAGTCGAATAGAAAGTAGACAACGTTGAACCTAGCTGACATGAAGCGGACAGGGTCATGAAGTCCATATGATGTATTACGGGGTTCAAGCTCTAACTTGATTGGATTGTTGCGCAAATGGGCACGAGAGACAACATCATGATTCTCGGCGATTTCAACAATGAACGAATTGAATGAACGATTCCCGAGGCTTCCTTTTTCCGGATTTTGGTCATTCTTCGATTCGACCAGCTCCAATTGACTTATTGGACGGTTATTGCACCGCAGGTCTAAAGCAAACGAGCAGCATCTTCAACAGTAACGGTCGCATGCTTGACCTTTGCTTTCTCAGCGAAGAATTGGGCCTAGACTGCTCGGTCACTCATGCTCCAGAACCTCTCGTGAAAGTGTGCAGGCACCATTCCCCTTTATTGGTAACGATGAAGGTCAGCATAGAGAAATGTTTTCGTGTAATTACTAAAAACGCATTTTACGACTTTGGCAAAGCAAATTTTGACGAAATGAACGTCTTCCTAGCTGGCAATGATTGGGATGAGATATCTAGCGATCTGAATGCAAATCTAGCGGGTTCGACTTTGTCTGCTATCCTGCTGTATGCCATCGAACAATTTGTGCCAAAGAAACGCTGCCAAGTACCTCGTAAACCTGCTTGGTCGAATGCGGAGCTAAGACAGCTGAAAAAAATGAAACGCTCCGCACTCAGGAAGCACAGCAAATACCGGAAGGATCTAACTAGATCTGTCTACGCTCGAGCAAGAACTGAACGACCATTTGTACAACGGTCATATTGACCAGCTTCAACGACGCCTCAAATCCAACCCTAAGCGCTTCTGGCGTTATGTAAATGAGCAAAGGAAAGAATCTGGATTGCCTTCGAATATGACCAACGGCACTTTGGAAGCTGACTCAATCCCGGGAATCGCAGATCTTTTTCGCTCACAGTTCAGCAGTGTATTCACCGACGAAATTCTCGATTCTGATGATATTGTCGCCGCTGCTAATAACGCACCTCATCTCACTGCTTCCAGTCTACAGATGTCGGTCACTACCGCCATGGTGGTCGAAGCAGGGAAGCAACTGAAGTCATCAAAAGGCTGCGGTCCTGATGGCATTCCTTTGTTTATGCTCAAACGTTGCCTTGAACCGCTCGCGAAGCCTCTAGCAACGGTTTTCAACCTTTCCTTAATGACAGGCATTTTTCCGTCCTGCTGGAAAGATTCGTTTGTTTTTCCTGTTCACAAAAAGGGATGCAAACGAACAGTTTCAAACTATCGTGGAATTGCAGCGTTGAGTGCTACCTCTAAGCTTTTAGAGTTGGTTGTTCTCGATACTTTGTTTCGGAACTATTCACACAGCATCTCCTTGGAACAACTTGGTTTCATGCCCAAACGATCAACTACTACTAATTTAGTCACCTTTACGTCATTTCTCATACGTGAGATGGAAAAAGGACATCAAACAGACGCTATCTACACTGATCTCTCGGCAGCTTTTGACAAAATCAACCGTGAGATTGCACTGGCGAAGTATGCTAGGATAGGTATCGATAATGGGTTGCTGATCTGGCTGCGCTCGTATTTGATTGGTCGGAACACGTCCGTGAAGATCGGTGACTTCATCTCAACACCATTTCCTGTCACATCCGGTGTCCCTCAAGGCAGCCACCTCGGACCTTTCCTATTTTTACTCTACATGAACGACGTACATCACAGCTTGACATGCCTCAAACTGTCGTATGCTGACGACCTCAAGCTCTACTTTGTGATAAAGAAGACCACAGATGCCATATTCTTACAGCAACAACTGGAAGTATTCGGATCCTGGTGCCACTTAAATCGAATGTCTTTGAATGTGGCCAAATGCTCAGTCATCTCTTTTGGCCGTAAACGCTCGCTTTTTCAGCATGCCTATTCGCCATTCGGTACCGAGCTGAGACAACGGTAAAGGACAAAGGAGTAATGTTAGACTCTAAGCTGTTATTTAAGGATCATGTTTCGTACATTGTTTCCAAAGCCTCCTCTCGGTTGGGCTTTATGTTCCGTTTTGCTAAGAAATTCCGTGATGTGTACTGTCTAAGGCGCTGTACTGCTGTATCGTGCGGCCAATTCTGGAATATTCAGCAGTGGTTTGGTCCGCCTACTACCAAAACAATACTTTACGGATAGAAGCTATTCAGAAGAAGTTTGTCTACTTCCCATTACGACGACTTCCTTGGAGAGACCCCATCAATTAACCTAGTTATGCCGATCGCTGTAAACTTATGAACCTTGCATTGCTGGAAGCGAGGAGTCACGTCGCTAAAGCATGCTTTGTTGGTGATCTTCTTCAAGGCTACATTGATTGCTTAGCTCTACTTGGTCTTCTAGACATCAGCACTAGACGCTGAAATCTCCGATCCCACGCATTCCTTTACATTCGACACTCCAGAATAAATTACGGGCGGAACGAACCGATAAAAAGTATGTGCCGTGAGTTCAACCGTTGTTATTCCGTATTTGATTTTAACGTTAGCCGTAAATTTAATAAGAATAGTTTTAAGAGGTTTTTGTGCTAAGTTTGTAGTATCTTTGTATGTGTCAGTTAGAATTACAGAATTACGGTCACTGGGGTAAACATCTTACCTGTTGACAAATAAACTAAACTAATCATAAACCCCAGAGCAGTCCGGAGCTTAACTTGTTGGATTAAGTATACGATCTGCGCGTATGTTGAAGTCTGTCATAACACGCACATGGCAGTCGATGTCGCAGTACTACGCTCGAAAGGCATTGTTTAGATTTCGGTGTTGTCTTGAGGATGTCATTGATATAAGAAGAGGACACATCGAGTGAATGTTTGAAAGGACCTACTAAAGAAAACTGAACTCAAAAATTTTGAGTTGAAAATAGAATTTCATCGAAATACCATCAACTGTCACCTTTTTTCCTGCCACACACTGTACAGGAAACAGATTAATTTTCGAAACAAATAAACAGTTTCTGCGTGTAAGAAACACCCACAAATTGATGCCATTCGTTTATTAAAGAAAGCATTTTTGACAGCGCTTCTCAGGAAACTTATACCGAATCAACAATCAAGAGAAATGTTCACCATTGCATATACAGTTTGCACTCATATAGCAATTTACCAGTAAAACAATGAACCCATCCTTCTAAGCCCCTACGCTACTGGATGGTGATGAAGTTCTGGCGAAACCTCCATGCCGGCTTCGGAGCCGACGACCATCGAAATGCAAATAATTAAAACCGGGGGAAAGAAGCGAAAAAACTAATTTGGTTTTTATGCTCTACCCATCAGGTCCGGGCATTATGCACATTCTTGGTCCGGAACTTTGCTGCTTTTTGTACCTATGTACTTGTGAGGTACCTTCGAACACTGTCTGTGTCTTCAACGGCAATATTCATTGCGCTCTCGCGCCCGCCGTGGGGATGGGTTTGAGTTGGAAATTTCCTCCGCCATATTTTATTTAATTCCATTTGCGATTAACTTTGTGTTTGCCCCGGCTTGCTGCCTCAATACTCCGATTTTCCCTTGCTCATCCGAAACGACGACGACGATGACGACGCCGGCCAAACCAGACCAGGGCAGGTAATTTCCTGGAAGCAAAAAACCGACAACAGAACCTTCAGTGGCTGCCTCCATTCCGTAATGCAGCCCATATGCAAAAGCATACTGAACGAATCTAATTACATGCATGGGGTTCGCAAGAATATACGTTTTACGAAACATATTGAAGCTCTTCGAATCCATTGTTGTACTTTTTGTGCAGCATACTGAACGGTTCATTTGTGGTTTAATCGATAGATTGGAACACAACCACCTAAAGCTGCTAACTACGTGAACTGACCTTCTTTCAATTCTTGGAAACTAAATCCAAGCTCCACACACAAATTTCTCCTCGAAATTAAGTTTTTTTCATTTACCATCAGACGCGGTTCAACCGAATAGCCCCTCAAAGGCGTACACACACTTTAATTAAAAAAAAATCTCTAACCCACAAACACTGACTGTCGGCGTTGTTGTTGAGTTCAAGTGGACATCTCAAGGGTCCTTGAGCGAGGCAGTACTTGGCTACCGTGTGAGTGTTGTACGTTTCTAGGTACCTGCGATGTTCAACAAAACGCGCCTGGCATTACGTAATTCCTCCACAAAATGATGCTTTCTAAGCCGAACCGAAAGGTTGCCGACTCCGACGACCAGGAACAGCGATTCTCGTGCGGGTTGCTCTTTAATTTCACACCGCCGACCGACCGACACTACTGGCCGTTTGAACCAACATGCTTCTAGAGTGTGATGAGAAGGTATTAAGGGGAAGCAGCAAGAGAGAGAAAATATTTTGATACTTGAACTTTCCTTCACCGGGCGGAGACGTGGAGAGCTATCAGGAGACACGATTGCTACGTGCGTTGCGTGACGGCGTGATTTTGGCAAATGTTGCTTTGGCTAAGTTGGGCTTTTGAAAGTCTCAGAAAGTATGAAGCTCGAAATGAGATTCACTGGATCGTTAGCATCTGAAGTCTTGTTTGACTTCATGGTAAATTGATTGAATGATCTGTAGATGACCACAGTACGATATGATTAAATTTGGCAATGCATATAGTGCATATCAGAAAAAATAAACGAAATAATGTTTCAAATCACTGGTGGATCCGGTACGGAGTCATGTTGGAAAACCAAAGATGTTGAACGAAATGAGCGTGTGTCTGTTGAATCAATTCCCGATGGGTTTGTTATTGAATTTCCGGTAATTCCGGTAATTCCGGCCCAAAACCATCACTGAAGCAGGTTTTGTCGTCGAGTGTCCATCAAGATGTCGGAACTTCTTCGAGATTTTTCTGTCAAACAAACCCTATAGTTTTGTTTGTTTACGAATTGCTGAATTCTGAAGAGATTTTCGTCCGTAAGGACGATATTTTCCAACTTTGCTTCCATAGTTCTTTGTGGCAATGTCATCTTATCTCTTGATCCTGTTTTGCATAATTGTAAGATCCTGTACCATTTGAATCTTGTATGACTTGGTGTTGAACCTCTTTTTTAGGATTCGGTGGATACTGCGATCTGATATATAAAGATCTTTCGCCAATAGATGAATCAGTCTCGAAGGTGGAAGCAAATATTATTTCTCCCGTAAAATTTACTGTTTTTTAAAGGTCTGGTACACAGAAAAAAAATAATCAATTTTAACAGGCTCTTAAATTTCCCCTCGTTTAATTGCAAGCCAAAGGAAGCGTAAACAACGAAATTGTTTGAAATTTTTCATGCGCCATAAAACAATGCTTGCAATTTTTCATACAACAGAATAGATTCAGGCGTAATCTCGATTCAATTTATATGACATATCTCATTATTTTCTGCCAAATCTAGCATTCCCTTTATGTGCATTAGATAACGCAGAAAATTTAATGTTTCTTTCTATCTGTGTATTGGTACATAATGTGATCGTTATATACGAATTTTTGTGTGTTCTGAGTTTACTTGAATGCGATGCGTTTCCTTACAGAGCAGAAACAGTTATCCGGGTTTGCGCAGCTTTTTCCATGCACAACAGAAATAATTGTTGATTCGTGAATGTCAAATTTACCTGCACAGATAGAAAGAAACATATAATTTTCTGCCTTATCTAATGCACATAAAGGGAATGCTAGATTTGGCATGAATTAATAAGATCTTTCATGTTATTGTAAGCAAAATATCGCCGGACTATAATCGGTTTATATGAAAGATTACAGCCAATGCTGTATGTTGTATGAAAGATTGCAAACAATAACGTAGTTTACGCTTGCTTTGGCTTGAAATTAAACGAGGGGAAATTTTACACGTATGTTAAAATTTATTATTTTTTTCTGTGTAGAGTTGATTACGACAGTGCCGGCCGCTGTGTGTTAAACAATCCCTTTCCCTGGTCCATACATCTAAAGGTGAGTTGCCAGGTAGCAGGCAGAAACTGAGAGGTCAATTTTTTTTGGAAACCGATTCCGACTCTTTTTACCTTCTTATGGAGGAAAGCTCATACCGTCCAGTAAAAAAAAAAAACATGTGAGTGTGTGTGAGGGGGCGGGGGGGGGGGGGGGGGTCTGCATGCGTGTCGGTGTTTGTTTTACAAGGTTCGGGAAATTCTTATGGACTGACTTAACGGAGAGATCTACACTTGGTCATCGTGCACTGTATCAGAGTGTGGTCAGGGTCGACCTTTGAGAAAAGGCCGACCTCTGATCCCACTGAAACCCGTTTCCTTGTTGCACCATCGGAACAAACCTACCCCCCCCCCAAGGAAAAGAAAAAGGAACCTAAAGACTGTATTCGATGAAATTTGGACACACGCATTTGTTCGTAACTTTTTAGCGTGTGGGTAAAAATTATTGAAATTTTAACTGAATGTATTGTTGTGTCAATTGTGTAATGAGTTTCGTGAAAATCGGTCGAGTGATTTCAGTGATGGCTTCGAATGAAGAAATAGTGCGCCAACAAATTTTGGGCACTCACTTCGAAAACCCAAACGCTTCTCATCGATGGATCGGAAAACAGCTCGGAATCGCACATTCAACCGTATCTCATGTGATCAAAACGTTCAAGGACCGTAAGACAACCAAGCGGAAAAATGGTAGTGGCAAAAAACGTGGCACATCAAATCCGGAGAAGGCCAGGATGGTATTGAACCAATTTAAGCGTTATCCCAACATTTCGATCAGGAATGTTGCGAAAAAGGCGAAAGTTTCAGTTTGTTTTGTGCAGAAAACAATGAAACGTTCTGGATTACATGTGGACAAGGTCCAGAAGGCACCGAACCGGAGCGATAAACAGAACTCGGTGGTCAAAACTCGTGCAAGAAAACTGTACAGGAGTGGCTCACAAAACCGTTCTGCATTGTGATGGACGATGAGACCTACATTAAAGCCGACACCAAACAAATGCCAGGACAGGAACACTACGTCGCCACCTCTAAGTTGGCCGTTCCGGAGAGTGTACGGAAGAAGAAACTGTCGAAATTCGCCAAAAAATTCCGTGTCTGGCAAGCGATCTGCGGATGTGGCAAAATGAGTCAGCCCTTCATCACCTCTGGGACCGTCAACGGACAAATCTACAAGGACGAATGCCTCCAAAAACGACTTCTGCCCTTCTTGAGATCTCACGATGGCCCGACACTGTTTTGGCCGGATTTGGCATCTTGCCACTATGCCCGGCCCGTCTTAGACTGGTACAAAGATAATAATGTAGTTTTTGTACCAAAAGACGTCAACCCTCCAAACACTCCGGAACTTCGCCCAATTGAAAAATGTTGGGCAATCATGAAGGCAAAGCTCGTTAAAACTCCAAAACTGATAGAAAATGAACTTGAACTAAAGAAAGTGTGGTTAAAAGTAAGTAAGCAAGTCGGTCTATCATTGCCCAAAATTTGATGAAAGGGGTCAAGGCAAAGGTGCGGGCATTTGGGTTGGGAGAAGAGGTTCAATAAACCAATGATGTCAAAACTTAACCATTTAGTAGTACTTTATTTCCAGAAAGTTTGAAAAGAAGCGGGCTCAAGGAAAATTTTTGGTGACCAATTTTGTGTGTCCAAATTTCATCGAATACAGTCTTTACTTCTAAATCCGTAGCTATTCGGCATGATTCTGTCTACCGCATTAATGGCCTTTGCCGACCTCCCACTACGTAGCAGTTGAAGTTTAGCCAGCCGTCGACCATCACACCCAGATACTTCAGCACGCGCTTCGAGGCTATGTCATGCCCTCCGATGACGATTTCTGCGCGCTGTACCGCTTTGCAGTTGCTGACCATCAGCACCTCCATTTGTGGTGGGCTATTTGTAGCTTCGTCTCGGGCATCCAGTTTTCAATAATGCCTATTGCTTCGGTCGCCAGCATTTCCACTTCTTCCAGTGTTTCGCCTGTCACTGATAGTCATCCGCAAAGCCAACGATGATTACGCCTGTCTCGACCACTGTCCAAATGGCATCCACTGTAGGCTTTCCTTTCCAAAAACCGAATTGCATCCTCGATAGCCCGTACTCGCTCTCGGGAAATTTCGTCAGCCTGTTGAGAATGATCCTCTCTAGGAGTTTCCCGAGCGTATCCAACAGACATATTGGCCTATAGGATGCTGGATCCCCGGGAGGCTTTTCTGGCTTCGGCAGCAACACTAGCTTCTGTATTTTCTACCTGTCCTGGAAATGGCCATCCTCCAGACATTTCTGCAGCACATCGCTGAACATGTCCGCAAATGCTTGAATCGCCACTTTGAGAGCCGCATTAGGGATTCCATGCGGGCCGGATGCCTTTTCCGCCTTCAGCCCTTTTACCACTGCCATGAGCTCCTCATTCGAGACTTGCAGTCCCTCAGCGTAAGTTATATCTCCTTCGCCTCGGTGTACGTTGCTACGTCGTTGGGTCAAGCGTCGGGAAAAGACAATTTACGGTAACCTTCAGTTTTTCTGGACATAGCTCTGCAGCGATTGTTGGGCCTATGATCTTCACCATGACAATACGGTACGCGTCACCCCAGAGGTTAACATCAGTGGCTCGGCACAGCTCCTTGTAGCAGTTCGTCTTGCTCAGTCTTACCTCTCGTTTTGATTCGGTCCTGGCCGCTCGGAACACCACCTTATGTACCTCTCTGTCTGCTGCGGTTTTAACTCTCTGGACACGTCTTCTGGCTCTGAGAAAACTAGCGCGAAGGATGCTGAGTTGCTCATTCCACCAGTAAGCTGGGCGCCGCTTGTTCCTTTGCTCCAGTTTCCTCGACATGGTTGCGTCGCATGCCTTTACTAACGTATTCGTCAGCTCGTCTGCGTTTCGGTGCGAGAGTTCGTTGTCAAACCGAAGAGCCACAACAAAGAGTTCCTCGTCGAAGACCTTCGTCTTCCACTTCTGCTCGCAACTATTTGTCCTTCGTATTGCGACAGGATTTCACTGGCCGATGCTATACCGGATCGCCAGATGGTCGCTATGGGTATACTTTTCACAAACTCTCCAGTTCATATTTGTCATCAGCGACGGACTACAGAAGGTAACATCGATGACGGATTCGCGACCGTCTCTGCGAAAAGTGCTGGTGGAATCTACTGCCCCACTCCACAGCCCAAGCATTGAAGTCACCTCCGATGACGACCGGTCTTCTTCCGATGAGCTTTTCAGTCAGTGCATTCAGCATCCTTACTGGTGGTTTAAATCGGTTCTCAAATTCGATGTTTTAACGTATTTTTGTATAATGCTGCAATAAACAGCCCACAGTTGTGTGTGGCCCCTACAGCATCCTTACTGCTTAAATCGGTGCCACCACTTAAACAACTTTAATTTGCATCTCTTTACAGCGAATTAACCTGGAACATAAATAAATATCTTATTCACTGCCGACGTCTGTTGAATTCAGCACATCGTTTACCAAAACGGATTCCGCTGCAAGCCCAACCACACTTTATCCAGTGATTTCTTATGGAAGTGCAGTGGACTCCAGGGCTTCCTTCAAAGTGAGTATAACGTCAACACATTCCTACCCGTTCCTTTTTTGACCTGCATTCTGGAAAGGCCAGCGCCGGTATTGCCTTGGTTTGGGATCACCAGTTTTTACACATTGAGGATGTATGCTAGTCCCAAGCAGCATCTGTTGGTGCTTTGTGTAATAACACCTGACATGGTAATAAAGGATTGGCAACATCGGGCGATCAATCATGCTCATGCTCATGAGCAGTGCTTTCTTATTTTGAAGCTCGCAATATGAAGTTTAAATCGATATCTTTGGGACATGAAACAATCGAGCTCCCATGGGAGATGTTACCTCCTCTGAATCATGAGCAATTCTTTCGAATTTCAATGTTTTCAATTTTCTAACATGTCTTTTTGAAGATTGAGCTTAAGTTTTCTCGTAATCTTTGAGACAAAAATTCAATGAGAGTCATGAAAGATTGTTTCCTTTTTCAATCGTTAACAGTTTATTTTTTTATTTGTAAACCTTAAATCCGCTACAATGTTTCGTTGAAGATTTTCCCATCGTTGATATTAGAACAAAACAAATTTAAAGGAAACAGAAACATGAATTATCGGTTACTCAATCAGCTTAGTGACCGTTTCGGGCTAATGACTCTTTCGACCCAGTGGCGTTCGGCCTTATTACCTATCACCCATTTAACGTTAGGGTGAAAAACAACCTTCGCCAGTTCAAGCTGAGATTCAGATCTCCCTTCAGAGCTGTTTAATGTGTTGTTGTTGTTTGTCTTTATTTGAGAGACATTCAGTCGGTGGTTGATTTGCCTCTTGTGTTGAATGTGAATGTATCATAAGCGTACCAATAAACATTATCTTTTTGCAATATATGAATCATAGATCAATTTTTAAGGGACTCTCCGATAGCATAGTCGCTTAAGGAACGGTACTAAAAATCAGGAACCATTTGGTTCAATTCCAGACACAGTTGAAGAAATCTTACTGATTTTTTACTTAATTAGACTTATCTGGGCAAAAAGTATCATTATACTTGACAAACAATATAAACATTTATGCTTTGGAATTGGCATTAAAAGCCACAATCAAGTTGATAAATTCAATTATGATAGTTATGTGTTGTTTGGGATGGGACTTCTCACCGACAAGTAGTACTCCTGTAATAACTGTGGAAATGCATCAAGAAATTTTCTGAGTCGGAAATTTGCTTGCTAAAAAAGTATAACAACCTGAGAAGAAAATAACATTTTAAGCAAAGAGTCTAAGTATTTTGATGCACCTCAACTTGCGAACCCTGGTAAACCCAAAAACCTTATATATGATTTAAGATCTCCAAACTTATCATCATAGAGATAACATCAATGACACGAATAATCAAACATGTTATGTGTCATTGGCGGCATGCACACTCAGGAAACGGACATCAGACTTAAGGCTGATGCAAGTAGAATTGGGCTTCTCATTAATACGTCAAAGACGAAATACATGAGAGGAGGAGGCTCAAGAGATAACAGTGTTAGCCTCTCACAACGAGTTCAGATCGACGGTGAATAAATCGAGGCGTTTGACAAATTCGTGTATCGGGGCTCATTGGTGACCGCCGCTAATGACACCTAGAGAGAGTTACACAGGCACATTATAGCTGGCAATCATGGACTCCGAAGGACGCTTAGATCGAACAATCTTCACCGAGCTACAAAGTTGACCATCTACAAGACATTATGTAGACCGATAGTCCTCTTTGACCACGTTATATGAACAATGGTCGTGAAAGACCAACGCGTTCTTCGTGTCTTTGAATGGAAGATGCTGCATACGATGTACTGTGGAGTGCAGATGGAAGATGGACCGTGGAGGAGGAAAATGAACCACGAGTTGCATGATTTGCAGGGAGAACCTTCTATCACACAACTTAACCCAGTCGACAGCTTAAAATGATTATCGCTGAAAAAAAAACCGGTTGTCGTGAGAAGAAGAGACATGCATCGGGCAAAGTAGATCAATCAAGTAAGGCCTGTACTCGAATAAAATTCACCATTTTTATCCGTGTGTAACTTTTTTGTCCGTGAGTAAGTATTTATGAAAATCTGGGTATATTTAGGTAATTGTTTACATGTACAAAATTTCATAACAATCGGTTCAGTGGTTATTGAGATGTCATCGAAACAAGAAGAAAATCGCCGGAGAATTTTGCGCGCCGTCATGGAAAATCCGACTGCGACCATGAGATGGATCGGAAGACAACTGGGAATCACCCATACAACTGTGTCTCGGGTGGTAAAATCGTTTAAGGAGTCCCAGACGACCGAGCGGCGGGCTGGAAGTGGAAGAAAATCGAAGACAGCTGACCCTGTGAAGGCCCGGAAGGTGTTGGATTATTTCAAGTGTAATCCGAACCTTTCGATTCGCGACGTGGCTCTGAAGGCAAAGTGTTCCGCCTGGTTCGTTCAGCAAACCATGAAACGAGCTGGGCTTCGTGTATTCATGGTCCGCAAGGCACCGAACCGGCGTGATCAACAAAACACGGCGGCCAAATCCCGTGCAAGGAAGCTGTATCGAGAGTGGTTAACGAAACCGATGTGTGTGGTTATGGATGACGAAACCTACATCAAGGCAGACGCAAAGCAGATACCGGGGCTGGAGTTCTACGTTGCCAAATCACGGTTTGATGTTCCGGAAGACATAAGGAAGAAGAAAGTGGACAAATTCGCCAAAAAATACTTGCTCTGGCAGGCCATATGCCAATGCGGTAAACTGAGTAAACCGTACATCACAACGGGTACCATCAACAGGGAAATTTACCGCACCGAGTGCCTCCAGAAGCGTCTGTTGCCCTTCCTGCGGTCCCACGGAGGCGAGACATTATTTTGGCCGGACCTGGCATCATGCCATTACGCGGAATCGACGTTGGATTGGTACAGAGACAATAACGTTGTTTTTGTACCAAAAACCGCCAACCCCCCAAATTCACCAGAGATTCGTCCGGTGGAAAGATTTTGGGCCATAATGAAGGCCAAAGTTCGAAAATCGTCCAAGGTGTTTAAGAACGAGCTGGAGTTGAAGAAAGAATGGATGAAAGTGACCAAAAAGGTCGGCTCCACCATTGCACAAAATGTAATTAGGGGTCTTAAGGGAAAGGTGTGGGCTTTCAGCGATGGAAAGGATAATGATGAAACATAATCCATATGTATAAGTTCATTCCCTGAAAATTTCACGAAAATCCGACGTATAATAAATTGTTGGCGAACAGTTTTGTCTGGTGCATTTTTTTCGAGTACAGGCCTTAGCAGTGACCCGCGGACCCTTCACAGATTTCGAGGCTGGTGAAGTGCAATGAATGGAGACAAATTATGAGTGAGGACTGTTCAATAAAGAAAGTGGACATCTGTTTATCAATGGTTTAGGGTTTAAACTAAGGGTCCTTCCTTAGCTCAGTCGGTAAAGGCGCGGCTACAAAGCAACACCATGCTGGAGGTGGCTGGGCTCGATGCCCGGTCTGGTTTAGGAATTTTTCGTTTAGGAATTTTTTTCGACTACCTGGGCATAGGGTATGATTGTACTTGCCACACAATCATACTAATGCAAAAATGGTACCTGGCATCGAGATCTCCTAATAAATAACTATGGAAGTGCATTTAGAACACTAAGTTCAGAGCAAGCGATAAGCTGAATGCAAAAGCAAGAAGAAGAAGAAGAAAAAAGAGGAGGGTTAGAACTAAAAATTGTGATTTTTTTCTCAGTGTGTAAAAACATTGTTAACTTTGGGAAAAAAGTGAGTAATTTCGAACGATATGTCGAATCAGCTTATCAACCAGCAGATTAATTCAGCACAAATGATTTTCCGAAAAGTTGTCGTTTCGAGAATTGTCAAAAAGCGTGAAGTGCACTAAATCTGCAGTGTTCGAGATCGTTAAAAAGTTTGGAGAAACGTGTTCTCTTGAAGATTTACCGAAATCTGGATGCAAAAAGGGGGCATCGGACCAAAAAAAGGAGCTGGCAGTGGTTCGCCTTTTGAAATCGCATAAAACGTGCTCCGTTTGTGAAATTGCGACATTATCGTCGGAGCTTTATAGAATATTAAAAAAAGTTATCATATCAGAACCTACAAGAAGCGGAAAGCACCCAAAAGGACGGATTCACAGAAAGCTTCTTCGAAAATAGGTCACAGAACATGTATGACGTTCTCCTCCAAAAACCGAACTGGTGCTTTTTTGATGGACGACGAGACGTACGTCAAATTGGATACCAGTACACTTCCGGAGCTGCAATTTTTCAACTTTGACAGATGTGCCTGATGATGTGCAATACATCTAAACCGAACAATTTGGGAGAATGGTTTTGGCGTGGCAAGCCATTTGTTCCGGTGGCTTGAAGAGTTCTTCATATTTCACAACGGGCACAATCAACGGTGAAAATTCCAGAAAAGAATGCCTCAAAAAACGTTTTCTAGCTACCGAAAGCATACGGATCCTATATTGTTTTGGTTGAATCTGGCATCTGCTCACTACGCTTCTTCTACGTTGGAGATGCTCAAGAAGGAAAAAGTCAATTTTGTCGAAAAATGCCAAAATACCCTAAACTGCCATGAGCTGCGTCCTTTCGAAAGATACTGGGCAACAATCAAGCGGCATCTTAAGAAAGACAAAAGAGAAGCATGCTCTGTTGACTGCGTCAAGAAAATTTGGCCTGCAGCACAATGAAAAGTTACGGAGAACGTTGTGCAGAATCTAATGGAATCTAATATATCAAGAGAAAAGTCCGAACGTTCTTCAAAAACGAGAAGTAAATATTCAAACTCATGTGAATTCGGTCATATTTATGTTGATTTTCGTTTATATAAAGCAAACCTATAAATTTGTTCAAAAATAAACAACAAAGGCCACCCCGACTTCAGCGTGATTGGTTGGGAGTTGTTATGTTTCTTTTTTAAATTTTGTGCAGAAAAAAGTTAGTTACCAATGAAAGGGATTTTCAAAACAAATTTAAATATTTCTATGATCTGAATTCATCAAGTTTCTAACGTACATAACCGACCGCGGTTTTAAAAATCCAAATTATTCATGGAGACAATATTCAGGAAAGATTGATAAAATGAACTAATACCACCCAACTTTACAGCACTTGAAATATTCCTGAGGTTAAGATAATTTGTCATTACGAATTAAACCATGAAATAGAATGGTACACACTTAAAGGGTGATACGGTCAAAATTTGGTCAAGGGAAAACGCGTGTAAATCGGTGAAATCGTTTATTTAAAAAATCAAATTAAATTTCTTTTTCAAGTTCAATTAGTATAAAATTCAGGAAAAATATTCAGTTAGGCTTCGGCTTTTCCAAATCCGAATTGCCGGGCCTTACGCTTGACCCCTGCCATCAGATTTTGTACAGCCACCTTGTCCACCTTCTTCGCCGCAGAAAGCCAGTTTGCCTTGAACTGCTGCTCGTCCTTAGCAGTTTTTTTGGTCTTCTTTAGGTTCCGCTTGACAATAGCCCAGTATTTCTCAATTGGGCGGAGCTCTGGCGTGTTGGGAGGGTTCTTGTCCTTGGGAACCACCTGCACGTTGTTGGCGGCGTACCACTCCATGGCCTTTTTACCGTAATGGCAAGATGCCAAATCCGGCCAAAACAGTATGGAACAACCGTGTTTCTTCAGGAAAGGCAGCAGACGTTTATTCAAACACTCTTTCACGTAAATTTCTTGGTTGACAGTCCCGGAAGCTATGAAAATGCTGCTTTTCAAGCCACAGGTACAGATGGCTTGCCAAACCAGATATTTCTTTGCGAACTTTGACAGTTTCGTGTGCTTGAAAATATCTGCTACCTTTCCCCTTCCTTTTGCCGTATAAAACTCCTGTCCCGGAAGCTGCTTGTAGTCGGCTTTGACGTAGGTTTCGTCGTCCATTACCACGCAGTCAAACTTCGTCAGCATCGTCGTGTACAGCCTCCGGGATCGCGCTTTGGCCGTCGTATTTTGTTTATCATCGCGATTTAGAGTCACTACCTTCTTGTAAGTCGATAGTCCGGCTCGTTTTTTGGCTCGATGCACGGTTGTAGACAATACACCCAGCTTATTTGCGGCATCTCGGAGAGATAGGTTAGGGTTTCGCTTGAAACTACCGGCAACTCTCTTTGTCGTCTCAGCGGCTTCCGGTTTTCGATTTCCCCCCGATCCAGACTTCCTGGCTGTCGACAAACGTTCCCCAAACACTTTAATTACATTTGTAACGGTTGATTTGGCAACTTTTAGCGATTTTGCCAACTTTGCGTGCGAGTAGCTCGGATTTTCGCGATGCGCGAGCAAAATTTTGATACGCTGCTCTTCTTGCTTGGACGGCATTTTGACAACTGAAGAGTGAATTCCAAAATCAAAATAGGAGCAACATTCTACACACACACACCTTCAAAATGAGGGGTGTTCAGGTTTTTTAAATGCAAAATTGAAAGAAATACGTCAAGTTGATATTGACCAAATTTTGACCGTATCGCCCTTTAGATGTTCTTACAGAAATTTGTAAAATTTAACCGAATTCTCAACATGAACGTTCGGTAGTCCAATTTGACGGATTTAGGTGAAATTTTACAGTTATCTGTAGAAAATTGCTGGATTTCGATAAAATTATACCGAAATCCGTTAAGATAATTTGCCATTACGAATTTAACCATGAAATAGAATGATACGATTTAAATAAATGTTTTATTTGACGGCAGGAGACTTGTATTTAATTCACTCATAACAACAGAAACTGCTTTGAACGAAATTAAGACAACCCAAATTCAACATTGGTGCGTTGTCCATTTCATACAATATCTCATTGTTTAGCTTCAGCTACCGCAGCTTATATATTATGAAATTTTCGTTGTTATAAACTATTCATTTGGATGGAGTTACAGCAAGTGCATCGGTATGTACAAAGTGTTCACAATGAACGATTTACGTTCAGACGGCGACAGCGACAGCGGTGCAGGCCTTTCGAGGACCTTGAGTGACTTACTCCACGAAAATCTATACACACACACAAATAAGCATTGCTGGGTGAACATAAAGATCGATACAAATCATAACCGAACGAATAATTAACTGAAAAATCTTCCCGAAAAGGAAAACAAACACATAAATCCCACACCGTGTCCATATCTTACCGGCACTCGTTCGCGCTTTCGTCCGCTGCGACTTCATATGGCTACTATTCATAACCGTAGGTCGAGAGTTGGGTTGAAACGAACCACTTTGCTGGTGATGGTAGCTGCCGTAGCCGCCACCGTTGCCCACAGTGTCGGCGTATCCACCGGCGCCGTAGGATCCCGTATCAAACAGCGCACTATGATTTTGGTTACCACCGCTACTACTGCTGGTAGCGATGTTCAGGGCCGTACCTTCCCGATGTTTTGGCTGTTGGTTGTGTCCACTGCTACCACTTCCGGTTGATCCATTTCCGCCACCACCGCCTCCTCCTCCTCCTCCTCCCCCACCTCCAATCCCGCCACCGCTACCACTGTTACCACCACTCAAGCCCAGCGAACTCGCCGTTAGGCAAGGCTTCACGTCCAGCATACAGCTGTCATGAGCAGCGGCAGCTGCTGCCTGTTGAGCGATACTGTTTGAAGTGACCTGAGCCTGATGCATGAAGGCATTGATCGTGGCCTGGTACTCGGCCGGCGCCGTTTGCACCGAGTCCGGCGTTGAGTCCTTGGGTGGTGTTGGCGGGAACGAGAATAGGTGTTGGCTACTGCTGCTAGCGCTACCACTGACAGCTTGACTGGTGCCTTGACCGGCAAGTCCGACAGCTTGACTTAACTTTTCCTGTGGATCCTGAGGACAAGCGAACGGACTGCCCCAGGCACTGGCGCCGGATGTCATCGGTTTCGCCGGATCACTGAGCCAGGACAGCGGACCGTGGAAGTGGGGTCGGCACACTTGTGGTGCCACGTGTGACGTTGCCATTCGGGATGCTGTGGACGAAAAAAAACGGGGAAAGGAGTTAATCAGTGATTTGACGCTGAAATTTTCATAACAAGACCGACTCTATTTTCTGAATAGTGAAAGGGAACGAAAGAAGTGCATGACACCATCATCATCATATAAATCCCTGGCAAATACAAACAAATCACTTCCATCTGAGCAAGTCCTTTCGACGACGGTAAGCGTTATCGTATTATTTGCGCTGACACACTCATGTATTTATTTTTAATCTGCATTTTTGTTCTGGTTTATTCGATCGTAAATATGATGCTGGGTGCTCTTCCAACATCGGCGAAGCGGAAAAATACGGCATCACCAACAACGAATATACACGCTCACGTGCATGTTGAAAATGATGAATTTATCCCCTCAGCTCGTAGTCATAGTCGAGCCCAGAATGGGGGAAAAAATGTTACATTGTCTCGAATACTTCCACTTCCCCGCCATTCCATCATTCATGTCGCCCCATGAAACCTCATCGTCATCAACTCCATCACTCATTCACGTCACGAGTTCACCGAGAGACAATCCGTCGCGCAGCTATGGACAACTATTCATTCCGAGAAATCGTTCACACTTTTATAATAACCGGCTCACCGTCCGTTGAATGCCCTCACCTCATCTTCCGCTGTCCCTCCCCGTGTGTAATCTGATCTCCGACAGCTCCTATACACAGACTCCCTCAAACTGAAACGACGAGGACCGGGCATAATTTCCCAGTTTTGGGAATCGTCCGAAATTTGAATTAATTAAAACCAAACTCCCTCTAATTCGATACACATGGGAACCTCGGCGAGATGAGCAGCTTAATCTATGTGAGCAGCAGACTGAATGAGTTAATATTTATTGATATCTTGGGTCAGTGCTATCGCTGAACATGATCGAATTTCCGCTCCACACTCACACCCGGTCCGGTTCCCGTATGCATGAAGCTTCCAAATTAATTGTTGACACTTTTCTACCTCTTTCTCGAGTCTGACATCGACGAAGAGCGAAGGATTTTTCCGTTTTGTTTGCCTTTCAACACTCCGCGTGCGCGCCAAGAATAACCTCGGAGACGGAGAGAGGTGCGATCAGATTTGATCTAAATCTGATATCAGTATCTAGATGAACAAGACACAAAACGGTCCCCCGACAGCCCGCTTAGAGGTGCGTTGCGGTGGAACATATGTTTTGGCGCTCCGAACTTCATACAAACATAAAACATATTGTGGGAAACCGGCAGCAAAAGTCGTAATTTTCGCTCCACGTCCGATGATGTATCCTGACTGTCCTTTACAAGCTTTGATAGTAGGTCAAGCCGAGGAGGTACGGCTGCAAGTCAAACAAATCGTAAATTTTCCGGCTGATTTGTACTCATAAAACGATCGTAAAACCACCGAATAAACTACGGTCCCTGCGATCTGCCAGCAAGATCGATCTTACCATCCTGGGATCGCTTGAAACGGAACTCGTTGAGCAAAAATTTAATGTTGCAGCGATTTGATGGCGACGATGGCCAACCTACCAATTGTAGCAGGAAAGTCGAGTGAAAAGATAATAATAAAATGAGCAATAATTCGCTATCATCATCTCGTTGTTTCTGGTGGTGATTTCGCGAAAATCAACGCTCCATTCAGTGGTCAGGTAGGTACTCGAAGCAGTGAGCACGTAATCAGCGGGGACGGTTTCGGAGAGCTGTGCGCAAGGGTAATAACAATAAATTACAATGATCAGGAAACCGATGAAAGGGAAAAAAGCTGCCGAACAATACGAATCGACTGAACTGGGGAAGTCCGATTATGTACAAGGTAAATTAAAAGATTTGGTTTTGATGGAAAAGCTTTCTAGTGTAGGGAATAGTATGGGACATTTTTAATGCTGCGATTTGATGGTGAAAGGACACAGAAAATCAAATCTTCATACATTGGTAAATAATGCTTGAATTAAAAACAGGGAAAATTTTCGGATGGATGAAAAAAAACAAACATACAGATTTATAACGATTATTGTTTATTCATTATAGTCATTAGGTAAAATATTTGCCTCCATGACCGACAGCTTAAAACTAAATTCAAAGAACTACGAAATTTAACTGACTTACAAAAAACACGTCTGAGACGACACTTCGACAAAGATTTTTCATTAGGGCCTAACTGACAAACGTAAACAATGGCTTCTTCCGTAAATTTCTCGTGGCACAAATGCTACCCATGTAAGCCTCCAATTCTATCGAATAGGTGAACTCTTCCTCTTCGAAATGACCGTAGTGGAGTGATTAGGTGAGTTTTCAATCTCGAGAATTTCGCGGAAAACGCCATTGTTTACGTTTGTCAGTTAGGCCCTAATGAAAAATCTTTGTCGACTTATTAGTTTCTCTACACAGATAAAAAGAAACATTTAATTTTCTGCGTTATTTAATGCACATAGAGGGAATGCTAGATTTGACAGAATATAATGGGATATTTCATGTAAATTTTAGCCAGATAACGCCTGAATGTACCCTGTAGTATGAAAGATTGCAAACATTGTTGTATGGCGCATGAAAGATAGCAAACAATTTCGTTGTTTATGCCTCCTTTGGCTTGAATTTAAACGAGGGGAAATTTTACGCGGTTGTTAAAATATTTTTTTTTTCTTAATTAAAATCAAGCACGAAGATTGAGCCCTTGAGCTGAACTGGCCTGTTTATGCAGTAGGGATTCTTGGTAATAACCCGAAGCTAAGAGTCAGTTCCATTGTGGAAATATCACATCAAGTAGTTTTTCAACCTGCTAAAGCTATGTCAATTTAGAATCCGGAATAATAAAACCATCTGTATCTCGGTAAAGGATTAACTTACAAATAAGTTAAATACATCAAAACAAAGGTAATTTACTGTCCTTTAAGGAAAACAAATAAATACAAATCATTTCGCTTCGTTTCTAATGAAAATTTGCACTTTATTCTTTCTTCCTCCCATCAAACGCTGCACACCTCCGGAGTCAACTTCCTTGGCACATTTGTTCCACATTTTGGTCATCTGAGTCGCGTCCCAAGCCGTTTTTACACTTTTCTTAAGCTTCCGCTTCATTGTTGCCCAAAATATCTTGATGGTCAGGAACTGCGGGCAGTTGGGTAGGTTTATGTTTTTACCGATGAAATCTAAGTTATTACCGCGGTACCGCTGGATGACTTCCCGGCTGTAGTGGCAACTCGCAAAATCTGGCCAAAACTTCACGGGACCTTTATGGGCTTTAACGAAAGGTAGTACGCGGTTTTTGAGGCATTCTTCCTCGTACAGCTTCGAGTCCATCGTGATATTCGTCACGAACACTTTGGTCTTTGCTCCGCAGCTGCATATCCCGTGCCAAATCATCACTTTTCTGGCAAATTTGTCCATAAAAGTAAACTTATACTTTACAAGAACATTTCCTTGTACCGTCGCCATGCAGAATTTTTGGCCAGGAAGCTGTCCGAAATCCATTTTGACGTAGGTTTCATCGTCGATGAGCAGGCGTTCTTGGTACTTCGTCAAAACCTGCTGGTACAAATTCCGAGCTCGAGTTTTGGTGACGAAACTTTGCTTCAACGTTCTGTTTGGTTGCTTTCTGGCTCGATAAGAACGATATCCTGCTCGCAAACGAATTCTTCGAACGGTACTGCGAGCAACAGCGTATTTTTGTGCGATTTCATTATCTGATAGTCCAGGGTTTGCTCTGACGGTTTTCAACGCTGTCTGGTGCAGCTTGCGGTCATATGTTCCACTACGACGCTTACCTTGAGGCACTCGATCCATGCTCTTTTGCTTCCTGAAACGTTTGAGCACTTCATACACGGTTGATTTGGTGATTTTCAACGTTTTTGCGATTTTTATTGCGGACCACGCTGGATTATCAACGTGGGTGTGCAGAGTTTTTTTTCTCCTCTCGGCTTCCATCTGGAATAAGTTTTGACTCATTGCACGAAACACCGTGAAATTTAGGTTATCGCCTAGGTTAACAAACCGCTGTAAAAGAATTTTTGCAGCGGTCACTTTCCGTGGCTGCAACAAAATAAGTGATTCCGGATTCTAACTGGACAGAACTTTACGGAGGATCGTGTGCCTCATCGGTCACATTGAGAATTTTACTATTCACATTAGGTTCGTAGTTGCAGCGTGCCTAGGGATCATCCTTGCCTTAGATCCACCCTAATAACATGGAAGGACATTACGAGAAATAGAGGCAAAATACATTCTTATCTTTGTTTTGTTGTTATGATATGATAGTATATCCCAAGTAACATGGCTAACACCATCCTGCTTTATTAAGTTTTATTAAAGTTTTACGAAAACCTCTTGAAATCAATTTGGTTTTATTATGGCACAAAGAAGTGCCAATAGGTTTCATATTTTAGTCAGCTTTATGAGAACCTACCCACCCCTTGTTTACAACAATCTTAAAACCTTGTTTCTCAAATTCCTCTTACTCTTATCAAAGGTTTTATTTCAACTGTATGAACTCGTAAAATGCTGTATTGAAATGCCGTTTTAGGACTCATTAATATCATCTTATTATGGTCAGTTGAAAAAGCATTTTAAAACCGTTTTGCCTCCAGTAAATGCATTAAACGGCAAATTGGCATTGAAGGAAGTCACCATAAGACCAAATAGTTTTATAATAGTCATTGCGAAGAAAAATTGGCTTTATGGCAAAACTGTGATTTTTTTCCAATCGCCATATTGAAATATAAGAAATAATTGACATGTGGAAAATAAAGGCATAAAATTTTCAATGGTATGCAAATAATCTGTAGATCGGAGACTCATTTCGGCTTTTTTTAGATAATCTCATCCAATTCCAAGCAATATTCAGGAAATCCATGATTAATTTATCGAATGTATTTGTTTTAATTTAATTTATGTTGTTGTTAATTCGCATAATTTCCGAGGCGCATTAATTTTCGGCTCTTATCGTGCCAATATTCACCATAAAAATAAATGCGCATATAATTTGGAGCATAATACGCTGTAGAAAACACAATTTGTTTTGGATATTTTGCTATCAAACAAAATTTCCCGCAACACTAGACCTTTTTTTTACCGCTAAATTAATCAGAAGAGCAGAGAATCGAACAAAGCAGAACAACAAAAAACAACCTCGATTTCACAGTGAAGTTTGACAGCTGTGGCCATTTGGCCGCATTCTGGTTTTCATGGGAGCCAATAGGTTTTATGAAGGTTCTCAAGTGGTCATAACATCTTTCACTAGAACATTTTCAAAATCTTTATGTTCTTATAAAGGTTTTATTAACTTGTTTTCACAACCGTCTATAGAGTGGGCCATATTGTACAAATTTCGGCTTTAAAGAAGCATAGAGGAGGTGTTGGTAGACAAAACAGTTTTGATTGTAGTTTTATCAACAAAGCCGGGAGAAGTGTTATACGGCTGGAATAAACCTAAAATTGTTACTTGGGATTGTTGCATATAAATTGTTTTGAAGTTATCGAAATTTGGAATTTACTGTATTTCAGGTCTTCCAGGTCATAAGGTATTATTAAATAATTTAAAATTTAAAATTCATTTTTATTTTCTCATGGCTGTCATACATTGTCTAAATTTTCTGGTTCATAATGGATGCGCAAGTTTGTCTACAATTGCAACAAAACAGCAGTCGGCACACATGTAATTTTCAGTTCATATTAAAATTTCCCTTCACTTTAGATATTATCTTATATGACCTTGTTTATTCATTACCATTACCATTCATCTTTATCATCATCATTAGCCATTTAATCATTTCTTGTATTTTCGTGATTTATGTATTAACATAAACATTATTTTTATAATTTTAACCCAATAGGTTATATATACTTTTAATTATTATGTCTTATGTGTTCAGTAATCATTTTGATCCTTTCTTCTACTCTTATGAATTAGAAGTATCTACTTCCTTGAATACAAGAAGCTACAACGGAATCTGTGGTAGGATTTTGCTCTTATTACTGAGTTTATTTTTCATTTCCGGTTTGCAAATAGACATTTTACCAAATCTGAGCTGATCTGGTGCATGCAGCGCTGTGTGCCATTGGACTAGTGTTTGATTTAACAGTTCAATCCTTGTCGTTAATTTATCATAACTTACAATATCATTATATATGATAGTACTACATGACTTAAACATTACTTATTGTTGTTTTATGTTCATTTGTCTTTAACTCCCTTTCAATTAAATCTTCCCTCGTTTCCTTACTCAGGAGCAATAACCAATAGGCCAGCAAAAATAAAAGCGGATTGCTGTTATAAAAACATCAAATAGCAAATAGCAAATAGTGACAATGACATCAGTAAATTAAAATGTATAAAGGCCTCCCCAATCTGCAGCGTTTTTTGTCAAAAAAGTGCTGCAGTTTGGGGAGGCCTTAAATGTTAGTTTTGTAAAATTGAATAGTATGCCATGACCACGAGCGGACGTGTTTTTTTCTTGTCATATTTTTTTGCTCGTTTCCAACAAATTTAAACATTAATTTTCATTTATTTATACCACTTAATCAATACAGTTTTGGATTGAAAACGTTCAAATGTGTAGAAAGTATCGATAAGAAAAAAAAGTGAGTGTTCGAAGACAAAGTGCGATAAAAATCAGAAGTCTGATTTCAGAGGGTGGTTGTCTTCCGAGGAGGTACGGCTCTATGTTAAGGCAATAGTTTTCGTGACTCTAACACCGCTGTATGTTTATGACGACTACGGCTGTATTGTTGCCGATCGAAACGAATATAACGATGCATGCGTTGATTAAGTGATTGAAATAATAAACAAAACAAAAAAAAAAACAAAAATGCAAAGAACAAACCATAAAGAGAGAGAATGTTGCATACTCGCATACTCAGGCACCCTCGCACCATCGTCGTAACGGATATTTGAATCAAAATGTGTGGTATGTAGTATGTACACGGCGGGACAATTTAACTCAATTTAGATTCGTCAAACACAACGTATACTGTGACACATACTGCGCACTGGCTCATGAAGACCATAGTTGGTTCTTGTCGCGGGAAGGTTCAGACACGAATGTGTGCGTAGATTACGGCGACGTATGTTGATGTCCAACATGCCGAGCAATGTAGAACAATCAATGTTCCCTTGAGGGAGATCGCCAATAAAACACGCTTTTGCCACGTTACGCCTTCCTTCAAGTGAGTGAATGTTGAAGACCTGGCACCGACTGCTATAGCAGGGTAAAAGGGTCTCTCCACCTGAGGTGTCGTAGGGCAAACCAAATGAAGTTCCGCTGGATGGCCTCAACACGCTGGATTTCATTCTTGTAATAACTAGGGGGACAAGACAACAGAACAACATTCCAGGGCAGGGCGCACGATTGCGCAGTAAAACGACTTCAGGCAGTACACATCCTCAATTTTTTGGCTAAACGGAACAGGAAGCCTAACTGCGATGCCTTATTCGAAGAAAAAGTTGCTGCATTGGAAATGGAACAAATAGGAAATTCCGGCGATGCCATCAGCTTCAAGCAAACCATCCGTCATCGTGGAGGGCAAACCGGATTCCTTCCGCTGGTCATTAACGTGACGCCGAAAACTTTTGGGATAACTTTTGGCTTTTTTGTAGACGGTCCTGATAGACGTTATGGAGATAATCGTTCAAATTCTTGTACTCAGCATTCGCCTCCAAGTAGCTTGCTCTTGTAGAATCCATGCGATATTTGCTGCGTCGTTTCAAAGCTGCCTGCTTCACGCTTCTAGGCGATTTAGAGCGGAATTCGACCAAGCTAATTTAGTCAATTCTAGTTTCATCCTCAGAGGAACAAACTGATCTATGGCATACAGCAGAACACCAAACATTGTCGATGCAGCGAGGTTGACGTCGGAAACATTGAGAATCTCGTTCCAGTCAACAAGTTCCAAGAAATCGTTCATTCCGCTGAAATTAGCCTTACTTAAATCGTAGAAAACGCTTTCAGAGGAATCTCGGAAGCGACAAAATGGATTAATTGCAAGTTTCAAAACTAATGGTGGATGATGTCGACAGATTTTAACTAGCCGTGCTGGAGCCTCAAAAACTGTACAATCCTTACACAATTTGTCGCTTACAAAACACAGATCAAGCATTCGACTATTTTCGTTTTGAACACTATTAAGCTGCCTGAGTTGAGCAAAACTATAGCAGCTCTCGTAATGTCAGGCCCATTATGGATCGAGAAACGAACGGTGAGTAGTGCCCAAGAGAATGTTGCTGCCAAGAAACCGTGCCCAAGTTGAAATCGCCGAGGATGATCACCTTGTCCCTTGGATTCAACTGCGAAACAACCCAGTTCAGCGAATCAAGATGCTTTCCGATGAGAATTGAGTCATTTACTCGGTCGGGAGGAAAGTAAATCACGCAAACGTAGAGCAAAGCATCGTCGGTAGCTGATGCAACCCATATCTGCTCCACCGATGAGCTATTGGGAGGATTGACCGAACGGGATTTGAATCTAGAGTGAACAGCTAACAGAACGCCACCCCCGATACTTTTGTTGCTGTTAGAAGGTGACCGATCTTCTCGATAAACGGTGTAGGAATCGTCAAAGAGTTTATTCGAAAGAAGATATCAAAACAAAACAAAATTTCATTGATTCCTGTATTAATTCACGATCTTATAAAAATGACTCCACTCCCTGTCTGACGGCCTTCCGGCAGTTGGCCGTAACTTTGGCAATAGCTTAAGAGAAGAAAGAAATAAGCATGTTCTTCAATTCTCTGGTTGCCTTATTAACACGTACGTCCCGAACCCCTCTGAGAAAGACAAAATCAAATTTTAAATTGATGATACCTCATCGTTGGCCACTGGATTTCGATGCGGTTTTTTGCAATAGATCACAAAATTATCCTTGTTTGTGAATCTGCACTGGTTATTCCGAAAATGTCCGTAGTTTCGGATTCCAAGGTGGGAGTACTGGTGTAAGTATCTGTCCAGGGATGATGGACAAAACTAGGTCTTCGGAAGACATGTTGAGGATTTCTGACCATATTGGCTACTTAAGGAGGCCATGTGGAATCCAAGTTCCTCCGGGAAAGTGGCCATATTCAAATCTATTTCAAAACCTGGCTTGCGACATATCAAACTTCATGATTTTGCAAAAAATAGGTCTTCGGAGGACATTCTCAGGATTTCTGACCATACTGGCCACTTAGGGAGGCCATGTGAGATTCAAGTTCCTCCGGGAAAGTAGCCATATTCAAATCGTTGCAAAAACCTGGCTTGCAACACATCAAACTTCATAATTTTGCAAAACTTTGTCTTTGAATCAATTTGGATCAATATCATTTTCCACCCAGGTTGAATCCGGATCCGCGATGCTCGAAGTATCGGATTCCGAGTTACTCAACATTTTGCACAAAAATAATTCCCACTATCGAACAAAACTAAAACCAAAACGAAAATTCCGTTTCAACCGCGAAACCAAAATAGCTGTTTTGTCATTTTTGTTTGACAGTAGCTCTTCTAACTATGCTTGTCTCAGGTAGTGGTACATGCCCCAACTGAACAATTTTTTACAAAAGGATACTGTCGAGCTGGAAAAGATACGCACATTTTAGTGCACCAAAGCGTAACGAAATTCAAAAATAAGAGTACGAAGAGGACGGATGGATTACAAAAGTGAGACAAGGTCTTCTTTGTTCAATCTATCCTACGAGCATAAACAGTACGATAAAGTGTCTTGGAAAATGATTTAGTTTTATATTTGGTATGAATGTCCTCCGATGACAAAGTTTTGCAAAATCATGAAGTTTGATGTGTCACAAGCCAGGTTTTGGTTGCGATTTGAATATGGCCACTTTTATGGAAGAACTCGGATTTCGCATGGCCTCCCTAAGTGGCCAGTATGGTCAGACACCCTCAGAATGTCCTCCCAAGACAAAGTTTTGCTAAATCATGAAGTTTGATACGTCGTAGGCCAGGTTTTGGAAAAGATTTGATTATGGCCACTTTTCCGAAGAAACTTGGATGCTGCAGGGCCTCCTTAAGTGGCCAGTAAAGGGTGTCCACGATGAAATTGCCACACTATGAAATTGCTCTAACTTTTTAACCGTTGGGTAGAATTTAATGAAAATCTCGCGGAAATGGAGTCGAAAGAACAGCTCGTGCGTGATAAAATCTTGCGCATTCATCACGAGAACAAGGATCTCTCGCATCGTTCCATCGCTAAAACGTTGGGAATCGCGAACTCCACGGTGTCGCGAGTGATTAAGCGGTTCGAGGAACGGTTGACCACCGATCGGAAGCCCAGAAGTGAAGGAAAAAGTATTCCGTACAACACCAAAAATCACAACCGCGTAGTTGGGGCCTTCAACCGAAATCCGAACGCCTCCGTTCGGGATGTGGCTAAGAAGCTGCACCTAAGCCGAAGTTTTGTCCAGAAGGCCAAAACTAAGGCTGGGCTTCGAACGTTCAAGGTACAAAAGGCCCCTAATCGCGACGAGAAGCAGAACAAGTCCGCCAAAACCCGTGCCAGGAAGTTGTACCTCAACATGCTGACGAAAGTTGAATGCTGCATCATGGACGACGAAACATATGTGAAGGCCGACTTCAAACAGATCCCCGGCAACCTGTTTTTCACGGCCAAGGATAAGTTCAGCGTTCCGGAGCATGTCCGCACTCAGAAGATGTCCAAATTTGCGAAGAAATTCCTGGTTTGGCAAGCCATCTGCACGTGCGGGAAGCGGAGTGCACCTTTCGTGACCCAGGACACGATGAACGGACAGGTGTACATAAAAGAGTGCCTCCAGAAGCGGCTGCTTCCTCTCCTGAAGGCCCACAACGTCCCAAAAATCTTCTGGCCGGATTTGGCCTCATGCCACTACTCCAAGGACGTGCTGAAGTGGTATGCGGACAATAAGGTCAATTTCGTGCCGAAAATGTTTAACCCTCCCAACACTCCGGAGCTCCGCCCCATCGAGAAGTACTGGGCGATTATGAAGCAGCACCTTCTTAAACGACCTAATGTAGTGAAGACAGTCGAGGAACTGAAGAAAGTATGGGTTTACATGCAAAAAACGGTTGATTCACAGGTTGTGCAGAATCTTATGGCCGGGGTTAAGGCCAAGATGCGGGCATTTGCGTATGGACTGTAAATAAAATACGAGTAAAATGGTAAAATGAAGTTTAATAGTTATTTCTCAATCCCTGAAAATTTGATGGCAATCGGATGAAAACTCGAATTTTGCGAATCAATTTTGTGTGTGGCAATTTCATCGTGGACACCCTTTATGGCCAGACACCCTCAGAAAGTCCTCCAATGACAAAGTTTTGCAAAATCATAAAGTTTGATGTGTCTCAGGCCAAGTTTTGGTAACGATTTGAATGTAGCCACATTCCCAGAGGAACTTGGATCCCGTAGGGCCTTCCAAAGTGGCCAGTATGGTCAGGAATGCTCAGAATGTCCTCCGAAGACCTAGTTTTTCAAGATCATAAAGTTTGCAATGGTGCAAGCCAGGGTTTGACAACAATTTGAATATGGCCACTTTCTCGGAGAAACTAGGATCCCGCAGGGCCTCGCAAAGTGGCCAGCATGGTCAGACACCCTCAGAATGTCCTCCGAAGACGAAGTTTTGCAAAATCATGAAGTTTGATATGTCGCAAGCAAGGTTTTGGAAAATATTTGAATATGGGCACTTTTCCGGAGGAATTTGGATCCTGCAGGGACTTCTAAAGTAGTTAGTTTGGTCAGAAATCCTCAGAATGTCCTCCAAAGACCTTTTTTTGCAAAATCATAAAGTTTGATATGTCGCAAGCCAGGTTTTGGTGAAAAATTGAATATGGCCACTTTCTCGGAGGAACTCGGACCCTGCAGGGCCTCTTTAAGTGGTCAGTATGGTCAAACACCCTCAGAATATCCTCCAAAGGGCTATTTTTGCAAAATCATAAAGTTTGATATTCGCAAGCCAGGTTTTGGAAAAGATTTGAATATGGCCACTTCTCCGGAGGACGTGGAGGGCCTCCATAAGTGGCCAGTATGGTCAGAAATCCTAAAAATGTCCTCCGAAGACCTATTTTTGCAAAATCATGAAGTTTGATATGTCGCAAGCCAGGTTTTGGAAAAATATTTGAATATGGCCACTTCTCCGGAGGAACTCGGATCCAGCAGGGCCTCCTTTAGTGGCCAGTATGGTCAGAAATCCTCAAAACGTCTTTTGATGACCTAGTTTTGCTAAATCATGAAGTTTGATGTGCCGTATGCCACGGTTCGCATGTAAAATTATTTTGTCCATCATCCCTGGACATGTACTTACCCCAGTACTCCCACCTTGGAAACCAAAACTACGGACATTTTCGGAATAACCAGTGCAGATCTACAAACAAGGATAATTTTGTGGTCTATTGCAAAACATCGCATCAAAATCTAAAGGTTAACGATGGAGTATCATTAATTTTAAATTCGAATTTTTCTATCTCAAAGAGGTTGGGGACGGACGTCTTAATATCATCTCTTTCGGTCTTCGTTGCGAAAGTGTTCAAATAGATCCTCCGCTTCAGGTTCGCCCAGAAATTTTCAATTGGGCGCAGCTGGGGCACGTTGGGAGGGCTGGTGTATTTGGGGAAAACTGTACTTCGCAGTATTGTACCGAAGTCAGATTCGGCCAGAATACGGCATCATTTTTCGGCCGCAGCTTCCTGTAAGCACGTCTTGCTATACACCTAGAAAGAAGAAAAGAAGAGCGGCTTTGACATCCCCTTCTCGCTGATTGTCAGCTTCAAGAGGACCTTCTTCGGGAACTTCGTGTGAGAGATGTACTTCACGTCGCTGCTCAGCTTGCTCCTTGGGGACGTAGCTTGTCCCATTGCCAGTCATTGCCGTCGAGCGTCAGGTAAGTCTCGTCGTCCAAAGCGCTTCTGGGGCTTTGTGACTTCTAAAAGGAAATGCTCTTCCATTATTCCCTCGAATGTATTCTAGGACGAATCCGAATCTTCTTCAGTGGGTGAATTTTGTGAGCTGTTCGTCAAGTACTTTGTGTCTACCTTCTTTTCTGGCCTTACATCTCAACTGGAAGCTGAAGCTGCTGCATCCAGTTTACCTGCTGACGTTTTTGACATGTATATATTTTCGATTACTTCGATTATTCGATTATCCCTGTTTCCAGAAAATGGTACACCTAATACTCGCCTGCGCCTGATGGTGTACCGGCCGTCATTTTTGTCACTGTGCTGATACTTAAGCAGGTTCTCTTGGTCATATTCTTAACCACTCCTTTGAGCAAAGAAATTTCCCGCATTGTGGAAGCATTTCGTCATGTTTACTGTATTCAAGAAAGTATATAAAAGAAATGTGAACAATTACAGAGGAAAGTGCGTCAATTTCGGTAAAAAGGGTGCAAGAAATTAAATTCCGTGCACGGCATAGCTGCATAATCCAGTACCATCAAATTGGACGTGGAAATGTATCACTCGTCTAGTACGGGATTAAAAATTCGCCTCGTTGAAACTGTATCAGCGGTCGATGGTTCGTCGGTAGTTTGGAAAACCGATCTCATAACTGCATACAAGAGCCTAGTTCTGCATACTTCACATGCATAAATAACGCACTATTTCGAGTCGATGAGCGACTCCCAAAAATCAAGATGACGAAACTGTAATCAAGTAGAATCATTCCAAGACTGCCGCACTGCTGCCACCCTCTGTCAAATCCACCAAACTTGCCAACCTCCCGCAAGTCCCTCTTACAAGCATAGAATTCCCTCGCAGAAACCCACCTTAAATGAAACATATTTCGGTTTCGGTTGAACGATTCCACTTACGTGTGTTCTTGTACACGCTTGCCGCGGTCGTGGAATTGTTCCACCCAAAAGCATCCCAACCCTCACCACCAAACGTGGTGTCGCCTTTTGGCCGTAATTACTTGTAGGTACTACTACTTCCCCCCTTCCCCTTGAGTCCTTCTTCTGCCGACCATCCAAATCCATCGGGCCACCAAGCACGCCAAGCCTATAATTATCATACAAGTTGCTGGTTCGGAAACGGAACGGCTCTTTTTCGGGATTGCGCGGTACAAAGGGAGTAGTTGGGGTTCTAACAGTTGTAATAATTATCATTAGAGGCGGTTGTTTTTCTTCGTTGGATAGAACTTGAAGAAAGTCGTAAAATCAGTATCACTTTGACTTTTGTTTGGGATTTATTCCTCCACCCTCTGACGATTTTCTTCAGTTAACTTCATTCCTCACAAACTCGACTTTCGGTATTCAATTATCATAAATTATACTAAATTATGTAATATATATTTGTTATGGCCTACTATAAGTTTCAGTCTGCACACTTTTTCCGGGCCTTTGTTTTGCCAGAACAGTGTCAGGTACCTGTGCGTGTTTGACCCAGTTCCCGTAGAAAGTGAGGGGGATGAAAGGTTGCTTCATTAGGAGTGTGCCATTGATTTTGGAGTTTCTGGTTTCCCTTAAGACAAATGATGTCGATTAGAATTGTGGTTTCAATAGTTGAATTTGAATCATATTTACATTATGATAATTTATTGTGATCAAACAAAAACCCAACGATTGAAAAATTAGCAAAACCGCAGTCAAAATTAAATTCCCCTGTGGAGAACGGCGATTTGGTGAACCTGTCAAAAGTAACAGCTCGGAATCACATTTTTCGCTGCGCGATCTCATCGGACGGCGGCTGACCGAACGGGACGGAGACACCGAAAAACCAATCCCAAAAATTGCAGCATCGCAGCCGACGATGATGGTGGTATCTGATGGATCGTACATTTGAAAAATTCATAAATGCGACAGAGTGATCACTTTTTTGTCACATTTCAGTAGAAACGCGCCGTCCTCGGAGCACTGCTCTAGTGGCGTTTTGGGCGAGGGACTTTTTTTTTGCAGGGAATTGTGCAGAAGTCAAAAGTCGAATCACAAATGCTTCAAATTCATCAATTTATGATTTGGCAAGCGTCGTCGGTGGTTGGAATGGATACACTGTGCAGGTAGTTGAAGAAGGATTGTGTTCCACTTGGCCATAAGAATAGAATTTTGAATGGAACCGAGGGGCTCAACGATTGCGCTTGAGTTTGTGAAGTCATTCGCGTTGGACTTAAGAGTTTATTCATCGCAAATTATGGACTGTTTCGAAATCTTTATCAATAAATATGTATTGAAAGGACAAATGTTCATGACCGGTTCATTCACTTACAGCATGTGTGAGTGTGCCAAGATTCAATTGTTGATTTCGTCTTCAAAGAAAATAAATATAAAGACGCAATTCATCGCTAGACTGTCTTTCCCCGTGGACGTGTTGTTGTTGCGTAAGACTTCATATTTTTGTTTGCTTTGTCGAAATTGGTACTGTTAGGAATACATGCGCTATTTATATTAAAAACAAGCTATTGACTGAATTTGAGCGAGGACAAGTAACTATCCTCCCTGAACAAGGTCTGACTCATCGGGAAATTGGCAGAAGAATAGGAAGGAGTAAGGATGTCGTGCATAATTACCTACGGTTGGGTAAGAAATATGCCACTAAGAAGCGACCCGGACGTCCACCTATCCTGACACCGAGGATGAAGAGGGAAATCAAACGACTTGCAGTCCATCAAAGGCTGTGTCCGAGTGCCATCAAAGCCGAAATGAATCTTCCTGTGTCCAAACGTCGGATTTGTCAGATTTTGAGTGAAGATCCCAATATTTCCTTCAGGAAAACGGCACCTGCACCAAAACTTCTTAATCGTCATAAGAAGGCCCGTTTTGCCTTTGCTGAAAAATACGAGTTCTGGGATGATGAGTGGTCTAATGTGGTGTTCAGTGATGAAAAGAAGTTCAAACTAGATGGACCGGATGGTTTCAGCGGTCGCTGGTGTGATGAAAGGCAAAACAGGCCAACTTAAGAAAGGATGGTGGAGGTGCCGTTATGATTTGGGCAGGATTTAGCGTATCTGCAAAGACACCCGTATGTTTCATTTCAACACGGATGAATTCGGAAATGTACTGCCAGCTTCTGGAGGAAGTTTTTATTCCATTAGTTGACAATGAGATGGATGAGAACATGATCTTTCAACAGGATAGCGCTTCTTGTCATGCATCGGCAGCAACAAAAAACTTCTTGGGCTTCCATAACATCCCTGTGCTGGAATGGCCGGCATGCAGTCCCGATTCAAATCCAATCAAGAATGTTTGGGGCTTGCTTTCTCGCAAAGTTTATGATCAAGGAAGAAAGTATGACACGGTGAAAGAATTAAAGTTAGCGATTCAGGATGAATGGTCTAAACTTGATCCGAATGAAGACGTCTGTAAGAGGTTATTTCTAAAAAGGGAAATGCTACACATTACTAATTTGTTATTTTCTTGAATTGAAATTTTATAAATAAATGATACTGTTAAATATTTGTCTCTTTTATACCAGAGAAAAAATAAATTTGGATTGTTTTAAATTGTCTCGTCTCAAAGTGATGATGAACTTTTAACTTGCTGCTGAGTATGTATTGGAAAGCATTTGGTTTACACAGAATAGAATGTAATATGAGAATTTTCAGCAAGTAGTTTGTCTTTATACTTATTTCCCGCACTGTATTTTCAAGTCAAAACTGTGAGTGACAACCTTCACCAAACCACACGCTGTTGATATATTTATCCACAAATTATTGTCAATACAAATGCAGTTAAATAAAGCAGAACGAATATGGATAAATATGGATTAATATGTGTTAAATTAAATCATACCATCAAGAAATACTTCCTCTTCTTCTATTCTCATTCTTCTTTTTTTTGTATTAAGGCTGGTTCACCGCAACAGGAAGGACCCTACGTATCGTAATCATTAACACATAAGCCTGGACCAACCGGCTTTATTTCCTATTTCCTTTCCAAGACCAGAGACCACCATCGAGACGTGACCAGAGATTTTCTGGCTTCATAAAAATCTCACCGACTTTCAGCTGTGAAGTAGCAGTCACGCTTACCACTACACCACTGGCACAGATATCAAGAAAAACTTACGCATCAGCAAATTTGATATTCTGTATACTTGAATAATTATCTAATCTTTGGTGAGTACATTCGTGTCAGATGCAAGTTCGACTACAATTTTCCATCATTTTCTGCATTATCAGTCTTCTTCTCATTCCTTTGTTTATCGTCCCAGCTTAATAGATCTTTTACTTGTTTTCTTCGCTGATCTGTGATTTTTTTTTCTTGTAACTTAGTAATTTCACTATCTTCTTTGTTCACTACTGTTTTTGTTTTCTCTTCTTTACATGCCTATAGCATTGATTTATGTTCTTCTTATGCATCATTTTCATAATAATGTTATTCTGTTACGTGTTCTTCTATTAATTTTCTTACATTTTCTATTATTACGACAACTGTGGCATTATTATCTTCGACGATTGTTTTTTATTACTTCATTTTATCACTTTTTTCATCTCATTTCCGCTGCTCAGTGCTGTTCCGCTTCTGCCAAGTTTATATTTGCTCACATTTGATTTTTGGTCTTCCAAGTAAATTCTTTTATATTACACATGATTTCTCGGCTAGGGGTGTCTAGTCTAAGATTCAAAAACGGTCGATCGAAACAGTTGAAATAATAGATTAGAAATCAAAGTAAGCTAATTATCGTTTTCGGCTAAGCTTTAACTCTTGAAAATATACATAATGAATTAAAAACGATGTACAATGTGTACAAACTATGATTCAATAAGGAATCTACCATAGTAAGAAGTTTGCAACGAGTGCCCATCCGCAAGGATGGGAGACTAGACGGATACAAAACTAAATTGTTAGTATTTAAGACTTATTTATTAATTAAAATATATTCAATTTAAGTTTTGATCAGCTGTTTTGTGTTGATTTCAAGGACTTTGTTGAAGTAAATTCCGATCATTCATTCTGCGCTATTTCCGCTTTTTTCCGCTTCTTCATTCTTGAGCCTAATATTCCGTATTTTACAAGCTTTGTTGGCCTTTTTCTATTTATCTTTTCAATCACTGTATTCAATTGTTTATTTGTTTGTTGGTTGATGAATAATTGGACATTGTAACTTCCTGTGTGAGCAGGTATAAAATAGATCCACTCAGCGGTCATAACTCAACACACATCAATGCTGAATAACTGTTCGTTTAAACAAATTTGGAGAAATTGTTCAGCTTTTTCTTCTAGAAAGCTGAATAACTTCTCAAAATTTGCTTGAACAAGCGGTTATTCGACACTGATGTTTGTTGGGAAGCCTCTTGTTCAGTAGCATCTATGCCTTCCTCCCCGTGGTGCCGACTGGGGTACGAGTAACCATAGGAAAGATCGGGTAACCAACTCGGGTGGTACCATGGTCGTATACTGATAGAGAAGGGAAGCTCCTCATCTTCGAAGGGTGCAGCCTATCCGAGCGTCTGTTCTCCATGTTAAGGGCGGCTCAAAACAGCGTATGTTCTCTATGTTAGGGGTGACTTATCTGCATCCTAGTGCCAGCGTGGGACTTCAATCAGTGTAGTAAGGAGTGTATCGAAAATAAGCTATCCACAAACTTTCTTTCAAATTATGTTGAAAACCGATATTTTATTCATACAAAAAATTGATCCTTTATTGTACGAGGTTAAACTTGAACATAATGAAGACCGGATGAAATTTAAGTTATTCCTTCACAAATTTTCGAACTTTGGATCGAATGCTCTTCATCAAGTTCCGGACAAGTGTTGCATCGCATTTTTTGGACGCTTGAGCCCACATTTTTTTTGACTCCTGCATGTTCCCAGCTGCCTTACCAGTCTTCTTGAAGACCCTCTTCACGATTGCCCAGTAACGTTCGATGGGTCGAAGCTGAGGGCAATATGGTGCATTGATATTTTTCTCAACGAAATCTATACCCTTTTCCGCAAGCCAATTGAGAGTGGTTTTTGCATAGTGAGCCGACGCTAAATCCGACCAAAACAGTGGAGGTGTACTATGCTTCTTATATAAAGGCAACAATCTCTTCTGGAGACACTCAGATCGATAGATTTCCGCATTTATAGTTCCGGTAGTGTAAAAAATCGTTGACTTCAAACCACAGGAACATATTGCTTGCCATACCAGTACCTTTCGACCGAATTTCTCCACTTGAATCGACCTGTCCGCATCGCTCACATCCTCCCCAACGACGGCAGTAAAGTATTGTGGGCCTGGAAGGGTTTTTGAGTCCTCCTTTACATAGGTCTCATCGTCCATCAAAACGCATGTATCCGGACGCTGCAAAAGACGCGAATACAATTTCCGGGCCCTTGTTGCTGCTCGCTTCTTCTGTTCTGCACTTTGTTTCGAGATTTTCTGCTTCTTGAAGGTCTTCAGGTGGTTTCGCCTTTTGATACGCTGGATCATTCCGACACTCGTTCCTGCTTTTTTGGCCAAATCACGAATTGACATTGATTTGTTCTTCATGATTAGAGATACCACTTTCTGCTCCAGTTTCGGGTTGGAAGAACCGGGTTTTCTGCCTCTTCCTGGTAGCTCATCCAAAGAATAGTGTTCCCCAAACTTATTAATGATGGTTTTAACACTCGCATGATGAATTCCAAACCGCTTCGCCAATTTTCGCATAGTAATACCCTTCTCACTTAGCCATGTGTCCAGAACCTTAATTTTCACTTCCTTTTCAATACGCGACATTTTGAAAACGCAGGATTTGAACCGCACAAACAAGTAAACAAAAGAAAGCTGACAGTCAAACGCACAGCATGCAGTGTTCAGAGCATAAAAAACCATCACAAATACATGCGTGCAACGCAAATGTAAGTGGATAGCTTATATTCGATACACTCCTTACATGAAGGTCCCCAGGCGATACAGGAGGTTGAAACAGGCTCTACTAGTCAGCCGTAAAAATCATAACTACAGGAAACTAACAATGTTTATATAGACCGGAACAGTCGTAATGGACCCAGGCAACGAACACGGATTAACGGTTGAAAACTCGAAACATGAAACTGCAAGTCTCTCAATTTCTTAGAAAGTACCCACATTCTTTCCGAATTATTGAGAGTCCACAAGCTCGACAGCAGATGTAACGGTGCAGGAGGTTTGCTGGAAAGGATGTACGATACCAATGTATAGAGATAGTTATACCATTTACCAGAACTGTGGCAAGAGCTGCGGACAGTTTTTATCATGAAGGGCGAAATGCAAAAGCGCGTTATTGGCTTGTGGCCAATCATAAACAGAATGTGCAAATCGATAATAAAAGGCCGTTTCTTCAATGTCAGCATTATCAGCGTGCTCAATCCTTACCTAGGAAGTGTCGATGACGATAACGACGCTTTTTACGGGCAGCTGTCTTAGCCATGGCGTCAAAATCGTTATCGGAGATCAATCAATGCTTAGGTCTGTTAGGAGGATGAATTCAAACCGGTTATTGGAAAGTTTAGAGCACACCAGCATACAAACGAAAACGGCCTCAAACTCATCGATTTCACCGCCACATGGCCATACTTAGTATCTATTTCTAGAACAGCCTCCCACATTGAACTTGATGGAAAGCACTTCTCGGATATTATAGTTGTTAGGACCTATCGTGGCGCAAACGTCGAATCGAATTTCAGATACGGTCAAAATGCGCCAAAGACTTTCCGTGGTAAACAACATTCCAGATTGTAGTGATGCCTGTCATGGTACAATTTTGAACAACTAAAGCTATAGACTTGCTGGATGAGGGAGAGCTGATTTAAGGCCCCTCCTCTTGAGGACTGCTGGAGTAGTATCAAAGCCGCGATTAACAACGCAGCAAAAGGTGTCATTGGGTTTGTGGATAGAAAGCAACGGAACAACTGGAATCGACGAAGAGTGTTAGACGGTTTTAGATGAGAAGAAAGCAGCGCGCCCGATGATGTACCAAGAAACCCGCTAAAATGTGGAGCGATACCAACAGAAGCAAAGATAGCAAGCTAATTTTTTCCGGGATAGGAAGCGCCGCCTGGAAGGCTGCAACTTCGAAGAAATTAAGCAGTTGTACTGTTTTCAAGAAACGTGAAAGTTCTACAAGAAACTCAACGCAACGGTTTTGTACCGTGAGTCGAAATGTGTCAGGATAGGGTTGGGGGATCTTTACATGTGATGTGATCGTTCATCCGAATGAAAGCAGCACTACGATGCATGCCTGGATGGCGCAGAGGCGGAACATCAAGACAGTAGGAGAAATGACTTAATCGGAACGGCAGGCGAGGCTCTTTCCCACGAAAAGTGGACTTTAGGATGTCATCAAACAGTTAAAAAACAAGAAGGCAGCTGGGAATTTATAAAAATGGGCCCGCATTGGTTGCCAAATTGTCTGCACTGACTGAAGGTCAGGATCTGAGATTAAAAACAGCTACCGGAGGAGTGGAAAGAGGGAGTTATATGCCAAATATACAAAAAGGGTGACAAGTTGGAATGTGAGAACTACCGAGTGCTCCAGATTATTATCCGCCGTCTATCGCCACTAGCAAACCGAGTAGTAGTCTATGAGTTTTATGGCATAAGATATTTGTTTAATTCGTTGATAAACTTTAACCGGGAGAGTTGTTCTTCGGGAAGTTTTCACCCAACAATCAGGTAACGGGCCCAGAAGACCACGAAGAAGCAAAATTCTGAAAATTGATTTGATGATTTATTCTCAAGATGAGTGAACTGAAGACATCCATACAGAAGCTGGGAGACGCTAACTACCTGGTTCAGAAGTTCCGGGTGGAGTGGGTGCTAATCCACGAAAGGCTGCATGAAATTGCAAAGCTGAAACCGGAAGAATCAATTGCTATCCGGATCACGAAGGATGCAAAGGCACGGGCACTCATCGAGCTGTCCCTAGAGGATAACCAGTTTTGTCATGTGATTCGTGCCCAAACAGCGAAGGACGTGTAGGTTGGACTGGCTAAGTATCACGAGCGGCCTCTCTTTCTCCATCAACGTGCACGTCCTGCGGAAGTTGTGCTCCTGACGGCTACAAGAAGGTGAAAACACGTTGGACCACTTGAATGAGGTTACTGTGCTCACGAATGGACTGATGGCAATGGGGGAGGAGTTGAAGGATCATTTGGTCGTCACGATGCTGTTTTCAAGCCTCCCGAAATCCTATGGAAGCCTTGTAACCGTACTGGAAAGCCGTTCAGTGGAGGATCCCACACGGGAATTCTTGAAGGGAAATCTACTGGATGAATGGAGACGCCGCACATTGGCACAATTCTGAAAAAAGACGGTCAAAAACATTTTCACCCTTTTTTCATCATTTCATCGACTAGGCGTCTTCAGAAGAGTTGCTCAAAATACTATTCTGCACCTTTTGAAAAACACGCCTAACTTTTCAAGAAGAAAAATATGCTGAGAAGTGTAATATTATCTATTTGACGAAAGGGCGTTACAGAAAAATTATTAAAATTAAAATGGATTCAATAACGCCCTTTTGTCAAATAGATAATATTACACTTCTCAGCATATTTTTCTTCTTCTACTAAGCTATTTTGTATTAGGAATTAACCAGGTACCCTTTGGTACCCAACGCTGAAAATCTCAGAAATTCTAATTCATAAAATAATCTTTCAAATACAATCTGTTTTAGACCCGCCAGGACCCTCCCACCCTTTTAAAGGTGGTTGATTATTACGTCATACAGACACATGAATCACCAAATATCAAAATGTGGTCACCAGAGAGCATTGGTGTGTTCAGCAAAAATGTGTATTTTAATAATTCCTACAATTTTTTACAACACATTTAACTTTGTCAAATTTGAACAAAGCAATAATTATCTCAAAAAACCGGTTTAAAAGGTAGTCTTGAAAGAAAACCAATAATATCTCTTTAACGTTAGGCTCAAGAAACTTAGTGTCTTCAGCAAATTGTCTTAAAATTACTTGCTCTACAACTTTGTCCAAGATGATAACCCGTTATCTCGTAGCTGGAAAAAGTTAGAATTTGAAAGCGTAGTTAAGGTTAAGGTCCTTATGCAAAGTTAGGCGTGTTATTTCAAAAGATGCGGAATAACATTTTGAACAACTCTTCTGAAGACACCTAATCGATAAAATGATTACAAAAGGGTGAACATGTTTTTGACCGTCTTTTTTCAGAATTGTGCCAATGTGCGCCGTGAGGAACGCGAGGTAGCAGAGAAGGTGCTGTGAACTGAAAGCGAGACTGCGCTCTAGCAGCACAATTGTTGAAAGTCAGTTGTTGCCACTTATTTTCGACAAAATCAAGTTACTGCAACCATTTTTAACGGTTGTGTGCTGCTTGGGCGGGAACATCGGCTGGAAAGCTCAAGGTAACGTGCTACTATGGCACTATCATCGTGACTGTAAGAAACTAGCCAAGGACAGCAAGATGGTTCACCAGAAGAAACCCTAGCAGAAGTTGGTGACCAACGACGAAGTGTGTCTAGCTGCTCGAAGCGATGGAACGAAGGGAAGACTGTGGATCCTGGACACGCAAACTAGTCATACATGACCAATAACGAGGCGTTGTCGGATTCCCTAGACACCTCCCATAACGAGAGCATTGCAGTAGCGGACGGAAAGAAAGTGAAGTCCGGTAACAGTCCTGTCATATTCAAAAGCATGGAGTCGTGTACGTCGTTGGTGAATGGCGTGGCAATCTGTACCTGTCCAAAGCCAACCCGGAGCAAATGATGCTGACAACAGAAAATTCAACCAGTATAATGGTACCAACTATGTCCAGGTGTTTGCTCCTGTGGTGCGGCAGACAACTTTTCGGGCCCTGTTAGCTGTAGCGGAGAAGCAAGGTATGGTTTTGCGACAGTATGAAATCAAGACTATTTCCTTGAGGAGGAAATCTACCTACGACAGTCTTCAGGATTCACCGTTAAAGGACACGAGAAGGAAAGTCTATCGCCTCAAGAAGAACTCGTATGGCCTTCAAGCGGGCTGGAAGATCCTGGAACTAGAAGTTGAATGTGGCGTTGACTCGACATGGGTTCAGTAGGTGCAAATCCGATCCGTGCTTGTACCGGAAGAAAGAAAACAACCTATGGTGCTATGTGATGGTGTACGTAGATGACCTGAGCATAGCCAGCAAGAATAGGAAGATGATCGAACGGACATCCAGAGGACTCCAAAAGACTTTCACCATGTCTTCAATGGGCGATGTACATTGGCATCTCGGATTGGAAGTACAACATGACAGGTACGGTGATTTCTTCCTTAACCAAGTATCAAGTGGTCATGCGAAATATTGAATTACACACTAGCAAACGTGTATTGGTACATTTCATGCGAACGCAAATGATTAAAAACGAAAAGAAAAAAATAACGTCGCCTTCGTTTTGACTACCATTTCAGATAGCTTAAGATTTCGTTTGGCTATCTATGCAAACGAGTTGTTAGTATGAATTCTTATTATCAGTTTGCACACAATTAACGACACTTCCATGGAGTAAATAGTCAACTGTCATAAACATTTCTTTAAGACATGAACATATTTTACACCTAAGGTAAAAACCATCGATCTTGGAAGTGAAACTGTCTCGTCGCCAGTTAAGAAAACATTTCAAAAATTTCATGACATATTGTTCCATTACCAATTCGCTTTTGTATGTCTTCCGTTTGGTCGTAATGAAAAATGTAAAATTTCACAGAAAATTTTTTAAATGCAGTACTATTGGCTCCATTGGTCACCCAGTTGTCTTTCCCCGTTCATGCGCACAATTTGCTATAGAGTCTTGTTTCCCGAAGACTTTCGATCTTTCAATGCCGTTTTTGGTTCATTCACTTTCAAATATCCTGCACTCAAGGATTAGATGGCGTACCTCGAGCATCGTACCTCAGCATTCGTGATTTACCTGGGATTCAACATCGCGTAAGTTAGCCGCAAGTGGCCGATCCTCAAATTCAAATCAAACGTCGTGCTGGAATTTGGATGGGCAGCTTGCCTGAAAGGTGTTGAGGACGATTAAAAGATACCCAGGACCCTCTGATCAGGTGCCAGCCATCGTATGGGCCGAAGCGTTTGGACGCGAGCTGGTTACCGTTCATTCCGTGCCTGCAAGCAAACGAAAACTCATAATAAAATGGCCATAATACGCGCCTTGAAGTTGTACGACCGGATGGTATAGAGAAGGAATCTCTCGTGGATGATGAAATCTATGTCAAGATGGATTTCAGCCAGGTTCATAGACAAATGCCCCAGTAAATTCTGCTTGGAGAAACGCATTTAACATTTCATTAAGGCCCACATAGTTCCAGTGAAGTACTTGCCAGAATTGCCGACAGATTGCAACTCTGCTCGTATTACATACGTACAATTTTTGCAAGCCATTATGCCATCTTTTGTAGGAATATTGATCTCATAAAAACATTTTTTGTCCATTCCAGAAGTGGAATGCTGTCAAACTTGCAATATTATTAAACTTCAATTCTCAACATAATTAAAAATATGGTTAAAAAAACATTGACCCACCCCTCGTTCCATCGACGACTGGCGATCGCTGTGTGGTTCAAATCAGAAAGCGTTGTAAACGAGGAATAAATTTCGTTGACATTTCTGGCGTTGTTTTGGCTGCACACACCACGGAACGAAGCACAGCAAAACGAACCAAACTTTGAAGAAGACTGCAACGGTGTTGCAGTTTAACCTACCCTCACCACCACCATCACCACTAACAACAACAACCGAGAGGCTCTATGATAAATTGACTGCGATCAGTATCTGCACGAGTTTGGAATGTACAAAAGCGCGAATGTGAAACACAAAAACAAACACAACTGCCACAAGAAAACAAAACCTGCGAAAAACTTGTGTGTGATTCGGCTCCTTCCCCCAGCTTCAAGCCATCGGGACCACCATCCAGAACCGATGCGACGTGAAGTCTGCTATATTTCCGTTATCTCAAAAGATGATTCCTCTTGCCATTTTACCCCGGTAAGAGAGAGAGAAAAAAAAGAACGAAAACGCTCATCGTTAACAATACAGCATTTATACACATGTATTATGAGATGTATCGATCGGTGAACGAGCGCGCGTTCCGACTTGAACCATTGAGAGAAAACGGACAGCAGCGAAACAAAAGCAGAAAAAAATCGCATCATAAATTTTGATGCATAATTCTGCGCGCGGAGTTTGTCCGAATCAAAAATTCATCTCTGCAAGAATATATCGGATCGCCGCGGACCTTGCCGAGCCGAGCTACCACCTAGACTCCGTGTGACCAACAACGACGACATCTCTCCGCGGTTCTGGCTGGCTGGTTGGAAGAGCAAAACGGACCAAAAAAAAAAGAGGTGAGCTGATGCGCATTGTCTTTCGCGCAGTTATTTATTATTTATTTATTTTTAATATTTATATGATTTCACCATTGTTTTTGCTTTCCCTCTGCATCGTCGTTGTCCTTCCGCGAGTGCCACGAACCCTCTGATTGCCTGGTCATTGTGTTTGACTGGCACGGCCCGGCACGAGGATTAGGGCTTTCCGGGACCACGATGTCTGCCAGGAGCAGTGCCTATGCATGATGCTCGAGAGCTCACAACAGTGGGGAGATTTATTGCCCGGTGAAAAAGCACTGCGGATTGGTGGACCACAAGCAGTGTGCCCACTCCACCACCACAGACCAGGCTTTAAGTCTTGTGATGGTGTTTGGAGACGGGGGCAGTCGAGAAGGGCATTTCAGGCGCTGCCAGTGTTGGCAGACAATTAAAAGGTCATTGACTGATATGAGTGGTCGTTATCATTCGGGTCGAGACTAGTAGCTTTCAAACGACGAGTGCCTTTTTTTTAAACCGTTTTCAAGGAGTTTGTGGTCGGGTTCATTCCAAAGATCGCCGAATAATATGGGAGATTTTGGAGTGCGGGAAGCTTATAATTGCGAAGCGAGGGATTCTCAACAACAGATTTTCGTCCACGCACGTTATGTTGGTATCGCTCAGTGGGAAGAAATAAAAAATAGTTGGAAAAATCGGTATTTGTGAAAAAACAATAAAGGTTTGCTTTTTGATGTCTTCTTCAATTCCTTTTTTTTTTTGAGAACTTGATTTGTGATGGGATTTTTTTTTAACGTAGGACTACGTTTCTCTTTTCTATAACAGGTGTCATTTAAAAAAATTGAAAAAGCATTACGCGAAAGTGAAAGGGTTTCGAACGCTAATAACTCTCGTTTGACTGAACAGACTTCATTTATACACCATTTGATCAGGATTTTTGATACAATTTGTTTTTGACAATCAAGTGCTATTAGCAGTGTTGGAAATATCACTTTCAAAAAACGTTCACTCTTTCCTCATTACAAAGATATATCGCACTCAAAGTTCGCGAACGAAATACAATCCCAAGTTCATAAAAGCGCAGAGTGAGGAAACGTTTCATTTCTCATCGTGAAAGATCTTTTGTTTCTCCATCTCACAACGTTTCACTCGTATTCGAGATCCGATCCAACCAAATATCTTTGTTCCTTTTCTATAGCGATTATGTGTAGGCGATGTTCACGCGAGTTTTGATGGTTGTTTTTAAGTAATGTTCCACCGCAAAGATCAAGGGGTAGGACACATTATACCCAACCTCACCGGCCATACAGTCGGCAATCGCCAATTCATCCGGCTGAAGAGAGTGTATAGATTTATGCGATATCTTTCTGTCTAAATTCCATTTCTATGAAATGCGCAGTGAGCTTTTCAAGAACAAATGTGGTGTACAGATATATAGAGAGAAAAATGATCTGATTTTTTTCGTATCCTGACTCGAGTAGAAAAAGTTCGCGATATTTCATTCTCTCGTCTCAGAGGATTCACTCAAGAAACGTTGGCGTGTGAAACTAGCAACGGGAAGTTCCCAGGTGAAAACGTTGCGCACGATGAATTGGTATTTTGGTGAGAATTCCATCACTGGCTATTAGTATAAGTAGTTCAGCTTTTTACTTAAAAATGACATACTTTTGCCCCCATACAAATCTGCATAAGAACAGGTTGAACATATGGTTTTCCCTTTCCGGGATCTCAAAAACGGGTAACAAATGGTTCAAATTGTCTTCTTATTCTTATTTCGTTAGGTTTCATTCCATGTTTCATACAGCCATAACCCCCCCTCAAGTTTCTTTTGCTTTGTTGCCGGTGTCTGGTTTTATAACTGAAGTCCGTCCTTTCTTATTAAATTTGCTTCGTACTGCATTGTCGTGTTTTTCTTTTTTGTAGGCAATGCTATCAACGCCAATATAAAGCACACGATTCGAAAAAAATTGTTTTTTTGGGATATAAAAAAAAATCTCCCCGGCGGGGGGAAGGAAAAAACCCAGCCCCGAATACGTGAACTGCAGTCATCGATTCGGGAAAAAGCAAAAATACACCGTGAACTGAATCACGTAATCATGAACTAAATCACGTTTTTAGGTAAAAATCCTAAAAACGTGAACTAGTTCACGGTCCGTTTTCATTTTTGGGAACGCTTTTGTTTCTGTGTGGTAGATTCCGAAGCCATATCGGAATAGGGCACTTGCCAGCGGAAAACGGTGTTTGTGACAATTAGATTACTAGACCTCCTCAACATCTTTCCGTGCCCGCTTTCAGGGGGAGGGGGGGTATAAAAAACTACTATGCGGTATGGATTTCAGCCCGGCGGGGGTCCTGCTGACAAAAAAAGCAGAAAGAAAAAGGTAAAGTGAAACAAGACGACATAGGACGGAGAATGGAAAAAAATTAGTTTTTAGAAATTATTCGAGGTGTGTGACCCCCGTTCGGGAATTAACTTCTATTTGTTGTCGGGGGCCCGCGGGGGGGGGGTCATTGTCTACCAACACCTCCTCTATGCTTCTCTAAAGCCTAAATTTGTAGCCTAAATTGTAGAGTGGCCCACTCTATAAACGGATGTGAAAACAAGTTAATAAAACCGTTATAAGACCATAAAGATTTTCAAAATATTCTAGTGATGGATGCTATGACTACTTGAGAACCTTCATAAAACCTTTTGGCTGCCATGAAAACCAGCATGTGGCCAAATGGCCACAGCTGTCAAACTTAACTGTGATATCGTGGTTGGTTTTGGTTGTTCTGCTTTGTTCGATTCTATGCTCTTCTGATTCATTTAGCAGAAAATAAATAATATCGAAGAAAAAAGGTAAAGTGTTGCGGAAAATCTGTTTGAAAGCAAAGTTTCCAAGACATATTGAGTTTTTTACAGCGTAATTTTGTGCTGAATATTAATTTACGATAAGAGCCGAAAATTAATGCGCCTCGGAAATTATGCGAGTTCACAGCAACAAACACAAAATTAAAACAATATATTCGATAAATTATTCAAGAATTTTTTGAAATTGATGGAATTCAATAATATTACCTAAAAACTGCAGAAATTGGACTCCGATCTACAGATAACTTGCATTACATTTAGAATTTTGTGCATTTATTTTTCCACATTTCAATTATTTCGTATATGACCCCTCTCCGGCTCCTCACCAGGTGTGAAGTTATGAACCCCCAGGTGATTGAAAATTTTGAGAAGCTCCTTGAGTTGAACCCTCAAACCCGCTTCATGACTTTGTACCATTTATACATAACACAGGATGTCAGCCCTTCGCTGAATATTCCCAATCGTGTTTGCTTCTCCAACTTCGGAAATTCGGTTCATTTTGATTTATCCATGAAACAGGAGCTTCGTAGAATCCCAGAGCATCATCGTCCTATGATTGCTCCGGTGATATTTGCTACAAAGTTTGGCCTAGTTGATTCCACCAAAACGTTTTTCACTGACGGGTCTTTGATAGAGGACTCCGCTGGCTTTGGTGTATATAATGAAAATTATAGCGTCGCTCGTAAACTTCAAGCACCTTTTTTTTTTTTTGTCGCGGAGTGGGCACCAATTTCTTTTCTTTTGGAACTTTTTCCCTTTTTTAACCCGGTTTATTTTTTCGTTTTGCGGGTATTCTTTGTTTTTTTAAGGCTATTCGGTTCTTGGGGGCGGACAAAACACACACTTCTTTTTCTTATGAAAATACGAGGTCTTCTAAGTGCTTTATCTTCACGTTCTTTTATTATCACCTTTGTTTGGGTCCCATCTCATTGTTCGATTCCTGACAATGAGAAAGCGGACTCGCTTGCAAGGGTGGGCGCTATCGAAGGCGATATTTATGACCGACAAATCGCCTTCAACGAATTTTTCTATATTTATCGTCAGATATCACTCGATAGCTGGCAGTATAAATGGAGTAAAGGAGACTTGGGGCGATGGCTACACTCTATCACTCCTAAGGTGTCTAAGAAATGTTGGTTCAGGGGATTGGATGTGGGTCGAGACTTCATTCGTGTGATGTCTCGCCTCATGTCCAATCATTATTCTTTAAACGCTCATTTGTTCCGTGTTGGGCTGAGCGACAGCAATCGCTGTGAATGTGGACAAGGTTACCAGGACGCAGATCACGTTATTTGGTTTTGTGCTGAGCATCGTGGAGTCAGATCTGAGCTTTATGATTCCCTTCGGGCTCGAGGTAGACAACCCAATGTACCGATTCGAGACATTTTGGCCGCACGCGATCTGGAGTTTATGAAACTCATTTATGTGTTTTTGACTAACATTAGCCTTAGATTGTAGTTTGATTAACTTACTTGTTTAGGTTAAATTTTTGAGGATTGTGTGCATCGGTGTGTGATTGTGGTTGTGTCTGTGAGTGTGTGTGTGTGCGTGTGAGTGTGTGTGCGTGTTGTGTGCGTGTGTGTGTGTGAGAGAGAGAGAGAGTGAGTGAATTTTTTTTTTAAATTGAAAACGTTCAATTAAAAAAATTGTAATTTGAAATTCTAGATATAAGAAAACCATTGTTCCTCATGCTTTGTTTTAAATTCCCACCGCAATTTTCCCATCCATAAAATTGTAATTCCTATTAACCTCGAGACGGCCGCGAGTAATCGGTTCCACCCCTTAACCTTAGTTCTAAGATAACTGATGTATATAAACATGAAAACTTGGCTCTGTAAAGTTGATTCGATTGAGCCTGAACAAATAAATGAACTCATAAAAAAAAAATATTAAAAAAGAGAAAAAGGATAAAAAGAATGAAAAAGGGGGCAAGAGGGAGGAGGAAAAATGGAAAAGGAGAATAAAGAGGAGGCAAAGGAAAAAAGAGAGATAAAGGAAATAAAAAGTAGAGTAAAGGAGGAAAAGAAGTAAGAGTAAAAAGGGAGAAAAAGAAAAAAAGAAAAGGAGGGGAAATAAAAAAATGGGGGAAATAAAAAATAAAAAATAAAAAGGGGGGAGAGGGGGAAAATAAAAAAATAAGAAAAAAAAAAGAGAGAAGAATAAGAGAAAAAAAAATATATATATAAAAGATTATTTTTATTTTTATTTATATTTGTATATATATAATAAAAAAGGGAGGGAGGGGAAAGGGGGAAGGGAGGGGGAAGAGGAAAAAAGGGGAGAGGGGAGGGAAAAAAGGAAGAAAGGAGGAGGTATAAGGGTACGGGGAACAATTCCGGTCGCCGAGATTATTACCGGAACTATACGGACCTCCTCCAAATGCCACATCTGCCTCAACTCTTCCGCCAAATCGTGGTATTTCGTAATCTTGGTGGAGAACGTTGAATGGACGTTGCGATCCAGCGGTACAGCGACATCGATGAGAGTTACACTCTTCTTCCTTTTGTCGTAGATCACAATGTCAGGGCGATTGGCACGGATGAGTACATCCGTTAGGATCTCGCGATCCCAGTACAGCTTTACGCAACTATTTTCCAGAACCGGGTCTGGCAGGTACTTGTAGTAGGGCACTTAATGGTTTACCAAATTGTGCTTCAGTGCAAGTTGTTGGTGCACAATCTTGGCGACATCGTTGTGACGACCGATATACGCTACTTCTGCCAATGCTTGGCAGCCAGCAACAACATATTCGATCGTCTCTCCTACAGCGTTGCACTTTCTACAACGGTCTTTTACTTCTTCGTGCAATATGTACCTGCGATAGTTCTTCGTCGCAATGACCCGGTTTTGGATGGCTACCATGAAGCCTTCAGTCTCTGAGAAGAGGTCACCTCGCACCAGCCATGTATTCGACGCTACTTTGTCGACAAGCGCTTGTTCCAACTGATGGGGATGCGTCCCATGCAGCTCCTTCAGCTTCCACGATGCAACTTTATCGTCGATAGTTTTTAGGTTGCAGCCCAGCTGCAACTATTTTCATTATTATTATTATTATTATTATTATTATTATTATTATTATTATTATTATTATTATTAATTATTATTATTATTATTATTATTATTATTATTATTATTATTATTATTATTATTATTATTATTATTATTATTATTATTATTATTATTATTATTATTATTATTATTATTATTATTATTATTATTATTATTATTATTATTATTATTATTATTATTATTATTATTATTTATTAAAGACACTTGACCATTTATGTGGCATTCGTGTCGGGTAGAATAATTATTAGATTACAGAGTATTAGATTTGACTATACAGGTTAGTATCTCTGATAAATTGTAAGATCAATTATTCCTTATCCACGTTGTGCACCAAGACATTAGCTTATGTTCCAGTGATTCCACATTTGGTCCGTATATCAGCGTATCCTTTACAGTCGACTAGTAAATGTTGGATTGTGAGCTGTACGCCGCAACTATTGCATACAGGTGATGTGTTCCGGTTCGGTAAATCCGAGTGTTTAAAGCGGGTGAGTCCAATTCTAAGCCGTGTTAATATGCGTTGTTCGGAGGCACATTTGCGATCCTCGTATTTAACGGGAAGTCGTTTAATTTGTCTCAGGTGTGCCCGAGTTTGATGCCATTATATTACCCATGATGACCAGATTTTCTCCTTTATGGAGTGTATCGCGTCTTGGAGTGTATCGCGTACAGGAATATGTATCTTCCAAAGGTTTGTTTCGCCCTTGCTTTGCTAAAGTATCCGCTAGTTCGTTTCCGGCGATCCATCGATGTTTTGATCGACCGCCCCGTAGAGCGTTGATACAGCTAGCAAAGTCGGTCAAGATGATGACGTTCTAATGTGTATGAAGCTCAACGGCAGCGTTGAGGGCGAAAGCTTCAGCAGAAAATACACTGCAAGTGCTTGGTAGGCGGTAGCTGGAGTTTCCATCTGGTAAGACCACCCTAGCACCAATGAACTCGTGACTGGGTGACCGTAGGTACCACTGTTGAAAAAAAGCATCGGTAATACAGTATACATACTCCGGGATAACCATGCCATGAATCGTAATGAACCAACTGAGGAGAGTTTTGCAAATTCCCGTTGACACGTTTTTTTATTCGTCGAACTGCCTTAACTTCTTCAGGGGTCAACATCTCTTATATCCTTTTTTCGTCGGTGTTGACTGAGTCAGGTTCATACACAATTCCCTGAACCATGTTGAATGTTGGGTGCGGGAAGATTTCGATCTGTGTTCCGTCGCTGAGCTCTGTCATCTTCTTCAGCTTTTCAGCGATCGTTTTGGAGTTCGTGCGGAGGAGGTAACGTGACCCACGTCCTTCACGGGAAGCTTTTACACTTTTAGCTTCTTTCTCACCAATTGCCATTTGAACCGATGTCCCGATGGTGAATGGCTCAGGAAGCCGGCACTCTAGATTTTCGGTATTCGTTCCTTCTGCTTCAATTTTACAGCGCAGTATAAGCACCATAGATAAACCCATTTCATCCTCATTCCACATCCATTCCGGGAGTCTTCCATTGCTTTGTGGACCTAGGATTCTCCACGGGGTCTGCCGGTCATTTGACCGGAGCTCAGTACCCCTTTTTTAGATTCACTCCACTTTTTATTTTATTGACGAAAAAGTAAGCAAAATTAAATTCAGTCCCTTTTTGACACCGACTAGCACTCGAGGCACACTGATAATACCGCACTATCTCAACAAAGTGTGTGTAAGTGGCGTATTGTTTTCCGCACTGCCGCGGGATATTTATCGCTATCTGTTTATTTTTTTTTACCACTCAGCTCGTGGAATTTCACGTTAATTTCACCATGCTGGTAAGAACACTACCAGGAGAAATTGGATGCCAGTAGTTCGTGCTTGTTAATATTCAACGTGACCTCCTCTATGCTTCTTTAAAGCTTAAATTTGTATAAAGTAGCCCACTCTGTAGAAGATTGAGGTAAAAAGTTTATAAAACCTTTATAAGACCATAAAGATTTTGAAAATGTTCTAGAGAAAGACGTCATGACCACTTGAGAATCTTCATAAAACCTTTTGGCTGAAGACCAGCATACGGCCACATGGCCACAGCTGGCATATTTCACTGTGATATTGTGGTTGGTTTTTGTTGTTCTGCTTAGTTCGATTCCATGCTCTTCTGATTCATTAAGCGATAAATAATATCTAAGAAAAAAGTTCTTGTGTTGCGGGACAGCAAAATATCCAGAACAAATTGAGTGTTTTACAACGTACCATGCTCCAAATCCAAATCCGATTTTATGGTGATAATTGGCACGATAATTGCCACAAGAAAACGCGAGTAGGCTGCGATGAAAATCGGACGTTTGGATTTTTTCTGCAGCGTAAAATTATGTTTTTAAACCATTTTAATGTTGTGAAAAGTGCTCGGAATAGTGTATGCAAACAAATATTTTTGTCACTAAGAGGACGAGCCGTGTAAACATGTTTTATGAAGATGTTTCGGTGACCATGTTTGTCTAGTGTTGTGGTCAAAAAGTCACTCCCGCGTGCAGTAAAAAGTGCCTAGGAATGATTAAGACTGTAGGCACATATACGCACAGCTGCACAGCTTTCCAATAGGAAGTGCTTCTTTCGCAGAACAATAAGTGGAATCAGGAACCCCAACGTGATGGTGGCAACGGTGGAAGAGCAAACGCTGGACCTCGGTAGTGAAAAAGTTAGACTGCGACAGTAGAACAGTGAGTGAATGACCTCCGAGAGGAGTTTGTAGGATAAGGTGACGTGTATAAATTGTGATTCCGTTTTTAGTTTGTGAACCGAGATTGTAAAAACGGGGGAAGAAAGTCGTGAAACATACTACTAAATTCAAGCTAAGTTCATAAAGAAATTGTTTGTGAAGTTGGCCTACAGCTAGATACTGGTGGTACCTTTTTCTTGAAACAGCCCAGCACGAAGATGCGGATTTGCAATACGTTTTAATGGTGCCATTTGGAAGTTGAGATTTAGTGCTCTTGTAGTTGAACTGGTAAATTCAATAAATTCAAGATTGTGTAGACACTCATCTAACAGACCATCTACGATTGGGACTGAGACACAAAACGGCATTGCTACAAAACGGTATTGAACTGATGACTGATTTGGTAAGCTCGTTCTATTTTTACTCATTATGTCTAAACAGTTACAAACATAGAGCGAGTAATGGCGCTATAACCATAAGCCATAGGGAGCTAGGACTATAGTTAATGCTAAAGTCCCATCCGTTTGAAGATAGATGGAGCATCACTTAACCTCCTTAGACTCGTGATGCTCCCAACGACCATTTTTAAATAATTTTTGTTCTGTACACCAAACAGGACATTTTGTTCAACTATTCTCTCCGACTATTCATTTCCATTTTCCTTTGATATCTACTGAAGGCTACGTGGGTTCTCCGTGTCTTCTTAAGGTAAATACCAAATCCTCCCTATCACCAACGGTTGCATGGACGTGGCCAGGTGAGCGATCGAGGAGTGTTTTCGTGGAGATTATTGCGTGAAGAAACGTATCAGTAACTGGTTTCGTTTCATGGTGGCATGCAATGTCTTCATCGAATTATTCCCCATCGTAACTCCATCCACGAGGTGTGCTAATGTCAATGCTAATGCTAGTGCTAATGCTTATGCTAATAATTGGCACGATAATTGCCACAAATTATTGTGCCTCGGAAATTATGCGGGTTTAAAACATCAAAAACGAAATAAAAACAAATATATTCGATAATTTAATCATGAATTACCTGAAAATTGATGGAATTCAATAAGGTTTTCTAAAAGAATGCTGAGATTTGTCTCCGCTGTACAGTTCATATGCATTATATATAACATTTGGTGTATTTATTTTTCCACATTTCAATTATTTCTTATATATCAATAGATCGATTGGAAAAAATAACAGTTTTGCTAAAAAGCCAATTTATCAGCGCAATTACTAAAGCTATGTCCATTTAAAATCCGGAATAATAAAATCATCTGTATCTTGGTAACGGATTGACGTACACATAAGTTTAATACATAAAAAAAAGGTAATTCACTGTAATTTAAGGAAATAATATCCAATACAAATCCTTTCTCTTCGTTTCTAATGAAAATTCGCACTTTCTTCTTTATTCCTCCCATCAAACCCTGCACACCTCCGGAGTCAACTTCCTTGGCACATTTGTTCCACATTTTGGTCATCTGAGTCGCATCCCGAGACGTTTTTTTTACTTCCGCTTCATTATTGCCCAAAATCTCTCGATGGGCCGGAACTGCGGGCAGTTGGGGGGATTTATGTTTTTATCGATGAAATCTACGTTATTATCGCAGTACCACTGGATGACTTCCCGGCTGCAGTGGCAACTCGCCAAATCTGGTCAAAACTTCATGGGACCTATATGGGCTTTAATGAAAGGTAGTACGCGGTTTTTGAGGCATTCTTCCTTGTACAGCTTCGAGTCCATCGTGATATTCGTCACGAACACTTTGGTCTTTGCTCCGCAGCTGCATATCCCTTGCCAAATCATCAGTGTTTTGGCAAATTTGTCCATAAAAGCAAACTTAAACTTCGCCAGAATATCTCCTCGTAACGTCGCCATGTAGAATTTTTGGCCAGAAAGCTGTCCGAAATCCACTTTGACGTAGGTTTCATCGTTGATGAGCAGGCATCCTTGGTACTTCGTCAAAACCTGCTGGTACAATTTCCGAGCTCGAGTTTTGTGTCGAAACTTTGCTTCAACGTTCTATTTGGATGCTTGCTGGCTCGATAAGAACGATATCCTGCTCGCAAACGAAGTCTTCGAACGGTACTGCGAGCAGCAGCGTATTTTTGTGCGATTTCATTATCTGATAGTCCAGGGTTTGTTCTGGCGGTTTTCAACACCTTCTGGTTCAGCTTGCGGTCATATGTTCCACTACGACGCTTACCTTGAGGCACTCGATCTACGCTTTTTCGCTCCCTGAAACATTTGAGCACATCATACACGGTTGATTTGGCGATTTTCAACCGTTTTGCGATTTTTATTGCGGACCACGTTGGATTATCAATGTGGGTGTGTAGAATTTTTTCTCTCCTCTCGGCTTCCATTTATTGGAGGCAAAATGGTTTTAAAATGGTTTTTCAACTGACCATTATAGGATAATATGAAAAAGTCCTAAAAAACTATATCAAAACACCAGTTTACGAGTTCATAATGTCGAAATAAAACCTTTGATAAAAGTAAAAGGAATTTGAGAAAGCTAGGTTTTAAGATCGTTGTTAACAAGCTGTGTAGTTTTTCATAAACCTGACTAAAATATGAAACCTTTTGTCACCTCTTGGTGTCATAAAATAGCCAAATTGGTTTTTATTGGCTTTCATAAAACCTTAATAAAACTTAATAAAGCTGGATTTTTTTGGCAATTTAACATTGATTTCAAACTAATGTAATGGCCACCCGACAGGGCCTGGTGACTATGAGAAGTTGAAGATAAAGTATAAACAATCTGAAAAAAGCTGATATGCACCATCCATCCGCAAGGCCACTAGAACAAGTTTGCTGAAGGAAGTAATACCCTAACTGGTAAGGCTCCCGAGATACAGCATAAACAAAATGGAAGCTCATACATATGCTTACTAGCACCGCAAAGTGAGATAATTCCAAAAATATGTAACCATCATCCAAGAAGGCTTGGCCACTAGGAAACGTTTGGTGAATAAAAATAACGTCCTACACATTTTGAAAGAAACATGTAATTTTTTGCGTTATCTAATGCACACAAATGAAATGCTAGATTTGGTATAGGTTCATGGGTTATTTCTTCTTAATTTCAGCCAGATAATGCCTGAATCAGTTTTGATGTTCTATGTAAGATTGCAAGCAATTTCATTGTTAACGCTTGCTTTGGCTTACAAGCGAACGAGGAGAAAATTTACGCGTCAGTTAAAAATCATTATTTTTTTTCTGTGTAGCTATTAAAGGGTGATACGGTCAAAATTTGCTTAAGGGAAAACGCGTGTAAATCGGTGAAATCGTTTATTTAAAAAATCAAATTAAATTTCTTTTTCAAGTTCAATTAGTATAAAATTCAGGAAAAATATTCAGTTAGGCTTCCGCTTTTCCAAATCCGAATTGCCGGGCCTTACGCTTGACCCCTGCCATCAGATTGTGTACAGCCACCTTGTCCACCTTCTTCGCCGCAGAAAGCCAGTTTGCCTTGAACTGCTGCTCGTCCTTAGCAGTTTGTTTCGTCTTCTTTAGGTTCCGCTTGACAATAGCCCAGTATTTCTCAATTGGGCGGAGCTCTGGCGTGTTGGGAGGGTTCTTGTCCTTGGGAACCACCTGCACGTTGTTGGCGACGTACCACTCCATGGCCTTTTTACCGTAATGGCAAGATGCCAAATCCGGCCAAAACAGTACGGAACAACCGTGTTTCTTCAGGAAAGGCAGCAGACGTTTATTCAAACACTCTTTCACGTAAATTTCTTGGTTGACAGTCCCGGAAGCTATGAAAATGCTGCTTTTCAAGCCACAGGTACAGATGGCTTGCCAAACCAGATATTTCTTTGCGAACTTTGACAGTTTCGTGTGCTTAAAAATATCTGCTACCTTTCCCCTTCCTTTTGCCGTATAAAACTCCTGTCCCGGAAGCTGCTTGTAGTCGGCTTTGACGTAGGTTTCGTCGTCCATTACCACGCAGTCAAACTTCGTCAGCATCGTCGTGTACAGCCTCCGGGATCGCGCTTTGGCCGTCGTATTTTGTTTATCATCGCGATTTGGAGTCACTACCTTCTTGTAAGTCGATAGTCCGGCTCGTTTTTTGGCTCGATGCACGGTTGTAGACGATACACCCAGCTTATTTGCGGCATCTCGGAGAGATAGGTTAGGGTTTCGCTTGAAACTACCGGCAACTCTCTTTGTCGTCTCAGCGGCTTCCGGTTTTCGATTTGCCCCCGATCCAGACTTCCTGGCTGTCGACAAACGTTCCCCAAACACTTTAATTACATTTGTAATGGTTGATTTGGCAAGTTTTAGCGATTTTGCCAACTTTGCGTGCGAGTAGCTCGGATTTTCGCGATGCGCGAGCAAAATTTTGATACGCTGCTCTTCTTGCTTGGACGGCATTTTGACAACTGAAGAGTGAATTCCAAAATCAAAATAGGAGCAACATTCTACACACACACACACCTTCAAAATGAGGGGTGTTCAGGTTTTTTAAATGCAAAATTGAAAGAAATACGTCAAGTTGATATTGACCAAATTTTGACCGTATCGCCCTTTAAGGCTCTCGAGAAATAGCAACAGCAAACTGGAAGGGCATATGCACACGAACCCCTTGTAGGAAGTGAATTTCAAACGTTGATGACAACCTTAAGGAAGGGTTTTACCACTAGGAGGAAGTCTACTGAAAGGTATTTTGTCCTAACTGGTAAGGATTTCGAAATGTCCCACGATGAAACCAATTACCCCTTATTCCAAAGCGTCACTTCACTCATGTATAGTAACTCGACGATAAAGTGCTTCTAGCGGTGAAATTCTCAATTAAACCGGAATCTTATGACGCAGAAATTGGTTTAACTCCGTAGACTGTAGAGGGTTATGGCTAGCAACAACTGAGATAGACCTTATTTCCCCCAATTAATGCAAATCCCATAAGCTGTGGGTATTTTTCTTTGCGGTTTGACCTCGTAGAACGAAATCGAAAGCACCGGTACCCGAATGTGTTTCCCGAGTAACACACAAAACATCCTTTTAGAATGATTTATAATTGTATGTTATATAAATGTATTATAAACGTATTGCAAAACATGTCAAGTTTGGCACAGTTTGGATCTCTCGTATTCTATAGATCACCTTGACTAACGATCGAGTTAAAAAAAAATTTCACTGCTGCAAGTGATTAATACTTTATTATTGTTCTTAAAACATGTATAAAAACATGAACAGGACAAGATTGTATAAATTGTTCTTAAATTTGTTGAAATTGCATTACACCACCCATGTTTTGCGAAACGTGTTTTAATTTGTCATAACGATGATTTTGCTGTACAAGATTGTGGTTTCACTGCCAACGGGAAACAAATCATGAAGGGTGCTTCGATCAAAATTTAGTCAACTTAAACTTGACGCATTTTCTTTCATCGTGCATTAAGACATTTTGCACACACCTCATTTTGAAGATGTGTGCGTGTAGCATCATGCTTATATCTTGATTTTGGGATTAGCACTTCAGTTATCAAAATGTCGTCGAAGGAACGCATCAAAATTTTGCACGTGAATGGCGAAAATCCAAACTACTCTCACGCCAAGTTGTGAAAGGTAAAAAGGAAGCATACCTGAATATTTCTCCCGTATTGTGTATTAACTGAACTTGAAAGAGAAAAAGAATTTGACTTATTAATAAAAACTTTGATCGACTAAAACACATTACTTTTTGACCAAATTTTGATCGGAACACCCTTTAGATACTCAAAGTTGACTTTTCAACAATCGGTGTTGGCTTAGAAAAGGAGCTACAAACCTATCACGCCAAGCACTAGTGTTCCCAGCAAATCCCCGGGTTGACGATGTTATATTTTTGCATGAGGATAATTTTTTCCATTTTATGTATTATAAGGCTTCACTTTTTGCGCCTTTAACGTCATATTTAAAAATGAAATAAAGTATTATAGACTTATATTGATAACCTGATTTTGTAATTTGACAGTATTTTCAACTTGTTCAATACAAGCTGTGTTTCTTGGTTTCCCTGTCATCAACTCATTCTGGCAACATTGCCCCTAAAAACGCGCAGAACACTCCGCTCCAGTCCGGCCAGAAGTGTTGACAGAGCCGCCTCATGTGCAAATCTTTGCTTCACGCGTACCGCGTGATGAAGGCCCATGGAAGGACCTCCTGGAATCTTGAATTTATTACATTATAACTTCTGCCTATTTTCTTGTCATTCCGATCCATCTTCCTGCCTCCAACTGCAGCAGAAACAGCAGCACAGCGCACCATCTTTCATCGTCGTGGTCTTTTTTTTTTGGGAAGGAAGGAGATTCCCTTTATCGATCGTTCTTGAATGAGAACGCAGTGCACACACGAACTCACGGATTTTTATTATTTTTTATGATATATTAAAATGCAATAAATAATGGATGACGGATGCGAGTCGGTTGCAGTTTCGCGGCTCCACCAGGCATCGAATGAGAAAATGATGGAACCCAGGAAGGTAGCTCTGATTCCAACAGTGCTATCTCCAATCGATCGCCGTCGTAAACGGTTGACTGATTTGAATTGAATTAGATTTATGCGGCGCGAGAATTGGCTACTAAAATTCTCTCCCTTGTTCTCGGCTCGATAGATAACGAGACGTGCCTCGGTCGATTCCCCTTCGGTCTTCGTGTGAGGTCTTGAATCAACAAGTAATTTTCAAACGAAAATACATCGCGTAAACAGCGCCACCCAGGAGATTGACCCCAATTGACAGCGCATTGAATCCAGCTTCAAATCGATCGGTCCCTTTTCAAACCAGCCAAGTTGGCACCTATCAATCATTGCACCCGAAAAATTACTGTACAGAACAAAAGAATTGCTCGGATGCTGGAAAATTTATACATGCCACACACTCGCAAAGCCCTGAGTACTAAAACTATGGAACGGTGACAGGCGACGATCCGCGGGAAAATAAAAGAATTGAAAGTGGAATGCGAGGAAGGCGACGTGAATACAATGGACACTCACAAAGGTGGTCGTGAATCGTGCAATTCTTCGAATATTCGGACATGAATTGCAAAAGGCGCTACATTGTCTGGCTCTGACTGGATTGATATTTATTGTTTTGTTTTCAAATTTGAAATCTTCGAAAAAATTGTTCAACTTACTAAAAGACATCAACGCCCGAATGCTGCAGAACAAGCGGCGAACCGCTTGATCGTCTTTGTATCGACTAGGTACACGTAATAATCCACTCACACACCCGATTTCATCCAGAGGGCTATTCCGTACGTTGCCCCCTGACTTCAATTGGCCACCACCGACAAATCCCCGGGACGTGCAAATAAATCACTTCGCCTGCATCGATCGGATCTCGTATCTCGTCAAAAATCAGACAAGACAGTTACTTCCTCAGCAGGCACTTGCCGACTCTTTCTCTCTCTCTCCCTCTATATATGCATGACGGGTCTGGTAGACCTCAGGCCGTTCCCCGGTAGAATTTCGATGTGTACCGATAATAATAAATAATAAATAATTATTATAATAACATTACGATCGACAACAACTCTCTCCCTCGTTTGTTTGCGCGTTTGTTCGATCCACTTTTCGTTCAACTACCAAGCAACAGACGACGATCTACTGGCAGCATTCTTCTCCTGAACTGGATCGGTCAAGTTTAGCTCCTTGTCAAGGTGAGCCCAGGAGACCCCAGGAGATGTGATTACCACTATGCCCCCATTCCACCACTGGTTTTTAAAGAGTTCAACAAAAAAAAAAAACCACTACGTGATTCATTGATTTATGTGCGTTAAGATGATCGATCGTTCGATGTTTCCGCTTCATGAAATCGAACCAACCTGTATATCACACGTCGAGTCTGGGTCTGAATGTTGCCTTTTGATTACCACTCGCTCCCTAAGAACATCGAAAATGATGAACCTGACCTCAAATCGAGAATCCCTCGAACGGATCCACTTCTTCGGTCGAGAGTTCCAAGCAGTGGCGTCGGATTGAATGACGAAAGCAGGGACAGCATGGTTTCTAGTTTCGATTGAATTTTTGGAACGAATCATAAATAAATCACCCTGATGATCAAAATTATGTAGCGAAGTTTTCAAGTTGAACACCCCAACATGTCCTGTTCATGTTTTATACATGTTTTTAAAAACAATAATAAAGTATAAATCACTTGCAGCAGTGGAAAAGGTATTTTTAGCTTGATCGTTAGTCAGAATGATGTATGAAATACAAGAGATCCAAACCCCTCCGAACATGACATGTTTTGCAATACGTTTATAATACATATTTAAAAAAAATCAATTATAAATCATTCTAAAAAGATGTTTTGTGTGTTACTGATAAAATCTTACTTTCTAGTTCCTTGATAGTTTCTCAATTAGAATCGAATGCATAAGGATTTTACTTGTTTCAAAAAGACGATGATAAAATCTTACAATTTGTGAGAAGCCTGAACAGCATCCTAACTGTTGATCTCAATCTGTGCAAATTGCTCCCGAGCATTGTTAAAAATTACCTTGTCTTTTTAATAAAAAAAAAAAGCTACTGTCAAATTTTACGAGTGGCCCAACAGTTTTCTTTCTGTTAGTTTAAATCGGTCCAAATTGGCCATCAAACGTTTTTCAATCACCATTCCAATGAATATCCTCCCTCACACTGCACCCGTCCTGTTAACATAAATCGATCCAAATTGACTCTCAATTGTCATTAAAAAATACATACTCTTCACAATGAAAAAACACTTTCACACATTTTGAGTGCCGCTTATGAAATCCTAACCGTTGTTTTAAATCAGTACAAATATTTAAATATATGTATTTGTAAAGATCAGTCTTACCAAGAAAAAAAAATCAGTGGACGCAGTGGTTCTACGCCCCAACAAAAAAAAAAAAAAAAGATCAGTCTTGCTATGGCCTGGACACTTCTGCTGCTCAGAAATCGACACTAAGTTACACGGTTAAAGACTTTCCCTAAATCACAAACTGCGGAGGTTCCACAAGTCATTTTCCACTTGATTGATTTACCTTGCCCGTTGCCAGACTCTTCTTTTTGGTCCAGCTGACAATATATTGAAATATAGTGACATCATTCCTAAAAATTCACATAACCGATATGTCATGTAAATTTCGGTGCTCTGAGACCGGCAAATGCAAGCGGCGTTAAGGACCTACGAATTAATTAAAATACACAAAAATGAATACAATCAAACTCACCTTTTGTTGAGATGAGTTTATTTCGGTAGACGAAATTTTAATTAATATATTTGCTTATGTTCCTCGATTTATGTCAGAGATGAATTAAGTCTCGTTTGAAATTTATAAATTCAAAGTGTGTATAAGTCAGACGTTTAATGAACACTTTTAAAGCCCTGTGAAATTCTTGAAAGCACTACACACTTCTTAAAACTTCTTACTAATCCCCTTAACTTTTCGTCAGACCAATGAACTTCTCGAACGTCAAAAGTTCTCGAGATATGAAACAAATCTACGCCAAAAATGCATTACATTTTTTCAAGCCTTGAAGTTTAACAGCAGGTCTGTGGTATTCTCGAAAAATCAGTGTATTTTTCTCTATATTTCTAAACTTCTGGAATTATCATTATCATTCTCTTTATCCTACCGATTCGATTGTGATGCTGCGAATTCTATTCCAACAGTTTCAGTGAGAGTGACGCGCTCTTCTTAACAAGCCATCCTGAAGAAAGCTTAATAAGTATTGCGAATTGGGTTATTTGAATTGTTGGATCGTATCGTTGGAAGGAAATTCTTAATTTCACGTGGATTTCGCGTGAAAATCTCTGCTCATCTCGGTGGCTCAATCTGATCTTGCTATTAAGTGGAGCTGCATCCAAGCCAAGGGCATGAAGGGATGGTGGCTACCAGACATACATACATACATACATCCATTTCTAAACTTCTGGAAAGTTATTTAAATAACCCTAATAATGGCTGGTAAAATCTCCAATAAGCTTCCAATAGATATGTTTATGGAATTTCAAGAAATAAACATAACATCACGGTATTCCTTCAATTGTCCTAAAGCGTTGCCTAAACACGCTTGCTGCGCCCCTGGCTACGGTGTTCAATTTGTCTGTAACTTCCGGGGAGTTTCCTGAATGCTGGAAAGAGTCATTTGTATTCCCAATACACAAGAAGGGATGCAAACGGTCCGTCGCCAACTATCGTGGAATTGCTGTACTAAGCTCTGTTTCCAAGCTATTTGAACTAATTGTTCTCCAAAGGCTGGTCAATGACTATTCACAGACTATTTCTCCAGACCAACACGGTTTTGTGCCCAAGCGCTCGACGGCGACCAATCTAACCGTATTTACATCGTTCATCATGCGCGAAATGGAACGCGGTCATCAAGTAGACGCCATTTACACAGATCTCTCTGCGGCCTTCGATAAAATGAACCATCAGATTGCCATTTCTAAATACTGCAATATGGGGGTTCGCGATCAGTTGTTGAACTGGCTCCGTTCATACCTGACTGGTAGAACTATGTCCGTGAAGATTGCCGATTACGCCTCATCTAGCTTTCCGGTAGCATCCGGCGTTCCTCAAGGTAGCCACCTCGGCCCATTCCTTTTCCTGCTATATATGAACGACGTGAACTTGGTCCTCAAATGCCTGAAATTATCCTACGCGGATGACCTGAAGCTGTACTACGTTATAAAATGTCCGCAAGACGCCCACTTTCTTCAGCAGGAACTGCAAGTGTTCGATAACTGTCCTTAAATGTATCCAAATACTCAACTATCTCCTTCGGTCGAAAACGTGCGATGTATCTTCACGACTACATCCTTCGAGGTACGCGCTTGAAACGAGAAATAACGGTCAAGGATCTGGGAGTAATGCTTGGTCAAGGATCTGGGAGTAATGCTCGACTCCAAACTGTCGTTCAAGGTTCCCATTTCGTATATTGTTTCCAAGACCACTTCGCAGCTAGGATTTATGTTCCGCTTCGCAAAAAACTTCAAGGACGTTTACTGTCTGAAGGCATTATACTGCTCTTTGGTTCGCCCTTTCTTGGAATACTGTGCCATCGTTTGGTCTCCTTTCTACCAAAACGCAGTCCACAGGATCGAAGCTGTTCAGCGAAGGTTTATACGCTTTGCTTTGCGACATCTTCGCTGGCAAGACCCTCGCAGATTGCCAAGTTATGAAAGTCGGTGCAAGCTCATCAACTTGGAACTGTTGGAATGTAGGCGTATGGTAGCCAAAGCGTGTTTCATTGGTGATCTACTTCAAGAAAATGTTGATTGTTCCGCTCTACTGGATCTCTTGACCATCAACACTCGACGACGAAATCTCCGTTTACAACAGTTCTTCGTGTTCCGGCACTCAAGGACCAACTACGGAAAACACGAACCTGTGCAAAGCATGTGCCGCGTTTTCAACAACTGCTATAATGTGTTTGATTTTAATGTATCCCGTGAGGTTAATAAGCGTTGTTTCCGTATATGTCTTTGTTAAGTTTTGTTAATTTTTGTATGTAATTTAATTTTTAAAAAGGTCATTGGGATGAACATTTTTATCTGTTGACGAAAATAATAACATACCATAGCACATATGGCGGAGAGAATGACCAAGATAAGCTTATCGACTTTCATTAAACGCTCAGACAAAAACCTTTAATTTGCTTTTTTCAGCACACCTGGCTACGTACTTACAACTGTTTGAAAATATTACAACCGTCTTGAGTTCTATTGCCAATCGCACTGGCAGCTGTTTATACCTTCACAGACATTCGAGAGATAAACAAATTGTGAGAATATTTAGTGTATTGGTATTTGCAGTGTGCCTCACAATAGGTGTCACCTTTTTTCAGTCTTGGTTTATTTCAGCTGCACAGAAAAAAATAATAAATTTAATAGGCGTGTAAAATTTCCCCTCGTGTAATTCCATGCCAAAGAAGGCGTAAACAACGAAATCGTTTGCAATATTTCGTGCGCCATACAACAATGTTTGCAATATTTCATAAAACAGGCTAGATTCAGGCGTTATCTGGCATAAATTTACATGAAATATCCTTTATTTCCTACCAAATCTAGCATTTTCTTTGTGTGCATTAGATAACGCAGAAAATTCAATGTTTCTTTTTATCTGTGTGGGTAATTTTAACAGCGGAATTGATTGTACCCATTTTGAGTGTATTCTTTTGAAAGTTTATCGCTGAATTCGATTCCGTTTGTTTATATTTATCAGCTACCATGGAAGCCATACGGGAGCAAGTTTTAAAATTACATTTGCAAAAGCTTAGACCGTGTCAGATATTCAATAACCTTAAGCAGTTCGGAGTGAGTAAGCATTTTGTTTTTCGTACCTTGAAACGGTTCAAGGAAACTGGAAATATCCATATTCAACACAAAGGAGGTGCCAGACGATCTGCCAGAATGAAGAAAAAGATCAAATGTGTGAGGGGGCGAATAAGACGTAATCCGGCCGTATCTGGCTGTAGATTAAGCAAACAATTTCAAATGTCCCCTGCTTCAATGAACAGGCTCCTCAGACATGATCTGGAATGCAAGCCATACAAGAAATAACGGGTTCACGGGTTGACGAAGCCTCAAAAGCAAGCCAGGGTCCAAAGAAGCAGAAATCTTTTGGTTCGACATGGTAACTACGAGATTTTATTTTCGGATGAAAAGCTCTTCCTCCTTCAGGACAGTCATAATTAACAAAATGATCGTGTGTATGGCAAAAGTCTTGCCAATATTCCAAGAGATAAACTAGCTGTAGAACGCTATCAGAATGTATCTAAAATCAATGTATGGGTTCTCCGTACAAATCAACACAGAATATTACATCGAGCAGGTTTTGAAGAACCATCTGTTTTTTGTATGGGAATGCGCCATATGTTTCCAAAAAAGATTTTTAGCAGGACTCAGCTCTAGCTCATGACAGGACTCAGACACAAGCGTGGTGCGCGGAAAATTTGCCCGATTTCATCACAAGCGAAGAATGGCCTGCATCTTCACCGGATCTCAACCCACTTGACTACTTTGTTTGGGTTTATATGTTAATAAGGAGGGTGTTTGGGGTTGAAAGGGCACTTCAATGATTCAAGAAACATTTGGTTGATATTTGGGACCAAATTCCTCAGAAAATCGTGCGTGCCAGCTGCGATGGGCTTACAAAGCGTTTAAAAGCGCAAAGTTATCAAAAGAAAAAGGTCGAATTGAATTAATATGGTTCATTTCAATAACATGTATCTTTCAAATGAAAAATAAATGCTATGATTTGGTTGATTTGCTTTGCTCTAATCCGTTTTTGTTTTAGTGACACCTATTTTGAGACACCCTGTAAATAAATTAAGAAAACACTGCTTTCCTAAATATCAGCGCACCAAAGCAATAATGATCCTATTCTTCCCAAATAAATTCAACCGGACTCTTTCTCAGCCACCGCATTTTGGCTGCTGCTTTCCGGGTTTGACTGTGCTGCCCAATCTTTTGATGAGGTTTGCTAGTTCAAATTTTCGCTTGGACAGACTTGTTTAAAATCCGAGAAAAACGCTATTCGAAATTTTCAGACCGATTAAAAATAAGCTTAAGAGGTAAACAAGAAACTTGCAGGGGGTCAATAAAACGATTAAACTAGGAAGTTAATAGTATTTAATAAAAATTTGCTTTGAAAATACGAAGAATTTCTTAAAAGATGTCCATTCCACAATATTCAGTTAAAAGTTTAGTAACTTCCAGATGCTGCTGAATTATCAGATAATTTAGAGCTATTCGGAACATCTATACATATGAACATACCTCCAGATTTAAACAAAAAACAGAAGTCCTCAATTTGTTTTTGTTTCATTATTATCGATATGTTCAACCTGGGGCTGCTGGAAATGTCGTGGCTAATCGGTTGGCCTCCATCGGCAGGAGGGGGAATTTTTTCAAAAACTGTGCCCGGGGAGGAAACCGAGAAGGGGGTGTTTAAATTAATCTGTAAAGCACGGGGGAAAGAAAAGGGGCAGGGGCCGGAGCAGTGTCTGTTTTTATCACTTACTATCATATGTAATGAAAAGCATTTCGAGTCAGTGTAGATGAATTTTATTTGTTTTGAAAATCTCAGATGTCCAAATCAAGGGCGATGAACAAATCAACTAATTATGCTTCTATGACTACTCGTTGCTTGATACTCATTAGAGTTTGAGTTTCCAGGGCAGCTTTGTTAAAATCGCAAGTGATCATCAAACATCAAAAAGTAATTTTCAATTCAACCAAAATTATTATTTTGAATTGCGTCAATCGCAGAGTCTTACTACCCTCTATTATCATAATAACAACTTGTAGTAATTGTAACCTATCGATCTGAGCCTAAAACATTACACATCATGTTCTATATAAAAATAAAAACAAATATTGTTTCTTCATTTGATACTCAAAATCAACCCCACCTAGATGAAATTGAATATTGACATTGACAACATCACAGGCGATAATGAATATCAATCGACGAATGAATAAAATCAAAGAACGACTTCGAAACTCAGCGGTTGCTCTGGTCGAGAGAATACTGTCATTTCTAAATTCAAATTCACGAAGATAATTGGTCTGTCCGTTAAGGTTATCTTCATTTTCAGCTCATTTGAGAGCAGATGAATTGATTTTTACCGGCACTGGTAGTGAGGCGTATGGGGTACCAGGGGGGAGGATTGGTCCGAAAGGAAGTACACTCTAATCAACTTGGTGACGTGGGGTGTGGGGGGTAAATGAAGAGTGAAAAAGGGGATCTGGTAATTAGGTGGGAAAACGTGAATAGAAGCTAAGGGAGAAATAAAAAAAACAATGGGTGTATATGAAGGGGAGGGTCAGGGATGTAATTGAGTTGGAGAGGAAATCGTTAAGAGATTTACAAAACAGAGTGCCTCCAACAACAGCTTTTGCAGGTTTTGAGACAGCACGATCAAAAACCGTTCTTTTGGCCCGATTTGACTTCATGCCACTGCTCCAAAACCGTGCAGGAGCATTATAATTCTGTGGAAGACATGTATACACCAAACTGTCCTGAATTCCCTCTGATCTTAACTGATTGGGCCATGATGAACTTCACAAGATTAAAAGAGAGTCGAAGGACGAAAAGGAAATGATGAAGAATACGAGACAACTGAGAAAACCACTCGGAAACGACTGAACAGGCTCTCATGAAGAGCGTCAATGTCGAGCATTTTACTCAAACTCATCTTAAAATTCAACCTACGCTTGTAAGCTGAAATAAATGTATGAGTTTTAGACCGCCTTTTCACCGAAAACTCCGACATAGGCTGACGATTGGATGATATCCTGAAAAATCAATGTAGCCATTTAATTGAATACGATTACACAGCCCAAAGACTAGGGGCAGGTTCATAAACCACGTAGATTCATTTTTGAAAATCTCAGAGCCCCCATCCCTCCTTGTACACTTTTTTCCATACATTTTTTTTTAAATTTTGTATGGAGCGTAGATTTTGGTCAAATTCCCCCCTCCCCCAAAGCTGGTTTATGAACAGCCTCTAGTGAAGAAAGCGACGTAAGCAACATCGTAACCACCTGCAACAACAACAACAACAACAACAACAACAACAACAACAACAACAACAACAACAACAACAACAACAACAACAACAACAACAACAACAACAACAACAACAACAACAACAACAACAACAACAACAACAACAACAACAATAAAAACAACAACAACAACAACAACCTGCGAGCACTCGGAGTTTTTAAGCGACGGGTGTTAAGAACCATCTTTGGTGGAGTACAGGAGGACGTACTATAGAGGCGAAGGATGAACCATGAGCTCGCGCAACTCGCCGGCGAACCCAGTATTCATTAGGTGGCAAAAGCTGGAAGGATACGCTGGGCAGGACATGTTGCGAGAATGCCGGGCAACTATCCTGCAAAAATGGTGTTCGACGGGAATCCGGTTGGTGCAAGACGACGTGGGGCGCAACGAGCAAGATGGTCAGACCAGGTGGAGCAAGACCTAGGGGGTACAAGGTGCCCAAGGGATTGGAGAGGAGCAGCCACGAATCTGGAGGGATATTGTGTATCAGGCTTTGTTATAGTATTGTGACGTTATGCCATGTAAATAAAATAAATAACAGTTGCAGATGCCATGTGCTTCAGTAATTCGTTGCGATGAACTAAGATGCACTAACGCTTACTAGAGGATGAATATCCAAGATGACTGCGGTGACCCGAGACTACTTGGTGACGTTGAATATACCACAGTTTGCTAGTACATAAGTAGCTATAATAAAAAGACGTCAGTAATTCTGCTCTTTTGTTTTTTGATTGAACGAAAACACATTTTAGCAAAAAAATTAAATCATTTCACTTTCGAACACAAAGCAGTGAATACTTCGCTCTCTAAAAATTTTAATTTGTTAGTTAAAAAAAAACCTACGATACTAGACCGACTTTAACTCATATACTAGGCTACTGAACAAAATTTGGATTTAAATCAGTTATTCTACAGTGTTGCAATAATTATCGACACACCCTTTAATATCCTGGGACTTCAGAAAAGTACGTTGAAGAAAAAGGGGGGGCATGTTATTTTTCAAAGTGATTATCATCACTAACCAAAAACTGCGATTGAGAATGAAAAAAATCTTTTGAAAACGTGAAACCATTGAACCATCTTCTACGGTAATAAGGTCTGTATCCACATTAATCCGGACACCTTCAAATCATTGTAACTTTTGAAATATTGCACGTAGGAATGAAAAATTTCACTGTGGTATAGCTGAGAGTCTATGATGAAAAAGACTATGATTGATGTTTACATTTCATGTTTAGTATTCAAGATGGCGACGAAAGAAAAAAAAGTGCGCGTGCGAATTTTGTACGGGCGTACGGCAAATCCTGACTTGTCAATACGGGACCTTGCAAAAACATTGGATTTGCCTAAATCCACTGTTCACGATGTGCTCAAATCATTTTCGGAACGTTTGACGGTGGAGAGGAAACCGAGAAGTGACAAAAACATTGGACGCGCTGATCCTGTCATGGACCGAAAGGTGAAAAGGATATTAACGAAAAACCCAAATCTCTCCATTCGAACGGTGGCTCGTAAAATAGGGATGTCGCCTGGTTTTGTCCAAAAATCAAAACAACGTTTGGGACTTAAGTCGTATAAAGTAAAAACAGTTCCAAATCGCAACGACAAACAGAACTTGGCAGCAAAATCACGGGCTCGACGTTTGTACTGCGAATATTTGACGAAGTTTTCATGCGTTGTTATGGACGATGAAACTTATGTCCTGGAGGATTTCAAGCAGCTTCCAGGGCTGGTTTTTTATTCTGCTATGGCCAAAAATGCTACAGCTGAGCATTTCAGAACGAAGAAGGCATCGAAATTTCCCAAAAAATACCTTGTGTGGCAAGCAATTTGCACGTGTGGCAAAAAGAGTAAATCTTTCGTCACTACAGGCACAATCAACAAGGAGATCTATCAGAAAGAGTGTCTGCAGAAGCGATTGCTACCCTTCATCAAAAGTCACAAAGAAAAACCTTTGTTCTGGCCCGATTTGGCATCATGCCACTATGCTAAAACTGTGATGGAGTGGTACCAAGCAAATCAAGTGAACATTGTACCAAAAACCTCAAACCCGCCAAATTGCCCAGAGCTACGACCAATCGAGAGATATTGGGCTCTGATGAAGCGGAAGCTTTCTGAAAAGAAGCAAGGAATCAAAGACATCAAAAACTTCCAGCAAAGACGGCTTCTACGATTTCTGAAGAGTCTGTATAAATCCTAATGGACGGAGTTAAGCGCAAAGTTCGAAAATTTTATGCAAATACCGAATAACTATGTTTTGTCTTCACGAATTGTTAAAACACATCCCATGAATCTGAAATAAACAACAACGATGGAAATATAATGCGAAATGTATGTTTTATTCATGTTTTGAGGTGTCCGGATTATTGAAAGATTGTATCAAAAAGTAGTTAGCAACATTCAAACAGTAATTACTCTAAAATGGCTTACATTTTTAGTTATGGATTTTGTGGGGGTGTTTCTTTACATGTCAATAACAATGGGCACGGTGGGGTCGGACGGGCGTTTAAAAATTAGGGTTGGTGGGCGGAAAGGGTGTACAGAAAGGGGAAAACCAGTTTCAAAATTGAATCAAAAAGGGGGCCCGAAGCCCCGCGGGGGGGGGCCGCCCAAGTTTGGGAAGAAGGTACTTGTCTGGCAAGCGATTTGTACCAGTGGTTTCCGGTCGCTGATTTTTTTCACGAAAGGTAAAATTAACGTCAAGTTGTGCGAGGAAGAATGTTTGAAGAAAAAATGGCTGTCACTTTTCAGAAAGCATAAGGCTCCCCTTTTCGTCTGACTGGATTTGGCTTTCGCACAATACGCCAAGTCAGTTCTACAGTGGTTGGCAAACAATAATGTACAATTCGTGAAAAAGGACATCAATCCGCCGAACTGTCCGGATCTTCAGCCAATTGAACGGTATTGGGCGATTGTCAAGTGGCACTTTTGGAAGGAGGGTCTAGTGTTCCAAAACATGCAAGAGTTCCAGATAAACTGGACAGCAGCCATCAGGAAAGTCACAAAAGCAACTGAGCAGAATTTGATGAAGAATTTCAAGTCCAAAGTGCGAGCGTTTTACAACAACTAAGATTTTTATTAATGTTAACAGTGAAATTCAGAAAAGGTTTTTTTTCTCCAATGAATCGAGAACTGAAGTTAAAATATGTTTTTTTTTTCACTCTTTTATTTGAAAATCAATATTGCTAACTACTTTGCGATACATTCTTTAATGAAAAATCATAAAAAAGAAATATTATACTAAAAACACTTCGGCTCTCCGTGAAATCGATAGAAGACTTTATTGTCATTCTGAAATACTGCTCATTTTTCATATTGGACTTCGTGTTTAATTTACATTGAGTTTTCTCAAAAATATTCAATCATCAATGTTCAGCCATTCTAATGAGAAAAGCGCAGAAACCATTCATCTTGAGGCAGCATTTCTTTGCTGAACTTTTAAACATATTTGCAATGGTTTTCATTGACTTGATGAATTTGAAACATTCGTTAATTGTTTTCCTTTGTATCAGCAACAAAACATCAAATGCCATCGAAACAAACTCTAAGGCATGCTTTTGCCAAATTGAAACTGAAAGATTTGACAACTACTGAATCACCGTAATTTGTTTATCATACATTTTGGTTTAAAAAAAGGTTTTTAGGGATGTTATTGATATTTAAAAAAAAAAATCTTTAAAAAAAAGTCAAACCTTACACTGCTGTACTATCATGTAATTTAAATTCAAACACATAGCGAGGGTGGCGTAATAAATTTACAAATTTCTCTACCTTGGATTGAGTAATTCTGATTCTTCCTGACATTTTACAAAATTACTTGAGCCATGCCCCCGAAAAACCGCCACCCATGGCCACCTTCTACTGCGCCCCACATTACCCAGTTGAATCCACCTAGGCCAAGACATGGCTGATTCTTATCGACTCCCATCTCATCACAAAAGTGCGATCCCGGCGTACATAGAAATCACTCTTCTATGTTTCAGCTTTATGGCGCAACTGTTTTGATGTGAGTGATAGACTACCAGGCACAGGTACTGCCCGGGCTGGTCTATTGTTTTGCGCTGCTCCTGACCTGAGAAAATGAGCCACTTGGGCACGTTCATACAATTTATTATCACGGCACTTCGTTCGGATTCCTCTCAAACGCGATGAGTAGCGGTGCCTTGGTAACAAACCAGCAGCAGCAAAAAAATATATATGATATAACGCCTAGTTGAAAACTGCTGTTCTGGAGTGTAGGAATGATTTACAGCGCAGCAAGTGCCCCGGATAAGCGGTACATTTGTTTTCCAGGTGGCGGTTGGTTTCCAGAATAAAGTTAATTTTCAACGATTCAAATCGCACACTTCTAAACTTGTTGAAAGAACGAACCGAAGGGCGCCAATAATCCAATCTACCTCAAGAGGATTTTCGATTGTATTGATCAATTGAAAATCTGCAAAAACGAAATCAACATGCGCCTGTAAGAGACGTTTTCATGCTCAACCATGCAGCCTCAGAAATTCTTTAAAGGTGTTCCGAAATGTTATTCATCTGTTTGAATATTTTTTTCATCCATCTTCCTTCGCCACTCGTCCTCAGAATGCGCGTACGGATGAATTCAAGAAGCGGAAATCTGTCCTTTCTTATTCCCAGTATAGCCAAATCCCAAGCAATCCGTCTGTCAGTCTGCAGTCAGTAAAGTCTGGTTGCCCTCCGAACATGGCGGAAGAACAAGAAGTAGAGGCGCAACGACGACGCAATTGTACACAATCCGCAAGCTGCAAAAAACAATGTTAATCTTGAACTTGACGACCCGTCTCGGTCCAGCGATATGGGCCATGCCGCACTCCCTCCTCGGCACCCGCCCTCCCTTGCTTCGGGAGATGATATTGGTTGGCTCAGAAGAAAGGACACACAATTCACAATGCTCCCTAGCCCATGATGGTGGACTGGCAGCTTGCTCTCAAATTGGATTCAATTCTCAATTCAGTGGAACAGCGCCGTCTTCGTTGCCACCATCATCGTCGTCGTCGTCGTCGTGGGAAAAGTGCGGTGAAAGAAAAATGCACAACCCAAACCATTCAATTCGGTTCAGAAGCTTTTTGTCAACCTTACGTATATTGGTTTTTCATTTCGGAAATCGACCGCGCCACAGCCACCATCATCGGGCGCGTCCGGTCGCGGTGTTGGATTGGTCAACCATTGATTTTCGTGGAGTATAGCTCAAGGATGTAGCTAGGATACGGGGTAATTTGATCGTGAACGTTAGTGTGTGCGAGAGTTTTGCAAAGCTATAATACTTAGCAGCAGTAAAATATTTAAAAAAAATAGCTTGTAATTATTAACTACTGCAATGATTAGTTGAAGCTTAAATTCCTTTGGGAAATGTCAAGAACCTCATTTTTGCATTTGTGAAATCGGTGCACGGTGCAAGTGCTTGTCTTATATTCTTAGTTCAATTTAAGTTAAGGTGACTAAGGCTTGCGGTTATCATATTATGCCTTCAGTTAACTTCTGTCTACATTTGGGTTAAAATAAGATAGATCTTTTTTTAGAAGTGAATTTCAACATTGAACACTCACTCTTTTTATTAACATACCAAGTTAATTCAAACTCTTGCTTTCTGATAATGTTGGATGAATGATTTGAATAGTTTTCTGAAACACAATCAGAACACAATCAGGTCATGGTCACATTTAAGGTGAAGGTTGCTAGAATCCATGAATGGCCGCTATCATGGACTATTTGCATCACAAATATTGCGTTTTTGAGGGATCACAAATATTGCGTTTTGTATTGTAGATACCATAAACACCTCAATCAAAAGTTCGGATAAAATGTTATTTTTTGGTGGAATCAGCTAAACGGGGGATCGTGAATAGAAAGCTATGCAACTTATTATTTTAAGTTCGCATTTGCATGGAAAATCTTCTAATAGCATGCTTACCAACATACAGAGTAACTCTGAAGTAAACATACTACTGTGTTCTAAAAATAAGGTGACTTTTTAATTTAAAAATTGCGCGTTTGAGATATTGTCCAACATTTTTTTTTCACGTTGGTTGGCTTGTTAGTGACATATATTTGGCATTTCATGACATTCCCTCCATAATTAGGTTATTTACGCTTGTGTTTTCTAAACGACCAAAAGTGCTTTCGGCGATTTTTACAATGTCTGAATTTGTTGAGCAAAGAAGTGCCATTAAATTTTGTTTACAGAACGATATTTCTGCTGCTGAAACGTTGAGGATGGTGCTGAAAGCCATGTCGACAAAAAATGTTTATAAGTGGTACAATGACTTCAAAGACAGTCGAGAACGCGTTGAAGACTTGCAACGGCCAGGACGGCCATCGACGTCAACTGATGAGCAACACGTGAAGAAAATCAAAGAGTTAGTGTTTGAAAATAGTCGATTAACAATTAGAGACCTTGCCAATATGCTTGGCATCTCAATTGGATCGATTCAATCGATTTTTAAGGATCAATTGGGCCTCAGAAGAGTCAAATCGCGTTTGGTGCCGAAATCGCTCCTTTTTTTTGAAAAACAACGCGGCATTGATGTGTGAGTTTTTTGCCAAAAATTCGACTCATATAGCTCCACAACCACCATATTCACCTGATTTGGCTCCGTGTGATTTCTGGCTATTCCAAACACTCAAAAGACCACTTCGAGGACACCGTTTTGTATCGATTGAAGAGATTCAACGAGAATCGCTGCGCGCATTGAGGGGCATCCCGGAACTATATGGCCTGCTTCGCGGATTGGAAAAAAAACGCAGGCATAAGTGCATTGCATCAGAGGGGGACTACTTTGAAGGGGACGAAATAGATTATGATGATTAAATAAAGATTTTTTGAAGTCACCTTATTTTTTTAACACAGTAGTATGTTTGTTTAAGCAGCATAAAAGAAATCCATTAAGCTATAAAATTCACAAAAGAAATATCATAGTTTAGTCACTCCTTTAAAAAGCACTTATGGAAACTCCTCTTTTAAAAAATAATCGCACGAACATAAGGAGGGTATCGAATATAAGCTATCCACATACATTTGCGTTGTACGCATGTATTTGTGATGGTTTTTTATGCTCTGAACACTGCATGCTGTGCGTTTGACTGTCAGCTTTCTTTTGTTTACTTGTTTGTGCGGTTCAAATTCTGCGTTTTCAAAATGTCGCGTATTGAAAAGGAAGTGAAAATTAAGGTTCTGGACACATGGCTAAGTGAAAAGGGTATTACTATGCGAAAATTGGCGAAGCGGTTTGGAATTCATCATGCGAGTGTTAAAACCATCATTAATAAGTTTAGGGAACGCTATTCTTTGGATGAGCTACCAGGAAGAGGCAGAAAACCCGGTTCTTCCAACCCGAAACTGGAGCAGAAAGTGGTATCTCTAATCATGAAGAACAAATCAATGTCAATACGTGATTTGGCCAAAAAAGCAGGAACGAGTGTCGGAATGATCCAGCGTATCAAGAGGCGAAACCACCTGAAGACCTACAAGAAGCAGAAAATCTCGAAACAAAGTGCAGAACAGAAGAAGCGCGCAGCAACAAGGGCCCGGAAATTGTATTCGGTCTTTTTATTGTCTTTTGCAGCGTCCGGATGCATGCGTTTTGATGGACGATGAGAGCTATGTAAAGGAGGACTCAAAAACCCTTCCAGGTCCACAATACTTTACTGCCGTCGTTGGGGAGGATGTGAACGATGCGGACAGGTCGATTCAAGTGGAGAAATTCGGTCGAAAGGTACTGGTATGGCAAGCAATATGTTCCTGTGGTTTGAAGTCAACCATTTTTTACACTACCGGAACTATAAATGTGGAAATCTATCGATCTGAGTGTCTCCAGAAGAGATTGTTGCCTTTATATAAGAAGCATAGTACACCTCCAATGTTTTGGCCGGATTTAGCGTCGGCTTACTATGCCAAAACCACTCTCAATTGGCTTGCGGAAAAGGGTATAGATTTCGTTGAGAAAAATATCAATCCACCAAATTGCCCTCAGCTTCGACCCATCGAACGTTACTGGGCAATAGTGAAGAGCGTCATCAAGAAGACTGGTAAGGCAGCTGGGAACATGCAGGAGTTCAAAAAAATTTGGGCTCAAGCGTCCAAAAAATGCGATGCAACACTTGTCCGGAACTTGATGAAGAGCATTCGATCCAAAGTTCGAAAATTCGTGAAGGAATAACTTAAATTTCATCCGGTCTTCATTATGTTCAAGTTTAACCTCGTACAATAAAGGATCAATTTTTTGTATGAATAAAATATCGGTTTTCAAAATAATTTGAAAAAAAATTGTGGATAGCTTATTTTCGATACACTGCTTACACTGAAAATTTATTGTCATATATAGTTTGGTTGTTGGTTTGTGTGTTGTTTTTTTTTTATTTTTTTTTTGTGTTTTTTTTTGGTTGTGTTTTGTTTTTTTTTTTTTTTGTTGTTTCTGTGTCAACAAAGGCCTGTACTCGAAAAAAATTCACCATTTTTATCCGTGTGTAACTTTTTTGTCCGCGGGTAAAAATTGATGGAAATCTAGGTATAACTAGTTTGGAGTAGATTCACATGTGCAACATTTCATAACAATCGAATCAGTGGTTATTGAGATGTCATCGAAAAAATAAGAAAATCGCCGGAGAATTTTGCGCGCTATCATGGAAAATCCGACTGCGACCATGAGATGGATCGGAAGACAACTGGGAATCACCCATACAACTGTGTCTCAGGTGGTAAAATCGTTTAAGGAGTCCCAGACGACCAAACGGCGGGCTGGAAGTGGAACATAATCGAAGACAGCTGACCCTGTGAAGGCCCGGAAGATGTTGGATTATTTCAAGTGTAATCCGAACCTTTCGATTCGCGACGCGGCTCTGACGACAAAGTGTTCCGCCTGGTTTATTCAGCAAACCATGAAACGAGCTGGGCTTGGTGTATTCAAGGTCCGAAAGGCAACGAACCGATGTGATCAACAAAACACGGCGGCCAAATCCCGCGCAAGGGAGCTGTATCGACAGTGGTTAACGGAACCGATGTGTGTGGTTATGGATGACGAAACCTACATCAAGGCAGACGCAAAGCAGATACCGGGGCTGGAGTTCTACGTAGCCAAATCACGGTTTGATGTTCCGGAAGACATAAGGAAGAAGAAAGTGGACAAATTCGCCAGAAATACTTGCTCTGGCAGGCCATATGCCAATGCGGTAAACTGAGTAAACCGTACATCACAACGGGTACCATCAACAGCGAAATTTACCACACCGAGTGCCTCCAGAAGCGTCTGTTGCCCTTCCTGTGGTCCCACGGAGGCAAGACATTATTTTGGCCGGACCTGGCATCATGCCATTACGCGCGATCGACGTTGGATTGGTACAGAAACAATAACGTTGTTTTTGTACCAAAAACCGCCAACCCCCCAAATTTACCAGAGATTCGTCCGGTGGAAAGATTTTGGGCTATAATGAAGGCCAAAGTTCGAAAATCGTCCAAGGTGTTTAAGAACGAGCTGGAGTGGAAGAAACGATGGATGAAAGTGACCAAAAAGGTCGGCTCCTTCATTGCACAAAATGTAATGAGGGGTCTTAAGGGAAAGGTGCGGGCTTTCAGCGATGGAAAGGAAATTGAATAAAGTTATGAGGCTGAAACATAATCCATATGTATTAGTTCATTCCCTGAAAGTTTCAAGAAAATCCGACTTAAAATAAATTTTTGGCGAACACTTTTGTCTGGTGCATTTTTTTCGAGTACAGGCCTTATTGACAGATGCACGTGTGGCAATAATTACGAAGGTATCTTCTTTATAATTACAAACCAGTTTCATTGCAGAAAACAAAGAACAGATTCATAAGTTCTACCTTCGATTTCGTAATATAAAATGAAATTAATTTTCAGTGTGTAAGTAGAACGATCGTAATAAAAAAAAACTATTTTATCCCAGACTGTCACCAGATGTCGCTCCAGGACTTACACACCTTCATGTTTTTTTTTGTTCGGTCTGCAACAAACTCCAGACATAAAAGTCCATAGGGTTCAGGTCCGGCAAACTTGTCGGCCACTCTGAGCTCGAAGTGAACCCTGGAAAATGTTCCGCTATCCAGAGTTGAGATTTCTTCGCTTTTTGAGCCGGTACCGAGTCCAGTTGGAAAACCCAATCCCTGGAACAAAAATGACGACATGCCCACGGTTCGACGACGTCCTGTATAACTGGTTCCCGATATGTATTTTGATTGATCTTCTATCTTTCAGGGACAAAAACCAGCGGTGTTCAGCCGTCACGGGTGATTCAGGCCCAAACCATCACCGATATTGGATTCTGTCGCCTGCAGCCCGTCAGCACGTCAGCATGGGTTTGTGAGCTATCTGGCTACCAAACTCGGTCGTTCTGTTTATTCACGAACTGCTGTACGGTGATGAGTTTCTCGTCGGTAAACATGATATTCTTCAACCTTCCTTCCGCGGCCCTCTTCAGCAGCCCCCTTCGCTCTTTTTACCCGTTCTTGTTTCTGCCTCACCAAAAGGTCTTGAAACTTCTGAATCTTGTAGGGCTTGGTCTGAAGATTATCTCTCAAGATATGACGGAGACCTCGATCCGATACGTTGAAATCCTCCACCAATTTAGATTCTACGTCGAAGATTTCTCTTAAGGTGCTTCTTGACGATCTTCACCATGGCAAGTGTCACCAAAGTAGCTCGACATCTCACACCATGCTGTTCTTTTGGTACTTCCGGTTTCCAGGAATATTTTGACTGTACGGTGTACAAAACGTCTGCACACACGTAAATCGGACAGAACACGAACTATATCCTTCTGCCGTTTTCCAGCTCGTAACAAGGCAACCTCAGCACTGCGTTTCTGTTCGAGATCCATTTTCCCGGATAATAGTTGATTACAAAAGTAACAAATACATCCACTGTCAGCCACCGTAGACCACTGACAGCAAAGACATAATATAAACAAAGCGACGAGGAGTTGTCCATTACATGTTTATGTGCAGCGTAATAATGACAGTTGAAGTAATATAGCAGTTCAATTGCCGGACCCTGTAAGATTCATTTTATCGCCCTGCCCTTCGGTTCAGGGCGCGGTATGGGCGCGGTCTGCCAAGTTGGTTGCGGCAGATTTCATGTGTGAATAGGCTTCCCCATCAACGTTCCAAAGCGCCTGAACCAAAAGGACAGCTTGTAATGATCACTTGAAGATGCGATGGGGGATTATTACCCCGATATTCCAAAATGTAGCACGTAGTTAAATGTGTCTTGTCTTCTATATCTAAACGTGATGGAGTTGAGTAGACAAAAGGAAATCAATTGGATATGTATGATCTCTCATACGCATCCGTCGAACCATTTTGAACGACCGTTGTGAGAATATCACCATGAAAATCTCACATGCTCATGACATATTACCAATTACTAATGATTTCTCTCCTTTCTACTGTTCTCTTCCCTATCCCATGACCACGAGCAATACCATACCTAAAGACAACCTGGACATTACATCAAATTGGAGCAATGAGTAAAGAACGGTATACAACCCTAACCAATTTTACTTTCAGCCAAATTTTCTAAAGGGTGTATTCGATAAAAATGGCACACACATATATACTCATCAAAATTAAACTGATTATCGGATTTTCTTGAAATTTTCAGGGAATGAAGAACTAATGAGTTTTGATTTACAACATTTGTTTTATTCAATTTCGTCTCCCATCCCGAATGCCCGCACCTTCCTTTTCACTCCACCCATCAAATTTTGTACAACCGATTTTCCCAGTGTTTTTGTTGTTTTTACCCAAATTTTCTTCAATTCTAGCTCTGTTTTTATAGTTTTGGGATGTTTGCGAAGTTCCGTTTTCATAATTGCCCAGAATTTTTCAATTGGACGAAGTTCCGGTGAATTTGGTGGGTTCATATCCTTTGGCACAAAATTGACTCCGTTGGCTCGGTAGCACTCCAATACGTTTCGAGCGTAGTGGCAGGATGCTAGATCAGGCCAAAACAGAGTTGATCCTTTGTGCTTCTTAATCAATGGCAAGAGACGCTTCTTAAGGCACTCTTCCGTGTAAATGATGAAGGGAGCACTTATTTCACCACATCCGCAAATCGCCTGCCAGATTAGAAACTTCTTTGCAAATTTCGATAGTTTCTTCTTTCGAACATCCTCCGGAACATCGAACTTCGACTTGGCAACGAAATATTCTTGCCCAGGAAGTTGACGGAAGTCGGCCTTGACGTATGTTTCGTCATCCATCACGATGCAACCGGATTTGGTGAGCAGCTTCGTGTAAAGTTTCCGGGCGCGGGTTTTCGCAGTGATGTTTTGTTTTTCATTCCGGTTTGGGGCTTTTTGCACTTTGTAAACATGTAACCCAGCACGCTTCATGGTTTTCTGCACAAAACCGACTGACACCTTAGACTTTTTAGCGACATATCGAATTGACATGTTTGGACGGTTCTTGAATTGTTGTACGACTTTCCTGGCCATTTTACTGTCCATTGGACCACTTTTACGACCACTCCCTTCCTTCCTTTGGACACTCAGACGCTCCTTGAAGGTTCTTATTACACGAGACACAGTTGTATTTGAAATTCCAAGCCTTTTAGCAATCCACCGGTGGGACGCCCCTGGATTTTGATTGTGAGTGCACAAAATTTTCTCACGGACAATTTCTTGTTTCGACGACATGACTGGAACTACTGAATGTATAACTATGAAACTTGGCAGATGTAAATAATACACTATGGATAAGATCTACTCGAATTTCTAGGTTTTTTACTCATACGATTCAAAAGTTACAGAAGATTTTCTGTGTGCCATTTTTATCGAATACACCCTTTAATACAAGGTAAGCAATCAAATGACCACAACAAAATATACGAAATATAACATTACCTTAAATAATATAAAATGGGGAAAAGGAGGGACCACCAGGGCACCCAAGTAAAACGATTTGGATAGGGAACATGGGACTGCCTCCTCTCTATTGTTAACATTTCGTGGATCGAGGGCGGGCTCTTCGACCCCATCTATTGGGTTTATTCTGTCAATCGAGGGCTCGATTCTAGTGCTGTCAGTGTGAACTAGCTTTTGGAAGGAGATTCTCTTCCCTATATTCGTGGGTTTCGCGTAAGTGCCTCTGCTTACGGGCCCGCCCCCGTAAGACTTTTTGATGATGATCACAAACAACAATAGAATTCTGATCAAATTTTTTTTTTTTTTCAGATTATTCCACTGCTATGGAATGTTACCTTGCTACCATAGATGGTAGTATAACATCATCATCATCATCATCAACAGCATTATGAATGGCCAATTTTGTACGTGTGCTAGCGATGTTAGGTGGTGTTGGCAAAGCAGTAGAAGAGCTAATTGATTTGGTTGGATCCACGCGCTGATCACCGGACTTGAATCTGCGTTCAGTACCGGTTTTCAAACATGCTCAGTTCTCGTACCGTTCTTAATAAACTCCCGGAATTCAATCTCTTGTGGCCAGAAAAATGATCCATAGGTCAAGACTTCGATTCAGGATGACGATAGCGGTCATCATCTCGGTATCAGAGATTTCACGCCAACTTCATCCACATGCAAGCATTTCCTGGTGAGTTTCTCGATGTCACTCTCTGTTACGTCCGGTGATATTTTTGTGAGATAAACTCAGGACTTGTCGACAGGTCTAATCACGTGCGCTGATGTTACGTTGGCAGACGATGGACCTATGATACGAAGAATTTTGGCCGGTTGATTAAACGTCGTGGCATCATTATGGCTTCTCTTTTGGGTGTTTGAGTTACCAAATTTGAAAAAAAAAAAAACGAGGGTGAAGAGATAATACCGCAAGGGAAAGTTAATTCAAACCTCCTTCAATCTCCTGTCGGATGTCAGCTCTTCATCTGCTCAATCAGTTTTTGGTACGTATCGTAGAGTTCGACTGCAGCAGCGTTCATAGATGCCAAAGCGTTTTTAATACGAGCATTACTCTTTCCGCCACGGCAGCCTTGACACATCCAGAAAGTATCGGGTTTTTCGTTGATTTCCTGTTATACCACAAACAACAACCACATCATTCATGCTCGATGACAGGAGAATAAAGATTTACTCACCTATACAGCGATAAATACATTACCAAGCCTAACTTTCTAATGTACACGTAGTTCAATAAGTTCGAATACAAATTTTCATCATTGTGAAGGTATGTGGCAAGTACACATTCTGTATTGGTATTGGTGTCAGCTTTAGTTTCATATATATGCTTACAGATGTGCGTGGTTTTGACATTCTATCAGTTGTTGCCCGTTTGTTACGCGCGATGAAAGAGTATCGGGGCATCGTAGTTAAGCATTTTTTGAACGGTGAGCGACCCGGCGATACATTCCGGCTGCTGAAATCGTGTGAGGTCAAGCGGAACTTTGTCTACGTGACAATTAGGCGATACCAGTCGGGACCGCTTACACCATATTCAGCAAGGACATTGGTTATTAGCCTTACAAAAAACGTAAGGTCCATGGCGTTTCGGAGGCGACCAGCAAAAAGCAGTTGGATCGAGCCAAGAATTGGTTTTTTCGGAAGGGAAACTGTTCGTGCTGCAGCAGCCGCACAATGTGCATAATGACCGAGTGTGGGCTTCAATGAGAGACAGCATTCATGAATGCAATATAAACCTCCCTTGGTTCTAAAGTGGATAGTTTAGGGGGCATTCTGCAAACTTGATAAGTTCCCCTTGATGGCTATAAAAAAAATACGTCAAAATCAACGCAGCGTACTACAAAACATAGGTGTTGGAGAAGGTTGGTGCCCCCAGTATCCGAAGCCTTCACCTGCCCACACGGCAAATGTGGTCCAAGCCTGGTGTCAGCACAATTTAACTGACTGGACAAAACTTAATGGTGATCGCTTTATTCTGCCTGTGTAGGTAATAGTTAGGCAAAAGCAGTGGCATGCCCTCTTTCTGTGGATATCCTGCAAATAGATATAAGACAAGTTGGGCCGCCCCTCTGATTGGTGGCCCATCATAGCATTAGTAACTGATATTGATTCTATTGATTCCTACGCTCATTACTTGGTACCATTCGGGGGAGACTTGGTCCTAGCAGCGGGTGGATAGTCATGAAGAAAACGAATATATTTTTTAGCTCAGGAAGTACTAGCACACCGGTCCCAAGGTCGGTCCCAAGCTTAATGATTCGCCTCTAATAACGTAGCTCACACCAACACACTCTCAAATATTCTCATTTTGTAAACGGAACGTTTACAACTTATAAACATTGCTTTCAATAAAATGAACACATACAAAAATTCTATACTATACTACTATTTATACTACATATTTTAAACTTATTTTGAGCTTATTGAACGCCGTTGTAGCGTTAATGGTTGTGCAGGTGTTTGATCACGCCTAAATATTATCATTCTACTGAAAAAATAATCCTTTTTCATTTGATTAATCCATTTTCATCATGTTTTGGCATATGTCATTGACAGACACATCCCGAATAGAACTCATTGCAATCTTTCCTTGGCATACGAGCGAGCTACGACGGTTGAAGTCAATCAAAAGACCAGCTTTGAAAAGATGTACGAAGTATTGCACGCTCCCTCTGAAACTTCACTATGTGAGGCTGAATCACATGTACCAATGAGTCAGTCGTCATTGCATTTCACATTTTCAACGAGGCATTCAGCGCAAGCTCAAACTACACCCGAAGTCCTTCTGGAACTATGTGAACGAGCAGCGTAGGGAGTCTGTCCTCCCATCGTCTATGGAATTCAATGGAGAAGTTGCTGCCACTCCTCAAGATATATGATACCTGTTTTCCGACAAGGTTTCCAGTGTAACTATTCACAGATGAGCTATTGAGTGACAACGATGTTATCCTGGCAGCTAGGAATGTTCCTGTAATTGGTCAAACGCTCAGTGCGATTGATGTCTACGTGGAGATGATATCCAAGTCCGCTACTTCACTCAAGTCGTCCTTCAACCTTGGACCTGATGGTGTTCCATCCTCGTTTTTGAAGACGCATATGGCTATAATAATTCCACTTCATGGTCTATTCTGCATGCCCCTCTCCAGTGGCATATTTCCTTCCTGTTGGAAGTTTGCGCACATGTTTCCTGTCCATAAAAAGGGAAGCAAACGAGCCGTAGATAACTATCGAGGTATTACATTGTTAAGTGCTGTATCGAAGCATTTCAAGCTAGTGATTATAGAACCGCTGCTCTCTCATTGCAAGCAGCATTTGAGTGCTGATCAACATGGGTTTACTTCTGGTCGCTCTACAACAACTAATCTGCTGTGCCTCACTTCGTATATTATCGAAAGCATGACTGATCGGGTTCAAACGGACGTTATATACACTGACCTATCTGCGGCATTCGACAAGTTGAATCATGCCATTGCGGTTGCTAAACTCGACAAACTTGGTGTAAGCGGTAATCTTCTGAGTTGGTTCCGCTCGTTTATCACGGATCGCCAACTAATGGTTGCCATAGGCTAGCTTCTCCACCACACCAGGTTTACCCCAAGGAAGCCACCTGGGACCGTTGATTTTCATACTCTACTTCAATGACGTGCATCTGGTTATCGAAGGTCCTCGCTTATCGTATGCAGATGACCTCAAAATCTATTTACGAATCTGCTCGATTGCTGACTGTTGCTTTCTTTAACGTGAGCTGAATACGTTCGCCAGCTGGTGCAATTTGAACCGAATGGTAGTGAACCCTGCCAAGTGCTCCGCTATCACGTTTTCGCGAAACGTGATGTTCAACTACGACCTGCTTGGTTCGTCAGTCGAACGCGTCAATCTGGTAAATGACCTGGGTGTGATCTTAGATTCGCAGCTATCATTCAGGCAACGCATCACATATATTGTTAATAAAGCGTCGAGAATCTTGGGGTTCTTATTCAGGATAGCTAAGAACTTACCCGACATCTACTTTCTGAAATCACTCTATTGTTCCCTGGTACGATCGACACACGAGTATTGTTCTGCGGTTTGGAACCCAAACTACAACAACGGTGCTGAGAGAATCGAATCAGTTCAACGTCGCTTTCTCCGTTTTGCGCTGCGTAGACTACCTTGGAATGATACATTTCGGCTACCCAGCTGCGAACACCGTTGTCAACAGATCGGACTAGAAGAGACACAAGCGAAGCCTTGACCGTCGCCGATATCCTGCATGGTAGGACAGATAACGAGGCTCTCATGAGACAAATCAACCTGTTTGTTCAACTTCGACCGCTTCTCAACAATCTCATGTTAAGGCTGCCTCTGCATCGAACAAATGATGGAGTACACGGTGCGATTTCCGGACTACAGAGAGTGTTCAATAGAGTGACAAATGTCTTCGATTTTCATATCCCACGAGATGCGCTTCGTCTAAGGTTTTCTTCCTTTTTTGCTGGCAGGCATAACGGACTATGAGATCAAGACTTATTATTTATTTTTTAATGTTTTTATGTTATGACTATGCTTAAATGTGTAACTGTAAATTTTAAACAATGTATTTTTAAATGATTTACATCATTGGGACCCAGCCTGTTGATCAATAATAACAATAAACAATAAACAATAAACAATTTGAAATTTGGCTGAAAAACCATCTTCGGTGGAATTATAACTGAACAAATTTTCCATAAGAATAACTCTAGAAAAAGGCTCGTAGACGGCGAACGAAAAGTTCGGAGCCAGTTCCATGTAAACTTTAAGTGACGTTGACGGTGTGCTCTGTCAGTTTCATTTCAAATGTACTCAAATTTTAAGAGGATATTTAGGATCGTTCAAACACAAGGGAGCAAACATTTGGAAATAAGCATCAGTCTACTGTGAATTTTACAGACATTTCTACTTTTTCGCACTTTAAAAGTGCCATGCAGATCGTTGAAGTTCTAGTTCAATATTTTTGAAAATCGCCCTGAACCTGCCCAGAAGGCTCCGTACTCCGACATTCTCTCCTTCTGGCTGGCAATTTTGGCTTTGAATAGCATTTTATCCAACCCCATCCTACATCATCGGCTCTTAAAGTAGCCACCTGCAAGCGAAACGACCAACCGTAAAAGTGGTGACCAAAGAGCGCCGACTTCTGTAAATATTCCTATGCCTACTTAAAAAGCATCAGGACGTCGTACCCTGGAAGACACCGGCAAAAACAAATACACAAAAAAAAACGAAACAATCTCCCAAATACGATGCCCTGGCAAATCCACGAATCGCTTTTCAACAAACGAACATTTTCGCGGAGAAGTAATTGAAGCATTAAAAACGTGTAATTGACTTCGATTAGGGTTTGGTTGTTTCCGCTTCTGGTGGCCGTGTTGGTGGGGTTAAAAAAAAAGACAATTGCGTCTTCGATTCTGATGACATAGCCGCGCAGCTGATTCGCGGAAATTTTAATTGGCACTCAACGGGAGTTTATGGAGCTGGAGTCATCGCTCAACAAGGTGTGAAAATGGATTAATTAAATATGACTAATAAGACAAAGTTGGGTGTGCGAGTAGGATTGTGCAATGCTACCTGTCCACCTGACTTCGCTTCAACTAAATCCGCTGCTACTGATCATAACCACGTGAGATGTCATACACAGCATATTGTGGGAAGCGAGGAAAAAATGGTATACCAATGTAATTAATTAGGCAAGGTGTAAACATCTTTCTGCACAAGGGAACTTGACAACCGCAGCACATGGATGGCGATGGATGATGATATCGATGATGTCGAAGACTGGGCATCTATGGGCAGAAGGAATTTTCTGAAATAGCTACTGGAAGGCTTTTTCTGCCGAGGAATGCACCGACGCAATAAGCGATGTGTTGCCTCAGCGCAAAGAAAAAAAAACCGCTTCGCTTATTTATCACTCGTTGCAGGGTACGTAGATGTTCCTGCTTGGCGTTTTTAATTGAATGCTCTGAATTAATGATGCGATGTTCCGATCCGGGCAAGTGGTGCTTCCACTTCCAAGCGTAGAACAATAAAAATAAAAATGCACTTAATTTCTTCATTTATGGCTTGGTGTACCCCGCGGTAGGTCGGTCCTAAATAGAACAGCAACCAATGCAGAAGTGGAGCGTGGTCTCCGGAAGTGTTGTTTTTTCTGCCATTTTTTTTTTTTTTTGTCTGGTAATGCATTCCTCAACATTCATCAATTTCATCACGTTCATTACGATTCTCCGTGGCGAAGGTAAACCACCTCATTAGCTGCAGTGCTCTGGAGTGGGTCAGTCCTTCTAGTTCCATGAGTTTTCTCTTAGAAATCTGCATAATTCCTCGATGACATTATCATAAAAATCCGAGGAAAGTGTTCATTCCTGGTCGTACCTAGTCAACGAACAGGGAATTCTTCCTTTTATTCCCGGATTGGGGTATGCGTCCCTTATCTTAAATTAATACACTATTCAGTATAACTCCTAAAGTAATTGAGCTGCAAGCGACATTTAACTAATCATATGTTTGATTAGATAAGCCAAACGAAACGCTTGTTTTCCTGAGCTATGAAAATTTAAACTACTTACAGTCGGTGACAAAAGTTAATAACTAAAAGTATCTTTTACCACCTATTTGGTATTTAGTATCTTTTTGCATGTTCAGTGCAATCTTTGGCATTTCCTTGTGGGGTCTATATATCTAACTAAACTAGATTTAATACACTTGCGCTGAACTGGCCGGCTTGACATGCCGCAAGGGCTCAGTAGAGATTCTTGGTCAAGACCCGAAGCTAAGAGTCAGTTCCATTGTGGAAATATCACATTAAGTAGTTATTCCATCTTCCATCGTGTGCCTGGAGGTCACATTGAGAATTTTACTATTCACATTAGGTTTGTAGTTGCAGCGCACTTTGGAATTATCCTTGCCTTAGATCCACCCTAATAACATAGAAGTATATTACGGGGAATAGAGGCAAAAAACCTTTTTCATCTTTTTGTTGTTGTTATGATATGATAGTATATTATTGCATATAAATTGGTTTCGGGTTTTAAAAATTTGAGATGTGCTGTCTTTTGCATGATGTATTTCAGGTCTTCCAGGTATTGTAAAATAATCCAGGTATTGTAAATAATTTAAAATTACAATTCAATTTTTTCTCAGGGCTGTCATACTTTGTCTAAATTTTCTGGTTCATAATAGATGTTTGCCTCCTTCGGGACCACCTTAACGCCCTTCGCTTCGTACCAATCCATTATAGGCTTGGCGTAATGGTACGAAGCGAGATCCGGCCAGAACAGCGTGGGACCACGGTGAGAGCGGAGGAAGGGCAGCAAGCGCTTCTGCAAGCATTCCTCGCGATAAATCTGCCCATTTATGGTGCCAGTTGTAACGAACGGCTTCCTGTACCGTCCGCACTCGCAGATCGCCTGCCACAACAGGTACTTCTTTGTGAATTTGTCCATCTCTCTCTTCCGGAACTTTTCCGGAACCTTTTCAGTGCTAAATAATACCTACAATTTTTTTATTTCCTTTTCTTCCTTCTTCCTTGAGCGATTCCACGAACAAGTGGGAAATTTTTCCAGTTTTTATTTTTTGTATTTTTTGATTTGCATGAAACCTTGCATACAAGTTTTTGGGGAAGAAAAATGCCGTTTTGCATACTTGGTTCGCCATTTTGAATCTAGCCTTACTTATGAGAAGGGCCTATGAAAAATGCACATGATATCTTCAAAAAATTGTATCTCGGAAACGGTTTGTCCGATTGGTTTGGTGTCTTCGACGAAGTTTTAGACAATTGTTGGTGCTATATGAAAAAAATATGCACGGTAAAAAAAAATTTGGTTTTTGTGTTTTGTAACCTATTTTTCTCCAGAACAACCCACTGTGCACTAAATAGCATTTTCAGTCAGCTATAACATTAAGATAATTAAAAAATTATTGACATGTAACTTTTAAGGGAAAATCTATATTTTAGTTCAAAACACAAAAACCAAATTTTTTTTTACCGTGCATATTTTTTTCATATAGCACCAACAATTGTCTAAAACTTCGCCGAAGACACCAAACCAATCGGACAAACCGTTTCCGAGATACAATTTTTTGAAGATATCATGTGCATTTTTCATAGGCCCTTCTCATAAGTAAGGCTAGATTCAAAATGGCGAACCAAGTATGCAAAACGTCGTTTTTCTTCCCCAAAAACTTGTATGCAAGGTTTCATGCAAATAAAAAAATATGAAAATTACTCGATGCTGAAATGATATGGAACCGCTCCCTTGGAAAATCCTTCTTCGGTCCCTCGGAGCAATTTATTCTGCCACTATGGCATATAAGCGTAAACGAAAAGGGCAATCTATTGATACGCCTGCAAATCAAATAAATGTGAGTAATCAATTTGATATGCTCACAGATGGTGAGAGTGATCCATCATCTAATCAAAATTTGAAAAAACTTTCTCGATTGAGAATGGAAAAAGTTCTCCCTATTGGGGTGACAATTTAGGATTTCCATGCATTTTGCAAGGAAATCTTAACATTTGTTGAAGGTGTGAGATATTCTCTTCAAATTTCCATACGAGGTGAATGCCGTTTGCATGCAGAAACCTTGGACGTCTTCTTGAGTATCTTACTCAGAAGAACCACATTTTTTTCACTTACGATACCAAAGCAGAGCGTCTTTTCAAGGTTGTCTTGAAAGGACTGCCCAGTGGTGAATCTCAGGAAAAAATAAAAAAACGAGTTGATAAAATTACTTGGAATTAGCGCAGTCCAAGTAAATAAAATGAAAATAAAATCCCGGCATGGCGATTCTCGCAAAGGGATTTCAAACGATTTCTCCGAGTGAAGTGGGAACATGTCAGGAAGACTAGGGCTAGTTTCCAAAGCCTCACCCAGTGCCGTAAGTGCCAGGGATGGGGTCACGGAACAAAGCATTGCCATATGATTGGTAAATTCATGAATTGTGGTGATTCCTTGCACACTAAGGACGACTGTCCTGTGAAGGAAAATCCTCAAAAATTCAAATGTTCAAATTATGGTGAAAACCATAAATCAAATTTTTGGGAGTGCAAGACTCGCAAAGCAATTTTGGAGCCACGCACGTGTTAACAACGATCAGCAAAGAACAAATTCCTACCAAACCGTCGGTAGAAACAGTCCGCAACTGCAACTTCAAACGCTCAACGAGGAGCAAACACTACTTCGATACCTGCAGGCACCAGCAGGGTTTAATATGCAAACCCTACATTCTTACCTAACCGTGTTGTTAACAATGTTCAACATGTAAATGGACCTCCCTATACTGTCTTTGCAGCGGGTAGGAACCAAAGCCAAAATTCCCACCGAACTTGACTGATGAATTTAATTTAGGTAGCATATCCACTCCTAAATTAGAGGGCTTCAAATGGTGAGTTGACAACTTCGAAGGAGGGTGCGACCGACCTCTCGTCCTCACAAGTTCCTACCTCACGCCTCCACGAGTCATATGATCACAAAAGACTGCCAGCTGAAACATGGAGACGCTGGTTGGCGTAGCCTGGGCAATGTTGTCAATCGGCAATAGCGAAGTGAGGGGGTGTGACTGAAGATCGTGTACCTCTAAATCATATTGTATATTTCCCATCCTCATTTTATCAATAATTTAAGCACGCATTAGAATCATCGGCATCGCAAGCTCTCAATTAATAACTGTGGAAGTGCATTTGGAACACTGAGTTGAGAGCAGGCAATAAGCAATTTGTGAAAGCAATAAGCTTGAAATGCTATGTATAATAACGCTTTAGAATCATCTGCATTCTAAAACCATGTAAGAGCCTGGAGCAACATGACAAGATTATATTTTAATATTGTGTTTAGTGGTATTATGATAACATAGCCATTATTTCAGAAATCAAAAAACCGGACTCTTCGATCACTCCAATTTGAACTTTTGAAATGTTACTAGAACAGTATAAAGAAAAATATTGCAACATGTCTAATAAAATAATATCTTTTATTGAAATTTTATCTCAGATATTTGGAATGTTCTATTCTGTTTTCAGGTTTTCCAGGACTAGAAGGATATTAATACATAACTAATTTGTATCTATTTTTCAGTAACAATCCATTGGATGTACCATTAAAGTTTAAAATTTGAATAAATTAGCATTCTTGTCTAAAATAGTATCCTAATTTTCCGTGTACAAAATATACTAAATATTAAATAACTCATAACGGGTGAAGGGAGGGACCATCAGGGCACCCAAGTGAAACGATTTGGATAGGGAGCATGGGACTGCCTCCTCCCTATTGTTAACATTTCGCGGAACGAGGGCGGGCTCTTCGACCCCATCTATTGGGTTTATTCTGTCAAACGAGGGCTCGATTCTAGTGCTGTCTGTGTGACCTAGCTTTTGGAAGGAGATTCTTTTCCCTATATTCGCGGGTTTCGCGTAAGTGTATCTGCTTGCGGGTCCGCCCAAACGTTTTTGGCCCTTCATACAGGAGCTTGATGATCACAAACAATAATATAATCCTGATCAAATCGTTTTTCAGATTATTTCACTGCTATGGGAAGTTACCTTGCTATAATAGATGGAAGTATTATATCATCATCATCATCATCATATCCACTCCTAAATTAGAATTTTTACAGCAATCGTTAATCGATATGATAATCGATATGCTAAAAACTAATTCCATGTTTGATGCTATCCAAACTGGTATTAAATTTGCCAATAATATTTACATGACATTGAAGTTCAGTAATGGATTTTAAGTCATTAAATATTTTGAATTGGAATGCTCGATCCATCAGAGATAACGAGGATGTGCTATTTAATTTTTTAAGAGTTCATAACGTGCATATTGCTGTTATAACTGAGACTTATCTCAATCCTGCCCATAAGGTCAAAAGAGATCCAAATTATTTTGTCTACCGAAATGATTGGTGGTGGTGGCGTTGCCATCATTGTCCATAGACGTATCAAACGTCACATTCTTTCTTTTTTTGAAACCAAAGTTTTTGAAACTTTGGGGGTTTCAGTTCAAACCAAATTTGGCCAATTTACTTTTATAGCTGCCTATTTGCCTTTCCAATGCAATGGTCAGCAAAAGAACTGGCTCAAAGGTGACCTCCAGAAACTTACCCGTCATAGGTCTAAATTCTTCGTTATTGGTGATTTCAATGCAAAACACCGCTCATGGAATAATTCTCAAAGTAATGCCAATCATAATATACTTTTTGATCATTGTTCTACAGGCTACTACACTATTCAATACCCAAACAGCCCAACTTGCCTTTCTTCAGCCAGAAATCCCCCAACTATTGATTTGGTTCTAACTGATTCATGTCAACTTTGTAGTCAATTGATTTCCCATGCTGACTTTGGTTCGGATCACCTTCCAGTTAGATTTGTAATATCTCAAAAAATCATTTCTAATTCCATCAGTTCTATTTTCAACTACCATAGAGCTAATTGGGATCAATATCGAACATGTATGGAATACAACTTTGATCTTAATGTTCCATTGCAAACAAAAAATGAAATTAATAATGCTCTTGAATCTCTGGCTTTCTCAATAAATAGAGCAAGAGCTGCTTCAGTGCCAAAATGCGAGGTTAAATTCGATTCAGTTATAATTGATGACAATTTTCAGCTCTTGATTCGTCTGAAAAATGTACGTAGGCGTCAATATCAAAGAACACGTGATCCCGCTATGAAAGTCATATGGCGAGATTAACAAAAACAAATTAAAAAACGCTTCTCTGCCCTGAGGAACAAACATTTTGAAAATAATGTGTCAAAATTAGATCCGAGCTCCAAATCTTTCTGGAAACTCTCTAAAATATTGAAAAACCTCAAAAGCCTATACCAGCGCTTAAGGAAGGTGATAAAATTTTGCTCACAAATGCGGAAAAAGCTCAAAAACTTGTTAAGCAGTTTGAGAGCTCCCATAATTTCAGTTTGGGTCTGACAAGTCCTATTGAGGGTCAGGTTTCCAGGGAGTATCTGAATATTTTGTCAAAAGAAAATATTTTTGATGATTCTTGGGGAACTGATTTGGATGAAGTAAAAACTATATTTAAAAAATTTCAAAATATGAAAGCACCAGGTGATGATGGAATTTTCTATATCCCAATCAGAAAACTCCCCGAGAGTACGTTGTCTTTCTTAGTAAAACTTTTTAACAGATGTTTTCATCTGGCATACTTTCCAGATAAATGGAAAAATGCAAAAGTCGTACCTATTTTGAAGCCAGACAAAAATCCGACTGAAGCTTCTAGCTACCGACCAATCAGTTTGCTTTCTTCAATAAGTAAGCTTTTTGAAAAAATAATTTTGAATAGAATGATGCTTCACATCAATACAAACTCAATTTTTGCCGATGAACAGTTTGGATTTCGCCATGGGCATTCAACTACGCATCAACTTTTGAGGGTTACAAATTTAATTCGTTCAAACAAAGCTGAAGGCTGCTCCACTGGAGTTGCTCTTCTAGACATAGAAAAAGCATTCGACAGTGTTTGGCATGAAGGTTTGATTGCGAAACTGAAAAAGTTCAATTTTCCGCTTTATATCATGAAATTAGTTCAAAACTACTTAACTGATAGAACTTTGCAGGTAAATTATCAGAATTCTAAATCTGATCAATTGCCTGTTAGAGCTGGTGTTCCTCAAGGTAGCATTCTTGGGCCAATACTTTATAACATTTTCACTTCAGATCTCCCTGATTTACCTCAGGGCTGTCAACAATATTGCTTTGCTGATGACACAGGCATTTCCGCTAAAGGAAAATGTCTTCGTGTTATATCCAGGAGGCTACTAAAAAGCTTGGACATTTTAACAGATTATTTTCAAAAATGGAAGATTTCTCCTAATGCTTCCAAAACTCAACTTATAATATTCCCACACAAGCCTAGAGCTGCATTTTTGAAACCAAGTAATAGTCATATGGTCACTATGAATGGAGTTCCAATTTCTTGATCAAATCAAGTAAAATATCTTGGACTGATACTTGATCAAAAATTAACTTTTAAAGATCACATTGAGGGCATTCAAGCCAAATGTAATAAATAAATAAAGAGTTTATATCCTCTTATAAACAGAAAATCCAAGCTTTGTTTGAAGATCAATCTTCAAATATTCAAACAAATTTTTAGACCGGCCATGCCTTATACTGTGCCAATATGGTCTAGTTGTTGTGCTACTAGGAAAAAAGCACTTCAAAGGATTCAGAACAAAGTTTAAAATAATTTAAAAGCTGCCACCCTGGTTCAGTACTATTGAATTACATAGAATTTCAAACGTTGAGACTCTAGAAGAAATGTCCAACAAAATAATTCATAATTTTAGACAAAAATCATAGCAATCTTCAATTTTGCTTCTACGTTTTTTGCTAGTCTTTAAAGAATCCGATAAGAGCCGAATTTAGCTGAACATTTTTGTGTGTGCCGTTTCCCGCGAAAACACCGTTTAATTCAAGTTTCGTTTTAATATGCCAATGTAATGAGTTTTGTTTATTTCGTTTCCAGCAGCATAATCTTTTAGTTAGTATTTTCGGTTAGTAAGATTTTCGGTAATGTAAACCAAACTAAGTACACTTGTACTAGGAGCAATTGTTTCTAATCTTTAGCATCAATGTATCCGAAACTTCCTTCAAACTCCATTCCAGAACATCAGGTACTGCACTGCATATTCCAACTGCCTCAAACACCCGGAAGCAACAACAGAACAGTCCTCGTCGAGAACACGGCACAGAAACCTGGAAGACACCGTACGTTGCTGACTCGTATAAATTATTGTATCGAAATCGCTTCTGGCCCTTGCGCGGTGATTGTGATTATGACTTCAATCGGAGAGAAAGATCTGCTGCGTGCTGCTGCCGCCGAAGCTACTACTACGACTACTACCATCACCACCACCACAACCGTACAGTTGTGTCCAGTGCTGTCCAACACCGAATGGCAATGGTACGAACCGGGACGGGATGTATGTAATTTTTCGCCATCGACGATCACTGCCATACCGTCCTAATAGGTGGAATTATGAAAAATGCTGCACCTCTTTGGCCGATGGCGCTTTCCACGGATGGACGAAGCGTACGGACCGAAGGGTGGGATCCACCCATTCCAACGCGCTCGGATCCATACATCACACCATGCCCAGAAGGCGTTAATTGTTACAAATCTCCTTGCTCGGTGCTGTTGAGGCAGCCGCAGTTGCAATACTTACTGTCACTAAAAAATGCACACTTCAGCAGCAGGAGTTGTGGCATCCAGTAAGTCTCCTTCCGCGCATACCGAGAAGATCATCGTCCTCCATCGACGGACGAAGACGGATGGATCACTTAGAGCCCGGCGATGCGAATCGATGAAGGTGTTTTATTATTATTGAAATTGCCAACTGAAGTGCTCCGCATGTCTGTGGCTTTGGTTTGGCTTAAAAATAAAATTTATATTCCGTAATAATAAATGATTATAATTATTAAACGGTGCAAAAATGATGCCATCGTCGTCATCCGGATGGAATCGGTCTTGTTGTCTGGCGGCTTTGGATCAGGTTCGCTTGGATGAAGCGATTTCCTATATATGTGACGTTTCACGAGGAACGGGGATCGATCGTCGGCAGATGAAATTTGTCCGATAAAAATGGGCTTTGGGTGCTTCTTGGCTGGCGGAGAAAGGATGTGCGTAAATTGGCGATAATAGCGCATTTAAACGGTTCAGAGCATGTAGGTTCAGCCAAGTATGCGAACACAGTTTTGGGCAGTGTAAATTCCGCAAAATGTTTAACTTAAACTCAAGATGTAACAGCCGATAATAGCAATCAGCACTAATGATAGCTTGATTAAATACTATAATCATCGTAACCGGTTTCGATGCGAGAGGTTCGAGTGGTACGTGGTCCAGATTTCAGGATGCTCCATACGGTACAGAACGGACAATGGCCCAGATCTGACACTGATAAAGTGGGCGTAAAGATGAAAGCTGATACCGAGTTTTATTTTTTATTCAAACATCTACCAGGTGTTCTAGTTACAAGCTCTTGTCTGAATTAACGGTCAAATGCTAATTTCTCCCCGCTCGAAAACAAACTTAATTGTTAAGCCAGGCATTCCATCAAAACCTGATCCCATGCGAGCGAGCGCCTGCCTAACAAGGATTCCCCAGGACAATCAACCCAAAACAAAGCAAAGGGACACTCGGAAAAGTTTCACCTGCCCCATTAACTATATGTAGTCGGTGTCTGAAAGGGCACACGCGCGAGTAAGCCAAGCAACGGAATCCGACTCAGCTGATGATAAACACATATATTTTCGCCTGACTTCCTCAAAACATCGACAAAAAGCACACGTGGAAAATATTTGTAAGCCTGTGTAATAACTTCTCGTCCTTTCGCACAAATGCCTCGGACCAAAGGCGAGGGCCAAGACACACGTATGCAATATCGATCAATAGAAAAACGTTGACGGCTGCCTCACTTCAAAGCCAACCAGTGACCGGTGCAGGAGTCATAAATAAATTAGGACCAAACGGGAGAAAACGTAGAGCCAGAAAAAAATGAGTTTGGAGAGAAAGGCAACGGGCCCGGAGTGAGGATCCCAAAACGATAAATGAATGTGTCTGAACACAAGCAGGTGGATTTCGCGGGACTCTTCTGGCAGGGCTTGTCTAACAGAACTCGGAACGGTGTGGTGAAATGAGTAGTTTGTCAGACAGGAGTCATAATAGTACGTTTTTTTTTCTTTCTGACATTGACTTTTAAAACACTGGCACGCATTAGCAACTTGAAAACTTGAACGAAAGGGATTGTGAGGGAATGTCTTTTTTTTTTTTTGGACGACAAACCACAGAGATCAATACGTATTGAACTAGGCATATCCTCCATAGGTTGTCGTAGGACGATAATCTGTAACTGGATTAAATTCGATTAAATATTTCAAGCTGCTTTGATGCAAAATTAGGCTCGATCAACGCGAAGTGCAACAAACATTGTGCAGACCATCAGATAGGGACGATATTGAAAGCCAATCTAGAAATCATCCATGGAGGTTCAAAAATAAAAAGCTGAAGAAAACATTGAGTTGAAATGATCTGGAATAGACAACAACTCTATAACCAGTGGTGTGTCTGTCTTTCCGAGATTTTTATCCACTAGAAAAAACGAATCCGCCACAATAGGTCCACTGCTCACCGCCAGATGTCACCGAGGATTGGGCGGAAAATCCATGGAAAAGATGGTGTAAAACATCCATTCTCAACAATCGGTTTAAAGAGCTACAATAAAAAGCATCATCGTGCCGGTAACTTAGTTCTATCCTACAGGAAAGGATCATTAAAGGCTGACTTAAAGTAAATTGGTACGCCCCTCGCGCACCGCAAGCCCGCGTCTAATTTTGGGAATGGAAAATCAGTGGTTTGTTTGCACTTCTATAGAGAACAACTGGTGCAAATTTGATCAAAGGAGTTGATCGCGTTCAGAAATAACGTCAAATGGATCTCGAAAGAAGCAAACAAAGGTATTGTGCACAAACACCTGGAAAGTCTGGAGTGATCTGGTTCCTAGCTGGTTAAAGTGCTGAAGATGCCGAAAACAACAGTTTCTCGAGTGCTCAAAACCTACAAGGAAATCCTGAGTTTGGAAAGGAATCAGCGGGCTACGAAAAAACTGGAACCAGGGATCGTCAGCTGAGAAGCAAGGTGCTGAGGTGCGTTAAAGCCAACTCCAGTCTTTCGATCCGAGATGTGGCCAAAGGGGTACCAGGCGGGTACGGTGCGAAGCATCCTTACCAAGGGAAGGATACAAGTCGTACAAAGCCAGTAAACATCCGAACCGGCACATGGAGCAGAATTCCGTGGCCAAAAAGCGTGCAAGGCTCTTGAACGACCGTGTTTTTACGAGACACAAGGGCTGCACTTTGATCGATGACGAAACATATGTTAAACTCGATTTTAAGCAGCTTCCTGGTCAAAAATTTTACATCGCGACTGGACGTGGAGATGTGCCGGGAAGATTCAAGTTCGTGTTTGACGACAAGTTCACGTAGAAATCCATGGTTTGGCAAGCAATTTACAGTTGTGGCCTGAAGGAGTTGGTTTTAAGATCAATCACCGTAATCTCCATGCAGTGCTACACCCAAATAGAGATGATTTTTCCTCGACGACGGCATCCCAAGTTTACATCGAAGAATGCCTGAAAAGCGTGTTTTGCCGTTCATCTGCAAGTATAGGGGCAAAGTCATCTTTTGAACCGATTTGGCCAGCTGCCACTACTCCTAGATGATTCTGGAGTGGTATGCAGCCAACAAGATCGAATTTGTTCCCAAGCTAATGAACCCTCCAAATTGCCCGGGGCAATTTCAAAGCAGTGACTTTGACGAAGCTGCGGGGCAGTCAACAACATCCAGCAAATGCGGGCAAAATGGAAGAAATGCGCTGATTCCGTGTTCGTTTCCACTGTGCGAGCGCTGATGGGCTCCATCAAGAGGAAGGTTCGAGATTTCGTTCTAACTGGAGAAATGTAACCATCTAATGCTGCAACTTTGAAGTTTTGAATAAAACTTCTGTAAAGCAACCATTAATGGACTTTTTAAACTAATTGAATCACGAGTTACACGTCGTTTTGTGCGTACCAATTTACTTTTAGTCAGCCTTTAATGCTTACGCTAAAGACGTGAAAATGAATATGAAGTAGGAAGGCTAGATACGTGTGTCAGTGGAGGAAAAGGAGAAGGAGAAGAAGTAAACGGAAATAAGATATCAAGGTAAAGTCTATAATCTCAAGGCATAACCTCGAATTCACTAACCACCATCATGTGCTCACAGGACTCCGAAGCTTAGGATAGCTCTAGATAGCTTATGGCGTGATCAGACTCCGTAGCTGCGTGGTGTTTTGCCTAAGGTGCGGTCGCCATCCATTTGAAACGTTCGTCTTTACCCAAGTAACATTGCCAAAACCATCAAGCTTTATTCAGTTTTATTAAGGTTTTCTCAAAGCCACTAGAAATCAATTTGGTTTTATTATGACACCAAGAGCTGCCAATAGGTTTCATATTTTAGTCAGGTTTATGAGAACCTACACAGCTTGTTTAAAACGATCTTAAAACCTCGTTTTCTCAAATTCCTTTTACTCCTATCAAAGGTTTTATTTCGACTTTATGAACTCATAATATGCTGTTTTGAAATGCCGTTTTAGGACTAATTCATATTATATTATTATGGTCAGTTGAAAAAGCATTTTAAAACCATTTTGCCTCCAGTAAATGCATGAGGCGGCAAATTGGCATTGAGGAAAGCCACCAAAGAACCAAATAGTTTTAAAGTAGTCATTGCGAAGATAACTTGGCTTTATGGCAGAATTGTGATTTTTTTCCAATCGCCATATTGAAGTATTAGAAATAATAGAAATGTGGAGAAATAAATGCACCAAATTTTCAATGTAATGCAAATGAACTGTATATCGGAGACCAATTTCTACATTCTTTTTGATAACTTTATTGAATTTCATCAATTTTCAAGAAATTCATGCTTAATTTATCGAATATATTTGTTTTTATTTTGTGTTTGTTGTTGTAAACGCGCATAAATTCCGAGGCGCATTAATTTTCGGCTCTTATCGTGCCAATATTCACCATACAATTCAATGCGCATCTGATTTGGAGCATGCTACGCTGTAAAAAACTGAATTTGCAAAGAAACAAAATTTCTCGCAGACTTTTTTTCTCTGATATTATTTACTGCTAAATGAATCAGAAGAGCAGAGAATCGAACAAAGCAGAACAACAAAAACCAACCACAATATCAAAGTTAAGTTTGAGAGCTGTGGCCATTTGGCCGCATGCTGGTTTTCAATGCAGCCAATAGGTTTTATGAAGGTTCTCAAGTGGTGATAGCATCTATCACTAGAATATTTTCAAAATCTTTACGGTCTTATAAAGGTTTTTTTAAATTGTCTTCACAACCGTCTATAGAGTGGGCCACTTTGTACAAATTTTGGCTTTAAAGAAGCATAGAGGAGGTGTTGGTAGACACAACAGTTTTGAATATAGTTTTATCAACACAGCCGGGAGGAATGCTATACGGCTAGAATAAAACTTAAATTATTACTTGGGTACAAACCAACCGGAAATACCCCAGTGATCACAGCAAGTAAACTGTGCGTCTGTCACCATCTTGGTCCGCCTACAGTGCCACGAAACTTCAGTGCGAGGATAGCTTAGGAGACCAGTGAAACGAAGAAGCAAGAGTGTAAGCAAGAAACAATTGACAAGATCGTGTGAAAGCGTAGCGAGAAGTGATGTGCCGCAACAATAGAAGACCAAAGAAGAAGGAAGTGAGAGGTTAAAAAAATAGTGTAAGAAGGTAGGCAAGTGCGGAACAAGTAAACCACCGTGGTTGAAGTGCGGCTGAAGTATTCCGAGAATAAAGTGGAAGTAGATTTGAGTGTGCACAACTATTTAGGTGTTTCCTTGATCGTGGTATCCAAACGCGTACGCTTACGCTGAGGTAGTGTTAAAAGGAGTTGTAGTAGTGCTGAGTAGGTAGCCCTCCCGATAGTTATAACTCTTTGGAGGAAGTATCTTTATATCTGAAAGAGACATCATCAATCGATCGGTAACGCCTGCATTGAAAAAAATACAGTTTTCATTTCTATATTAAGTGAAGTTCCTGCCACCTGGTGATGAATCCATTTATGTATCTCCAAAAATAGTACCCCTATTGTTAACAGTCAAACTTTGACAGCGAAATTGTTGTTTTTCAGAAGCCAAGGTGTTAGCCGTAAAAAACCTGCGTTCAAGGGTATCTCTCACTACCACCTGCACCTCGCGACGAAGAAATCTACCACTGTTACGGTTACAGAGCAGATCAGGCATCCAATAGATCATCGCCTTACTGGAGTAAGAAAAGAGCATCGAGAGGAAGCCTGATTTCATCCCTCCGCCAAGTCCTTCAAAAACTGAAATGCAAAGCTGAGAAGAAGGTTGTGTAATCCACCCGGTCTTGAGCTGAGAGGTCGGTGCATCGAGGAAAACCACCCAGAAGTAGCGGCTGAAAACAATTTGGGCCAGAAACTCAATTTAGCTAGACCAAATTAATAATTCCACAACAGTTCATTTCTTGAGCAAAGTTTCTTTTTATATCAAGCTTCATCAACTTGCAGTAAAAAATAATTCGGAATTCATCCGTATAGCGAATGCCAAGATGAAACTTTTTAAAATCACGTTCGCTTCAGCAAACATCTCACATTTTGTCAAAATAAACAACTTTTTCTCTGATGAGTAATTCCTCAGGGCATCTTCAACGGCGATCCAAATCGTGGATTGGATTTATTTTTTTAGACCAAACGTAAAAACATCGCTGCACCGGTGTTGTAAATTTTGTTTTATACTGGATCTATTTTGCATAATTTAAAACTGGTATATGTTTTGATCTATTCTTGCAGCAATTTGAAACAAGAAAAATACCGTTCCAAAACACTACACGCTACTTGATATTACCAATTATTGAGTAAAATTTCAGCATTTAACAAAGCAATAGTCAATTTTATTGAGTATATTATGAAGTATATTTGTGAGCCGAAAAATAACTGTGTTGGCTGCGTGTGATGCTGGCGGCGGACAATAAGTTGTGTTGCTCGCCTCGGATGCTTATAATTACCTGAAGTTGCTCCCGGTGCTAGTGAATTGCCTTCGTTTCATTGCTAAATAACGAATGCTTGTCTTAGTTTTTTTTCAGCCACTGCATTTTCCAGAAAACGCTGACTTGATCGAAATGCGGAGATTCCGAGATTTCGAATCGATTGCTCGGATTTCGAATCGATTGCTCGAAAATGAAAAGTAATGAAATCTTCAAAGTAAACAATCAGTTTATTGAAAGATTGGTCATGATAAGCACTTGCAAATAGCTCATACAGATAAATTTTGGAGAAGCCTCTAGTTGGCTCTAGTTGTCGCATAATGTCCAGGAACACCTCCCTTGGCATTCCAAAACGCAGAAAGTGCTTCTCGTTGTAGGTTTGCGTGTCGCTAAAGTAGTCCTGGATCAGCTTCTGATGACCGGAACGGAAATCACGGTCGACGTTTGGGCGTCATCCAGGACGTGGCGCTCTCCGTTTCGATTCTTTTTTGTCCGCTGCCAAACTACAAATCAGCATTATCTTATATCATTTTAATGAATTGCATGCATTCACACACTCACCTTCAGCCAACAGGACAAAGAACAAAGAGCCGAAAGAACAAGTATTCCTTGTCGCCAGCTAGCGACGCACTACTGGCATTATAAATTATTTGGTCAAACCAATCAATGGCAAAATGTTTGTGAAAAATCTGCGATCTCTGAAAAACAAACTTCTGATCTCTGATGTTGAATGATCGACAGGATGACAGGTGTTGGAGGGTTTCACAACAAGAAATACAACACCGGTGCGGGGAACGCAAAGTTGGTCTATTTTAGCTAGTTCTATTCAAGTTTCGCTGATGCAAATCAGGTATAAAGTTGATCTAAAAATAGACCGCCGCTGAAGATGCCCTCAGCCTGCTGTTATAGAGTTTCCACGTTCGTTTTTCAAGTATTATGTAATTTTACCTGTAAATGTCAAGCTGTGCAAAATTACACTTCGGAGCTTCTCGTGTCGATAGTATAAATAGTAGATCCGGCATCTAAAAGATCAACGTCTTTCTCGATGAATGGAATGCATCACCAATCATAGTATTCATATTGTTTACAGCCAGACTTTGACAGCGATTTCAGTTGTTTTGTTGAAACCAAGGCCAAAATTGTTAGAACCTTCGTTCGATTGTACGTTCACCTGCTTCTCCTTACGAAGAAATCTTCCTTAGAATTCCACTTCGTGTCAATTGAGTACAGAGCAGGTTCGGCCTTGTTGGACGAAGAAAAAAACATTGAAAAAAATAGTGGACCCGGTCGTCCAACGGTTCTACATGACTGGAAGGTACAGTAGAAACTGAAGAAGAAAACCGAGAATCACCGGCTGAAGACAAAAGTCAAGGAGAGTTTGGTGGTGGTGGTGATATCCGACAAGAAACGGCAAATGGTGTCAGAGGACAGTATATTTCACGCCCAGATCCGAGGAGGTCAAGTTATATCCCACAAAGAGTTCCCGCAGAAGGTTCTCCTGTGGCTGACCATCAGTAAGAAACGTATGTGGACTTTATTGTTTTTTTCCCCTGATGACTTAATACGAAAGCACCATCCGGAAGCATCATAGGAGAGGATGTGGTTTTTTGACTGGATCTGGCATTGGCCCACTACGTCAAACTTTAGAATAGATGGACCACCTGAACAGCACTGTGTTACTGAAGAACGCGAACCCTCCAACCCTCCCCTGCTTTTACTGAAAGATAATTTCTGAGCCAACCTCTAACGCAGGATCTATTCCGACAATTTTGCGGCCAAATCCGTGAAGCAGCTGATCAAAAAGGGGAAAAAGGAGCTGAAAAACATCCCAACATCCTTTTTTTGTAAAATGATCAATAAATGTATAAATGTGGATTTGATTGTCGTAATTTTTTTTCCAGCTCCTTCCAAAAACTGTCTTTTTTTTAAAAAAGCAAACGTTAGCTTATGGTTGGAACACATTCATGGAGGTGCGTAGATCTAAATGGTTGTTCGAGGTTATCCTCAGGTATTTTCTTCAGAGTTAATATTATCGAATGGTGAACACGTTTATCTAGCCGTATTTTCTAGACTTCCTCAATTTGTCCTCTTCGCCCAATATATTGAAAATATCTGAATGTATCGGATTACACTAAAATTATATCGAGGAAAAATAGTTTATTCAAAGACAAATATCTCTCCTGACACATGTGAAAAAAAAGGAATAAGAAAAAAAGGAAGAGAAAAAAGTGGATTATCAAAGTTTGCCCTTTTTCCTTCAAATATTAGAATTCTTTTAGTTTATCTAAGATATTCCCCTAAAATATTAAAATGCTTTGAGTTTATCGGGTTTTATCAAAAGATATGGCAAAAGTACTCCAAAAATTATGTTTCAATATATTGAAGTTATAATGTATTGAAAATGGAAATATCTTATTATCAACATGAGTCCCTAGGAGTGGACAGCAATTTTTGCTTGAAACAAAGATGTGAAGAGAAAGTATTGATAGGTCCGTTAGAGTACGGCAGGCTGTGAAATTGAATAGACGCGTTGAAATTGAGCGGAGGGCTATTTTTGAAAAAGCGGTATCCAATCAGGCACACAATCTTTTGCCAACAGAAATTAACAGGAATTTTCACATGGCTTGAGCTGTTCTGTGCCATTTGGTGGTATATGAGCACGATCAGGCGCGCACGCTTTTGCCAGTCAAGGGGGGTCGAGTCGACTATTAGTACACGACCCCTAAGAAGTCACGTATCTGTCAAGATAAGCAATGAAGATGATGGAATTAAATATAAATTACTAATCTTTTTTTTCTTTTCCACTAAAAAGCTCACACTCACCAGGATTCATCTCCTCTATTTTCGAGATACTTTTTAAATATTTAGATTTTTCATTGATTGGCGAAAAAATGCGAAATTGAACAATTCTTGATATTTAATACGAAGATTTTTGGAACACTAGATTACACGCACATTTTTTACATAAGACTGCAAAGGTTTAAAAATTCATGGAGCAACATTACAAGCATTAAAGGCTCAATTTGTATTTCATTATTTCAGCATAACGTTCACATTAGATGTGCTTGGATCGTTGGATGTCAGATATTTTTTGTACATTAATAAATTATATTCTCGTATTATTATTATTATGAATACAAATATTAATCTTACTTGACATTAATGCTAGCTGAAAAAGGTGAAGTCTATCGACGAGAGGATGAACAGCTTAGTCACAGATATACATTCTATTATCGATAACTGTCGTGCTCATGTTATCATTTTGTTACGTCATTGTTATGATATGAAAGTATATTATTACATTTAAATTAATTTGATTATTTATAATCACTGTAGTACCTATGAGATCCTCTACAAATGATTATTGCGATGCAAGGAAACGGAACAAGATGCCGAAATTTAAGTTATACTATTATATAAAAATTATTTCAGGTCATCCATGGAACTACTAAGTTATGTAAAATAATTTTTAATTCATTTTTTTTCTCATGGTTACGCTACATTGTCTAAATTTTCAGGTTTTCTGCAGGTTTTTCTACAAGTGCAGTAGGCTAGCAGTATGCAAACCTTACCTTACCTTACCAATCAGACAGTATGCAAACATGTAATTTAAATAAAAATCATTTAGGAAATTTTGACATGCAAGGTGTACAATTCGGAAACATTATCCAGTCCAGGCTACCCAATTTTCCGTACACAATATATACTCATACGCACTCTATATATATACTTATTTCTTTATTATATTCTATATTTGATATATATTGTAAAAACCTAATACCTTATTGATTTAACACATAACTGGGATGGGAGGGTGCATCAGGGCATCATTGAAGTTGCAATTGGATAATGGAGTGGACGGCCAACCGGAGTCTAGGAGCGGATGTGTCTATCATTTATGATTGGTACATTCCACTCCAACAGTTGTAATGAATTTGACGCGCCTTTCTTAAACAAACCATCTAGTATAAAGCTTAACTGAATTGCGTATTTTGTTATTCGTTTTATAGGATTATATTGCTGGAAGGAGATTCTCTTATTCCCGCAGGTTTCGCGTAAGTGTGTCTGCTTACGGGCCTGCCCAACCCTTTTTGGCCCTTCATACAGCGATATGTTGAATTAAGAACGGTAACAAAGCATGATCTTTCTTTTAAGTGGAACCGCATGCAGGGCAAGGCCCACGCTAGGATGGTGGCTTCCTACATACATACATACATACAGGACTGCAAAGGTTTAAAAAATGTTTTTCGTTTTCCTCTAGTGTTGTTATATGATATATTCAAAATATTTTCAATTTTTGGGGGAAACGGAGGTAATTGGGATGATTCTTGATTACTTATAAAAAAGTAGCTAAGCATAGTTTTCGAATGTTTTTTTCTTAATAACTCGTTCCAGTTTCAATGTTTTTATATAGTTGGGAAAGTTCTTGCTTGTTACTTCTATGGAGTGATCCAATGTATTGTGCTATATTCTTTATGTTGAAAAAAAAAATGAAAATCGGAACACGTATCGATGCTCAAATAGAATGATATTTGCACCATTCGATTTATCAAAACTATTTAACCATTAACCATTAAACCACTTAACCATTTATTTAAATATTTTTAATTTGTAGGGGGGGAATAATAGACTGGGATACATCCTGACGCGTCATAAAAATGGGTGGGAACTAGGTGGATACAAATTTTAAAATACACTGATAGGCAAAATAAGGTACGCACCTCATCGTTTTTTGAACATCTCTCATTTTTAAGTTTTACTTATGGAATAATGATAAAAAAAGAGTTCGACTTAAAGAATCAATAAATCAATTTGTATAAGAAAAAAATAACAGTGACAAGAAAACGTGCCCAATTTTAAAATCGATATGTTTTCGATTAGTTTCCGTCGAAAGACCCCTCGATTGTTTATGTTTCGATATTTTAACGTGTTTTGAAGCAAACGGCTGGACTTGGTGCATTTCTACACGTGATCGCGTTTGATTCAGTTGAAAAAAAAAAAATGGAGAATTTAGTGATTTCGAAAGAAATTCCCTTGTGTATCCGAAAATTAGTGGTTCGTGATGTGCAAAACCGTTTATCGCACCGGGCTGATGCTAGGAAGTACAGTATTAGCAAGGCAGTGGTTGGAAACATTCTACTGAAACATAAAACGTTCGGATAAGTGGTGGATCGCCCAGGAAGACACAGGAAGCGCAAAATGGATACACGAACGGACACCAAGATCATGTGTAAAGTCAAGAAAAAGTAACTGTCCGTGAGATCCAAGAAACCCTTCAGTTATCAGTTTCTGGTCGAATTGTTTGTCACCGTCTTGTAGCACACGAGCTGATTAACAACGTTGCCCGGAAGCGCCCTTTTATCAGCAAGACAAACAAAGCCAAACGGCTCAGGTTTGCTATTAAGCATGTTGATAAGCCCGTAGAGTTCTGGAAACCGGTTCTCTGGACGGACGAACCAAAATTCAAGCTTTTTAATCAAAAGTGTGTGATGCAGATCGGGTAAGGAGCTTCAGGAGCGCCACATCCAAGCATGGAGGAAGAAATGTGATGGTTTGGGGGTATTTTTCGTGACGGCAGATTCCTACATCAACATCCTGCGAGAAAATCTGGAGGTTTCGCTGATCCAGGCGGGTCTTGAAGAGAAATTCCTATTTCAGCAGGACAACGCCCCGAAGTATGCTGCCAAGAAGACCAAGTCTTTCTTCCGGTCTTGTCGGATCAAACCACTCGAATAACCTCCACAAAACCCGGACCTCAACCCTATCGACTTGAGAAACTTGATCTTACCAATAAATGCAACTATTTTGTGAAGAGCATGACGAAACGCCTGCAGCTGGTCCTGAAGGCCAAAAGAGCTCACATAAATTATTAAAATGCTTATCTTTCACTTAAATTTTAACTTCCCGGGAGTCAAAATAAAGTGGGTTTTTTTTTTGTCACGGATTTTTTTTTTTCATCACGAATGGATTTATTTTTTCTACAAGTCGATTTTTTTTTTATTATTATTCCATTAGTAAAACTTGAAAGGAATTTGAAAAACAAGATATCAAAAAACACTACAGTGTGTTTACTTTAATTTGTACCAAATAAATTAGAGAAATTCAAAAAATTATGAGTTGGGCATTTTATTTTGCCTATATTTGCTCCCATATGCTTCAACGATTTAAAATTGTGCTATGATCAACATCTTTAAATTAAGGCACATTTGATAAGAAATTGACAGTGCATTCTCTATTCGAAGTAAACTTGAAAATAACTATGGATAAGGTTAACTTTCCGTTCACTATCCACTAGCCTTTTTGTTCATCCTTCTGAAAAAAAAAATTTCAATATTTATTCTAATAGGAAAATTTCTCGGCAAAAATTTTGCGGAACATATTTTATTTTCAGACAACTGGCAAATAAGAATGTAATTCCTTATTCAAAAGATGATAACCTTTTGGAAATATCAGAGAGCTGCCCAGTTAGCCACACTATATTTTGCAATGAGACATAGCAGCCAAGATTTTCGAGCTCCACTACACGTACTAAAAATACTAATGTTGCCTGCTGAGCAGTTAACAGAGCATAACTTTACTTAACTAGCATAGCTTAACTTTTATACCTTACATGCCTTATGCCTTCTTCGAAAAGTGATGTTTTGCCAAGAAAATAACCTAGCTGAATTCTTTGAAAGCAGATTGATTAAGTTTTTTTTAGTACGATACAAACACAAATTTGAGGCTTACCACAACAAATCCCTTACAAATTTCAAACTGGTCGTGCACAGTCAGTTTCAAATGAATGGACGTAATATTTTCCACATCCACATATGGCCTCACCAATACTTTCTTGATGAATTTTTCGGTGTAAATGAGTTTCGCTGATCCAAAAAAATTCTTTCCCTCCGGAGAAGTATATGACTGTTGTCCCGGCAGAGTTTTATAATCGAGTTTTATTTAGGTTTCATCATCTATGATAACACAGTCCGATTTTTTGGCTAGTAGTTTAACTGCTGCCGAGCTCTTGGATTCAAACATTTAGTCTGTTTGGAGCTTCATTCTAGCTGCTGCGCTGAGTCAAAAGGCCGGTTTTCTCCTTGGTACGCATAACATTTGTCGCGGAAGCACCAAGCTTTTTCGCCGTATCTTGTAGTGATGCTGAAGGATGTCGCTTGAAATAACCCCTTACACTGAGAATATTTTTTCGTAAATTCTTTCTCGTTTCTTTCGTTAACACGGATTTTGTACAAAGAACGAATTCCTCGCAAATCGTAAATCCTTCAAAATCCGACGAGGTCAGGTGGTATGACCGTATGCAGTGTTCTCAATCATTTCCGTGAGTGGTATTCTTTCGATCGGCAAGATAATAGTAAGCGTCCCAGTGAAACTAAGTATCGGAAGTTACATTTGAAGGTGTTGAAAATAATTCGTGCAGGGAAACCCCAGGGCAGTTGGATTATGATGTGGCCAAGAAACTCAATGTCAGCCAAAGCACCATTAGAAGGATTCATCTGCGAGAAGGGTTACAATCTTTTCAAGCCAGTAACCAACCAATCGGGAAATTTAAGCAGAAGCTAATAGCCAAAAGCCGTGCCCAGCAGTTGAACAATGAGGTTCTTACGAAGTACGAAGGATGCATCTTCTTGGACGACGAAACGGACGTGAAGATGGATTATGGATTATATGAAGCCACTGGTGGAGGTGATGTCTACAGCAAGTTTAAATTTGTTTTTGCTGATAAATTTTCCAGAAAGCTTATGATCTGGTATTTACAGCTGCCAACAAAAAAATCAAAATTTCAAATCAAACGTATTCATCCTTACATTAAAGCTTACACAGAGTTTTGGCATAATTTGGCAATACGCCACTACAGCGGAGAAGTACTACAGTGGACAACGGGGTGGATTTCTTCAAAAATTACATCAATCCACCAAACTGCCCACAATTCCGCCCATTTGAAAAATATTGGGAAATTGACTAACAGAAGTTGAAGACAAGTGGAAAAATGACTCGTGATGCAACAGATATGAATAGATGGTGGAGCAAAATGGCCACTCAGAATAGCCAACAGAGTGTCTAAAATATGATGTAGGGAGGTTGTACCTATATTAATCTCATCACTTTGCAATTCATCCTACTTGAAATAAAACGATATACACGTGACAGGATTAGTTAGTTATGTTTGTTATAGTTATTTGACGTAAGCAAACATTATTAGAAAACGAAACCGATCCTTCAACTGCCCAATTGTTTGATTCATCGTAGGATGAATAAAGGAACAATGAGATTAATATGGGGGCAGTTTCCCTATGAGATTATTCGATGTTACATGTTAGATGTATTGGAAAAAAAGTTCTAGATTTCAATCTCAACATTAACGAAAATGATTGTAATGAGTCTGTTCGAGCTCAATGCATAACTGTTGTGAGATAATCTCATAAAGATCTCACAATTGCGATATGAAAAGTTCAGCGACGTTAAATCTATTCGTTCTCCTATCATTTTGGCAATCGATTGACGTCAAACTGCATGCAGTAACCCGTGCTCAGCAAACATCTCTAAACCTCTAGACCAAATTGCGAGAGACAGTCAATGGTCTATGATCTAATCCAATCATTCACATACGACTCTATTCAGCGTTCCATTCATTTCACATCTACCTGGGCCCGAAAGCGCTCATCATTGGATTGGCTCGAATCGGAATTGGCCTTGAAATTCAATTAACTCCCAATCACCATACAAAGGCAAAAAAGTAGCTGTTTCCTGCCTATTCAGGTGTCAAGTATTTATGGATTTCAAGAGGAAAACGAAACACACACAAGCCCACACGAACGAACCCCGTCCGGCCCGTCAGTCACAATCCAATGTGGTTTACCTTCTGGATTTTTCCCCATTCCCTCGTTTCATCCATCCATCCATCCATCCAAAGTCTGAAAGGTTAGAAAACTGTAGACTGAACTTGGAACGGGAAGAAACATATCCAGTCGGAAGAAGCGACGAACACAATCCTGAAATCCCATCCCGATTGGAGTCCATCCAGTTGGTTGAAGTACCAAAGTTTGCTCGTTTGCCAGCCTCGGTAACTGAAGAGGCAATTAAGTTCCAAGCCGTACTATAAATAGTAATTTTCAATGAAGCACGTTTCTTTGGAACCTCGTGGATGATCTTTGGGACAGGGAAGAGCAGGCTCACCTGTTCTCGTGTTGATGAAATAGGAGGTAATGAGAAGGTTGCAGGAGCGGAGAAGAACCGGAGAAATACAAACATATAATTTGATCATCTTTTGCCGATGATTTGATTGAAATTAAGTGTAATTTTCCGGGCCCAATGTTGGGTTGGCGTATAACAAAATGAAATATCCGCAACCACAGAACAACCGAACGGCAGCAGCAGCCGAAGTGGCAGTAACAACAACGGAGCGAATACGTGCTTCTCAAAATCAATTCATAAATATATGAATGAACGGGGCTGGCTACGTTCATGACCGGGATGAAGTTGTTAATCCGATCACTGTGGGTTTGAAAGTGGTAAAAATGTGTTTAGTTAAATTGATAATTCATAGTAGGCCCTGACAACATCATTTTCATGAACTCGTTTCGGAATTAAGAAATTTTTGAAAACTATAAGATCCCAACAACCGATGGACGTCATGTGACTGTCTGTCTCCACCACGTATTTCTAAAGGCTTGGTGTTTTTGAATCATTGAGTCTTTGATTGTTTGATATTTTTTAAATTTTTATTTAAATATTGTTTTTAAATTAAGATATTCGAATAATGCTCTACAGGGTGTCTGCAAATTATCCGTACAAATTTTGTCGGCATGCCTCAACACAAACAAGAGGAATAAAACAAAACATACCTTCTTTTTTTATCTTTTTTTTTGGTGGTTTGTTTGGTTAATTTTTTTTTTTTTTTTTATTTAAAAAAAAGGGGAGTGGGGGGGGGGGGGGTGTTTTTTTTTTTTTTTGAAAAGAAAAATGTTGTTGTGGGTGTGAAAAAGTGTAAGAAAAGAAAAAATAACAGGGGGAGTCTAAAAAAAAAAAAAAAAAAAACGATACACTCAGCCAAATAATCTTAAGAATTTCACAAGCTTCAACTTATGAACGATGCTTTAAATTTCATAAGGTTGACTTATGAATGGATTTTGTTTTACACGACGTTGTTCTTGTTCGCCTTTAAACTTTCCTATTTACAAGTGTTGATATATACTAGTGGTCAGGTCACTGGACCCATAACCTCATCGTTTGAGGTTCGAATCCACATTGCTCCATATTTTTATTTTTTCAACATCATTATATTTCATAAGGTAAATTGATGAATTTCATAACGATTTCTTGTAGCAAATAATCATAATGCAATCTTATGAATATCGAAAGTTTATTTCGCTGAGTGTAGATGACCGCCGAGATTATCCGGTGACGAGTCAAGCGAAATTCTTCGATATCCATCCGAAAGTTGGCGAAATCAATGAAATCTTCCGTTGCAGCCATAGTTCACGACGATTTGAAGCTTTAGTCATATAAACTGTGCAAGAATCACTACTTGAATGTCACCATGAAAGAAAACCGGTGGAGAAAAACTTTAATTCTCCCTTACCTCTTTTGCGGGGGGCGGTTTCGGGTTGTGCTTTTTTTCGGTGGAAAAATTTTTACAATCGGCCAACCTCCCCACCCCCAAAAATGGTGGGTTTTTGCTCCCTGCTGTTTCAAAAAATTGTGTAAATTTTTGAAGTATTTTTCTCCCGGTTTGTGTGGGGGTGGGGGGGAACTCATTCCGGCAAACCCCCTTTGATCTTCATCGACAAGGGGATGAAAGTAGATCAAGCGGTATTTGAATCCAATGGACTATTCGGTATGGTTCATCTTGGAGTCAAAAGCCTGCAGTACAAAACATAAATCACTATAACATATAAAATCGTCTCTTTTAAAGGTTTGGGGAAAAATATCTGTAGAAGAACTCGCGGCCATCGTGAATAACTTCCCGAAACATTTGAAGGCGTGAATCTTAGCACGAGGCGGCCATTTTGAAATGAACAAATAAAACTTGTAGTATACAAAAATATTGCTATAACAAACAATACATATTGATTTTTCAATCCAACAATAAAAGATAGTTTTAACACCATTTTGTAGTACGGATAATATTCGGACACCCTGAATATCATATTTAAACTCTTTAAAGACATTCTCTCCATTCTGGAGAAAGGCGAGAACGTCGAACGAAAAGCTGGGTACGCCCAACAGACAGGGCTGTACGACCATAAAGGCAGCAGAAGCTGAAGTGGAAGACCGAGGGCAAGGTGGCCTCAACTTGAAACGGTGAAGAAGTATGGACATTGGTATGCGGAAGCGTCAGTAGAGGCTGGCCGTGTCCAACCAAGAGGCAATCACCCAAATGGAGCGGTGCTGGTTAATAACATCTCTCCAGCAGAGCGTGACGTCGTGGTCATAATGGATGGGGAGACGTACTTGACCCTAAACGGCATCGACAGGCAGGGGACCGGGTACTTTACGTTCCCACCGAGGACGCAACCGTTGACGTCAAATATTGCTCCTACACTACCCTCCTACACTCCCGAAAGAGATCCTTTTATGGCTATCAGCGTAGAGAGAACGTCCAAGCCGCTGGTATTTTCTTCGGGACATTCGATGAACTGGGAACGGTGTATAAAGTACAAAGTGCTTTCTGGAGGTTGCCGACTTCATCAAAAAGCATCACGTGAAGAAGGATGTGGTATTTTGGTCAAACCTGGCCTCAACCCTGTATAGCCAATAAAACGTGTATTTAAAAAAAGTGACTAAATGTTGCGATGTTTCATGCAATTACCCTGCTACCTGGGAGTTGATACAACAGTCAATAGTCAAAATATACAAGCTGCCTATATACTGTGAATATTTGACAGCTCCATCAGTTTGTTTACGGCAGCTATTGCGAGAACAGTGCAACAACTTCGATCTATGGTTTGTTCGTACCGCCTGCTCCATTCGGGCCTGAAAATGTCGGCCGGATACGACCGAGGAAACATCTACAATATTCTGGCACTACTGGAAAAGGGAGAATCCATTGAGCGGAAGCCTGGTTCCGGCCGTCCGACCGTTTTAAGCGACCGGAGGATTCAACAGAAGCTGTAACGGAAGACGGAAGGCAAGGTGGCTACTTCTTTCCGTGCGTTGGGCCAGGAGGTCGGTGCGACCGGCTAAACGGTTAAGAAGTATTTGGATAAAGTGGATATCCACATGCGGAAGCGTCAATCTAAGCCAGCCGTGTCGGAGAACCAAGCGGAAACCCAAAAACAACGGCTGAAGATTCTGGTCGAACAGATCTTCCCGGCGAAGCGGAACGTGGTGGTCGTTATGGATGACGAGACGTACCTCACGTTGGACGACAATGACTGGCAAAGCAAAGGCTACTTCACCTTCTTGACAAAAAAAAATAGCAGTGATGTGAAGTACATAGCGCACACGAAGTTCACAAAGAAGGTGTTGTTGTGGCTCACAATCAGTGAAAAGGGGATATCACGTTCCTTTTTTTTTTTTGGCGGGGCTGGCAGTGAACGGCGAAATCTACACTACGAAGTGCCTCCATAAATTTGCCGCCTTCATTAAAAAGTAACACAAGAATGACGACGTGGTGATTTGGCCGGATCCAGCGTCGGCCCACTACTCGAAGCGGGCGCTGGAGGAAAACGAGCAGTTGGGCATTCCGGTGGTGCCCAACCATGCCAACCCTCCCAACGTGCCCCAGCTCCACCCAATCGCGAAGTTCTGGGCCAATTTGAAGAGGAGAGTATATAGAAATAATTTCGTGCCCAAAACGACGGATGATTTGATCAAAAAGGCGACCAAGGAACTGAAGAATATGCCTAAAAGCTTCCTTTTTTCACCTATGGCTAAAGTTCCGGCTAACTGCCGCAAGGCGGCCTGGCAGGAAGTAAAAGTAGTTTTGTGAAAGTTTTAATTTCTTAGTGAATAAAATGCAATTTGGTTTGTTAAAATATCTTTTTCCGTTCTCTTTTACCATCCATCCGAAAATAGTCGCTTTTTTTAATGCGCGCATTAGATCACTGGGTCCTCTCTCAGCTCAGTCGGTAAAGGCGCAGCTACAAAGCAACACCATGCTAGAGGTGGCAGGGTTCGATTCCCGGTCTGGTAAACACTAAGTTGAAAGCAAGCAAAAAGCTAATTGTGAAAACAATAAGCTTGAAATGCTAAAGAAGAAGAAGATTAGATGGCTGGAGGAAATAAATCAATTGAAAATAAACGTTGTACCGAAGAACGTCAAACCTCCCAACGTCTCCCAGCTGAGACCGATATAAATGTTTAGGGTGGAGCTTGAACGGAGGATCTACTCCAATAATTTCGTATCCAAAAGCCAAGACCACGGAAAGTTGAATGACATGCCCACATCTATCTTTCCATCAGCCATGGCTAAGGCTCCGGCCAACTGTTTTAGGAGCCACCCGACAGGATGTTGAAGCATTTTTGTAGAAGGTTCAATAAAGGTGGATTCATGGATAATTTGTTTATTTTTTTAATGAATACGTCAGCAAAAATGGTGTTGAAAAATTACATCGCTGTTTCAATTCATTGATCCATAACATTCAGGCCCACTAAAATTAGATGCCATTTACTACTTGAATGCGGTTTCATGAAAAACAGCTCATTTCCTCTTGCTATCTTTTATTCTTGTTATGTCAATATTTTCAGTAATTCGTTTTTTCGTTTGGTTTGCATGATTTTACTTGCGTCCAAATGTGTCCAAAATGTCCAAAAATTTCTTCCACTGTTCCATCTAAGCTAAAGCATTCAAATACTTGCGGTTTGTGGTTGAACCATTTCAACACCTCTCAGCTAGATGGAAGAACTTTCGCATTTTTCGCATGTCAACTGATTGACAGACAACCACCTTAACCACCGAACCATGAATGACCGGTGATCGGATACGATATTCCGGAAGCATTTCTAAACGGTCCAGTTGCACAGCTTAGCAGCTCCAAACGAACGATCCAGCGAACGTAGCAATCGAAAATACGGCTTAGGTACAATTTTAATCAATTACCACCTCAAATTAGAGTCAATTATCACATCTGGCTTGTACGAGTTCCCTCCGCTCCCGCCTCTCTCGCTGAGCTTGGAGTCAAGATCTTACAAATCTTCATTCATCACAAGCTTTATAATAATAGCAATAATCTTTTGGGCTGGCTCTTTTCTTCAAAAAAAAGATACGATAATGATGAATAATTATTTTCTCTTCATCCTTTTGCGCGGAGAGGAGCACCATCGCATGAATCGGTTTTCATTCAACTTCCGAACGACGACGGACGGCGAACGGGAGGCGAACCGAACCGAACTCAACAGAATCAACAGAACGACCGGGTGGCGTGTGTCTCGCATGGTAATCACTTTTAATCAGTTGATTTCATCAGGACAGAATCAGAGCTGATTTATCTCGCAGATTCGTTCAACCTGATCCCCACCCCGCTCGGCAACCCCTCCCTCAATCGATTGGATCTTTTACAAGCGGAAACAGAACTACTCACTCATGGCACACCGGAGCTAACAAGTTGTTCGGACATATGTATGTACGTAGGTATTTATATGAGCGGTTGATGTAAAAGTTCGGAATTGGAAATGAGGAAGAAGTCACTGCTGCTCTGTTTTTTTATTTCTGAGCCGAGGCAAAGCATTTGAAAGTGGCCGGAAAGCGGAAGCAGACGGCAGCGCATTGAGGATGTCGCCTGTGGAACGTCCATAAGCATAAATAAATCCGTCCTTCCCCACCGTAATTTCGCTTCGCTGGTCGATAGCTAGAATATCGGGTACAGGCCTAATTTCTGTAGTTTGATACGAATAAAAAGCAATAAGCGAAACCACCGCCGATTCTTACCTAGGGTTCAGGGAAATGTTGACTTACTGGTGACGGGGTTTTCTTTCCCATCGTCATCGCTGTGGTTGAATAATTAAATTATGTCGGCAAGAAGCGAGTCGGGAAGGGTTAGGTAGCCCGAGTACTGTAATGCGGCAATGTGTTAACTAAATTTATCCAGTTTTGTGCTTATAGTCTTGAGTTCTATAATTTTTTTTAAATGAGAAAATTAACAATCTTACCACATTTCATTGTAAGACTTTGCGACGTTCATGCAGGAACTATTCCTTACCTGAAAAAAAAAGAAATAAGAAGTATCAGATTAAAGTTCTTCTTCTTTTTCTTTAGCATTTCAAGCTTATTGCTTTCACAATTAGCTTATTGCTTGCTCTCAAATAAGTGTTCTAAATGTACTTCTACAGTATTTAATTAAGAGCTTTCGATGCCAGGTACCATTTTTGCATTAGTATGATTGTGTGGCAAGTACAATCATACCCTATGCCCAGGGAGTCGAGAAATTTTCCGTTAAGAAAAATTCCCAGACCAGACCGGGCATCGAACCCAGCCACCTCCAGCATGGTGTTGCTTTGTAGCTGCGCTTTTACCGACTGAGCTAAGGGAGGACCCACATAAACAAAGTTGCTGTAGCTGAATCAAACGATTATTATTTTTAATGTTTAGGGTGAGGCACTTCTTCGGCAGCATTTCCATTCCTATCAATCATCACATTACTCCAAAGGAAATTATTTTTTTATACATGATTACCCAGGTAACCAAAAAGCATTAGCATATGCAGTAAATCAACCCGAAATCTGCATTTCAGATGCTGCAAGCATTATATTAGCATTATAACAGCATCTTGAATGCTATCTATTGTAAAGTTGCATTCCAAATGCTGTTTAAATGCTTATAGCCTGTAATAAGCATTTCGAATGCAAAATAGCATTAATGAAGCACTATCATAGCATTGCAGTAAAACAGCCGTATATTGGGCCAATAGTGGCATTTATGTTGTATTTAAGGCGACTTAATTGCTTGATAGGCTGCCGTTAAGACGCTTTGAGTGTGCTTATTGGTTACCTGGGTAGTGTATGTGTGGCATTATATATATCCTGAAAATCTATTCTTTTGTATTTATATATTTAAGAAAATAATTGCATATCAACGTTGGGCTTTGAAAGTGGAAGTTTATTTTCTAGATAAAGATATGAAGAGAATGTATTGATAGTTCCATTTGAATACGGAAATCTAAATTTAAAACAGAAGGTGAAATTGAGCAAAAGGTTCTTTTTTCAGTTCTTTTTTCAGGGACCTGGGAACCCTATCCTATTTACTAGCGTTTGACAGTTTGCAACATATTACGGACCTTATTTGAATAAGGCCCGTCTTAATTTTTTTATTATTATTCTTGCCATGGTAGAAATGATAGAAATCTTACAAACAGTCACAATCCTTGTGGATGTAACATTTTATTTTAAATTTTCTGAGTTTTTTCCCATAAAAAAATCTATTAACAACTTTAAAATACTACTGATACGAACACCAGTATTCTTTACAAGCAATGAATCTTGTTTGTCAACGTTTGGATGTTAGAGGTGTTGACTACAGAAAAATGGCTTCCTGTCAGATTCCTGTATTTTTTACCAAGCTACACCATGCGGGATGAACAAGGAAAAGAGATACTCCTCCTTGACTGACAAAAAAAAATGCGGGGCTCATATACAACAAGTACACTTTTTTTAAGTACGTCAATCTAGACAAAATGAATAGCCTCAAATCGGAGCATTTCTGGTATTTCATTACTTCAGCAAAATTTCTGTTTATAATAAGTTCCATCAATTCCAATAAACAAGCTGTTTGCAACCCGTCCGTATAGGTGGAACCAGCATGAACTTTTTTTCAATCAGTTCTTAGAGACTTGATGTCTTCAGCAAAGTTGTTTATTTTAATTTTTTTATACTTTTTTTTTGGTGATGCTGGTCCAACGTCCTATTTGGACCGCTCTTGCGTCACGATATTTATCCATAAGACTCGGTTGAGGGCTGCTTGCAAAGTTGTTTATGTTAACATAATAAACAACTCTTTTTTTAACCAAATTCTGGAACAAGTAAACCACTATTACATTTTGTGAATGGTTCGTACAGCCTTCCTACTTTGATTGACTTTTGTGTGAGTACTTCATTGTCACCTTTATTGAAAAATGAAGTATTTCACACAGCAATTGAATATTCAATATTCGTACATAATACTTCCTTCCCCAATGACCAGGAACTCGAGGAAGCGCTGGAATATCATAAAGCAAATTGCGAAGAAGGAAAACGTAGTCTATGTACAATAAATTGGCAGAACATAATACTAAGGAAATGTCAACACTGAAGTAGACAAATTTCATTCAATTGTTCAGTACGTTATTTCAAAAACTATACCAATGAAAAGAAGAAGGCGAACTCAAAACAATAAATTACCAGTGTGGTTCAATTCACATTTGAAACATTTAATGAACAAAAAACAAAAAGCACACAAATTATATAAAAAGCAAAACTCTAGCACAAGTTTGCAAAATTATTATGACATATGCAAGCAATTTAACGCTGCCATCAATTCTGCAACATGAAGAATATAATCGTCAAGTCGAAACTGAAGTCAAATCATGCTCCAAGAATTTCTTCAATTATTGAAAAATAGCAATTTTTTCCCCCATAATGCATTTTGACGGAAATGTAGGTGATAATCCTTCTGAAATCTGCAAGCTTTTTGCAAATTTCTTCCAAGAAGTATACAGTACATTCTCCGAAGAAGACCGTGATCTCGACTTCTTTGCATTCATTTCTGAATTTTCCAACAATATATCTGTAAATCAATTATCTCCTCACGAAATTCTCAAAGCACTAAAAAACTTGGATGCTTCTAAGGGACCAGGTCCAGACGGTATTGCACCCGTATTTTCAAAGAACCTTTCAGACGAATTTTTAATATGTCTCTGGAGAGCGGAACATTTCCCAACATTTGGAAATCCTCTTATTTAGTTCCGATTTTAAAATCAGGCACGAAATCAGTCATTCGTAACTATCGTGGAATTGCCATTATCTCTCGCATCCCAAAACTTTTTGAATCTCTCGTAAATGAAATTATTTTTCAGCAAGTAAAAAAAAAATCAAATTATAAGCAAACAACACGGTTTTTTCAAAGGTCGCTCAATGACTTCCAATCTTATTGAATTTGTAACTTTTATTTTGAATGCAATGGACAATGGCAATCACGTAGAAGCCCTTAACAGTGACTTCAGTAAAGCATTTGACCGAATCGACATACCATTATTACTCTTCAAATTGCAAAACATTGGAATGGACTGCACTATTGAATTAGCTGCAGTCATATTTAACGCATCGCAAAAAAAAATTGTTCGTTTTCAAACTTTCAGACCCCATCTCTGTCACCTTGAGGTGCCCCAAGGTTCACATTTAGGCCCACTTATTTTTATTTTGTACATAAACGGCATTTCCTACATACTTAAAAAAATCCAAATACTCATAAGGAATGTATCGAATATAAGCTATCCACATACATTTGCGTTGTACGCATGTATTTGTTATGGTTTTTTTATGCTCTGAACACTGCATGCTGTGCGTTTGACTGTCAGCTTTCTTTTTTTTACTTGTTTGTGCGGTTCAAATTCTGCGTTTTCAAAATGTCGCGTATTGAAAAGCAAGTGAAAATTAAGGTTCTGGACTCATGGCTAAGTGAGAAGGATATTACTATGCGAAAATTGGCGAAGCGGTTTGGAATTCATCATGCCAGTGTTAAAACCATCATTAATAAGTTTGGGGAACACTATTCTTTGGATGAACTACCAGGAAGAGGCAGAAAACCCGGTTCTTCCAACCCGAAACTGGAGCAGAAAGTGGTATCTCTAATCATGAAGAACAAATCAATGTCAATACGTGATTTGGCCAAAAAAGCAGGAACGAGTGTCGGAATGATCCAGCGTATCAAGAGGCGAAACCACCTGAAGACCTACAAGAAGCAGAAAATCTCGAAACAAAGTGCAGAACAGAAGAAGCGAGCAGCAACAAAGGCCCGGAAATTGTATTCGCGTCTTTTGCAGCGTCCGGATGCATGCGTTTTGATGGACGATGAGACCTATGTAAAGGAGGACTCAAAAACCCTTCCAGGTCCACAATACTTTACTGCCGTCGTTGAGAAGGATGTGAGCGATGCGGACAGGTCGATTCAAGTGGAGAAATTCGGTCGAAAGGTACTGGTATGGCAAGCAATATGTTCCTGTGGTTTGAAGTCAACCATTTTTTACACTACCGGAACTATAAATGCGGAAATCTATCGATCTGAGTGACTCCAGAAGAGATTGTTGCCTTTATATAAGAAACATAGTACACCTCCACTGTTTTGGCCGGATTTATCGTCGGCTCACTATGCCAAAACCACTCTCAATTGGCTTGCGGAAAAGGGTATTGATTTCTTTGAGAAAAATATCAATCCACCAAATTGCCCTCAGCTTCGACCCATCGAACGTTACTGGGCAATCGTGAAGAGGGTCTTCAAGAAGACTGGTAAGGCAGCTGGGAACATGCAGGAGTTCAAAAAAATTTGGGCTCAAGCGTCCAAAAAATGCGATGCAACACTTGTCCGGAACTTGATAAAGAGCATTGGATCCAAAGTTCGAAAATTCGTGAAGGAATAACTTAAATTTCATCCGGTCTTCATTATGTTCAAGTTTAATCTCGTACAATAAAGGATCAATTTTTTGTATGAATAAAATATCGGTTTTCAACATAATTTGAAAGAATGTTTGTGGATAGCTTATTTTCGATACACTCCTTATATGCAGATGACATGAAGCTCACTAATTCTAGCAACGCAGAAGAATTCCAGAACGAAATTAACTTATTCAACAGATGGTGTAGCAAAAGCTAACTTCAACTTAACGTGAAAAAATAGCATAGCATAGCATAGCATAGAACATTTGCACAAAGCGTCCTTACAACTGTTTGAAAAATTGATAATTGTCTTGACCTTCATAGTCGTTCAAGAGATAAAAAATTGGCGAATTTCAAAATTTTATTTGTAGAATGGTTATATGTATACAATATTGCAATATGGTTGTATAAAAAAAATATGTTGAAATTATTAATAATGATTAATAATGGCATATGATAACAATAGCTCAAAGTCAATAGGAGAACATAATATGCGTATGTACAAAATATATCTAACGTCCACTGGATTGTTGCTGAAAAATAATAATTAGATAAATATTAATAACCTAATAGTCCTGGAAAAGCTGAAAACAGATATATCATTCTAAATATCAATGGAAGTTTTTTTTATTAGACATGTGGTTGAAAATTTTCTTTATACTGTCCTAGTTACATTTCAAAGAAAGAAATTGGAGCGATCGAAGAGCCCTGTTTGATGATTTCTGAAATAAATGGCTTATCTTATCATAATACTACCAAATAAAATATTTAAATATAATCATATACTGCTTATAAGCGCATCCCGACCAGAAAGTCATAACATAAAAATAAAAAAAATATAACAAAACTTGTAACGACTAACTAGTTTTGATATAAATTTGTTAATGACGTTTTCATTTGGATAATTGTATAACACACTTAAAACAAATTAAGATAAACTGCTCTGGGCGGCATGTGCAGTCTGCATAAATACATAGATTTATTCTAACAATAGCTGATATGATTTTGCTACATCGTAACAAAACCGTTACAAAGTTTGTTTTGTGTATGTTATATCTATATCATAGCTTGCTATAATTTTGTTTCTTCTTGAGGATTTCTGTTATTTTAACTACATCCGCGATCTAACTTCTAGCAACCTTTGTTATAAAAACAGCGTAACTGGATACAGTCTTTTATGAATATAGTAGCTGAAATTCAGAAGTGCAATTTCAAAGTAAATGTTATGCTAAAATGCTGAAAAATAAATTGAGCCTTTGATGCCCGTCATGTTGCTCCAGGGTCTTACATGGTTTTAAAATGCAAAGATGATTCCAAAACGTGCTGAAATTATTAATTGAATGACAATGGAAAACATACAATATGATTGACAGGTACATGATCTTCACTCGCACCCCCTCACTTCGCTATTGTCAGATTGACAACATTGCCCAGGCTACGCCAACCAGCGTCTCCATGTTTCAGCGGGCAGTCTTTTGTGATCATATGACTCGTGGAGGCGTGAGGAAGGAACTTGTGAGGACGAGAGGTCGGCCGCATCCTCCTTCGATCTTGTCAACTCACCATTTGAAGTGAAAAAATGTTACTAAATAGCATTTAGCAGAAAAAATGAAACACCTCGTTCGGTAATATTTTTAGGAAACCAAAAAGTAGAAACATGCAAAACATGCTTCTTCTTCTTTGCATTTCAAGCTTATTGCTTTAGCAATTAGCTTATTGCTTGCTCTCAACTTAGTGTTCTAAATGCACTTCCACAGTTATTAATTGAGAGCTTTCTATGCCAAGTACCATTTTTGCATTAGTATAATTGTGTCGCAAGTACAATCATATGCTATGCCCAGGGAGTCGAGAAATTTTCCTTAACGAAAAATTCCTAGACCAGACCGGGAATCGAACCCAGCCACCTCCAGCATGGTGTTGCTTTGTAGCTGAAACATGCAAACATGCCTAATTCCCTAACTAGGCATTATTCTAGACTCTAAACTCACTTGGTAGAGCATTAGAACACTATTATAAGTGAAGCAAATAGCATGCTGGGCTTCATTAAGAGGTTCAGCCACAATTTTCAAGATCCATACACCATTAAATGATTATACATTACATATGCAAGGCCAATTTTGGAATACTGCAACCTAGTATGGAATCCGTACTGTACCATACATGAAGAACGCATAGAATCCGTCGAAAAACAAATTATTTTAAATGCCCTAAGGAAATTGAATTGGACTGTATTTCCACTTCCATCTTATGAAGCACGCTGCATGCTTATCAATTTTCAGATACTTAAGGAACGCCGCGTATTTGCAAGGCTTTTCTACATCAATGACATTATTTCCCATCGCATAAAATCGGAAGTAATACTTTCGCAATTGAACTTTTATACTCCCAGCCGGCATCTTAGAAAATTATTCTTAGAAAAATCAAACGGAAATTATTCTTAGAAAAATCAAACAGAACAAATTATGCAAAAAATGGCCCCATAAATCGAATGATGCGCCAGTATAACATAAATTGCACATTCATTGGCATCACTATGTCTAAAGAACAAGTAAAATCTCGTCTAAAAGACAACAGAAATAAAGTATAGCATGTAAGTAAAACATTGTAACCATTTTATGTATGTAGACTAAATCGCTCGAAAAAATAATTATATTATGGTTGTTTTTTGGTTTAAAGTGGCTTAATATAAATATAAATAACCTTGTTTTCTCAACGTCGTAGCAAGTTAAGAAAATCTTTAGTTGTTCTCATACAAAAAGACACTTGAACGATTTAAGCCAATTAATATATTACACACTTCAGAGAAAATTATAGAACTTGTTGTAAACGTATTATATACGTGTTTTTAACGTATTTAAATACTAATAATTTGATCTCGCCAGCACAATCGGGATATCGTAAAGGTCATTCTTGTTAAACAGGGTTAAATATAGTTTTTGCAAAGTAGAAACGAAGTGTCGAGCGCACAGATATGATTGTTGTTGTTTTTTTTTTTTTTGAATCTGTAACGCGCTTTGAAAACGATTTCTTGGTACTTGTTGCTAGAAACAATCAAGTGGTTTGGATTTTCAGATTCTGCATAGAAATGGTTCTAAAGCTATTCGTCTGACAGAACTCAATGGACTGCTTTTGATCATTCTTTTTCAAGCCCTGTAGAGAACAGCCTTGGAGTACCACAACGGAGTGTATAAGGGACCATTTTATATATTCTATACATGATTGGAATGCGACGAATCCTACGATACAAATAATTTTGCTGATGATGAGGTGTGGCCCGTTTAGTATTGGAACAAACATTTTTGATTCTTACAGCGACCCTCTTGGTCGGATTTGTAAACTATGACATCTTATGTGTTCCCCATAACAATAACAACATCAGAAGTTTTCTTTCGCGGTGCAGTTCGAACGTGTTTCAGAGAAATACAAAATGGAGAAAGAAAGAAGAAAAATAATCATTTGGAAAACCCTTCGTGGTCTGGGCCAGAACTTGCTTTAGTGTTGGGTTTCCCCCGGAATACCGTGTGGCGTGTTTTGAAAAAGTACAGAGAAACTTTGTCGACGGATCGCAAGCCTCAAAGCAAACGTCGGGCGGGTACTGTCAACCGTCAACTGCGGAACAAAGTCATCAAGAACATTAAGGCAAACCCCAACATTTCAGACCGTGATTCGGCCAAAAACATTCGCGCCGCACGCAGTACCGTGCAACGGATTAGTCTCCGGGAAGGCTTCAAGTCATACCGTGCCTGTAGACAACCAAATAGGGATCGAAAGCAGAACAATGTGGCCAGAATCCGTGCCAGAAAACTGTATGATCAGGTGTTGACCAAAGTTAATGGCTGTCTCCTCATGGATTATGAAACCTATGTAAAGGCCGGTTTCAAACCGCTACCGGGACAAACATTTTACTTGGCTACGGCTCGGGGAGATGTTCCTGCCAAATTCAAGTTTGTGTTTGCAGATAAATTTGCACGTTAATACATGATTTGGCAAGGCATCTGTAGCTGCGGTAGGAAGACCAAGGTTTTCATCACTGATAAGACATTTAATTCAGAGCTGTACAGAACGGATTGTCTCCAAAAGCGAATATTGCCATTTATCAGATCCCACAATGAACCTGTCATGTTTTGGCCAGATCTTGCAAGCTGTCATTACAGTAAAACAGTGCTACAGTGGTATGAAACCAACGGGATTCAGTTTATACCGATAGAACTCAACCCACCAAACTGGCCCCAGCTCAGACCGATAGAGAGATTTTGGGCTATTATGAAGAGGTAGCTGAAGGTTAATGGCAGTGTCGTAAAAAGCATCAATGAATTGAGAACCAAGTCGAATAAGATTTCCAAAACGATGGATGAGAATAATGTGCGCCGGTTGATGAAACGTATCCCGGGAAAAGTCCGCATATCTTCGAAATCGAGATGATTAATTTTTTTTGTATTTTCCCTCTAAAGTTCACATAAAGTCGAACATTTTAGTTAACCAGAACTATTTTACTATTTTGTTAATGTATATCCGAAATATGCACAATAGTCTATGTTCCTATTCTAACCGGGTCACACCTTATAGTGCAATTCATTCCAGCTAAAATTATATAAGGAAGTGTCTCAGTTGAATGCAGATTTACGTTCTCCTAGTAGATGGCTGAAGTACAAACAGCTGTAATTGAACATTTAAACTTAATTCTTGGTAACTTCGCTGAATATAGTAATTCAAAACGTTTCTGTTACAATTGGTGATTAGACAATTTATCGTTTGAATGAGATTACATTTTTTGGCGTGATTATTGAGATTGATATTTAACCCACGAATTGTTAGAAGTTCTACAGTAGCTATCGGTAAAGCAGAGAGTTGGTTTATTTCACAATTGTATTCATCTTACAAGTAATCAACGGTTTGTTACCTCGATGTGTGTGAAATTAAATAGACAGAAGAAGTGATATGCATAGAAGTGACACTAGAAACGCGGGCAATGTGAGAACACTTTTTGTTTTGCACAGAGCTTCACAAAATTCTTTGTTTTTAAAAGACATTGATCTTTCAAATACGGTACCCTGTTCACTTTTTACTCTTTACAAATTCTGTACAACGAATATTTTGTTAAATGTTTAATAATAGTCAGGGGGAAAAACTATCTTATTCGACTTGATGATAATGATGGGTTTTTAGTCTTTTTATTTTGTTAATGTAAGTTTAGTAGTACCTTTTTTGTGTAGTATACATAAGTTTGACCCTCGCACGCGTAAACGACAATGAATGATTTAGATTTGGGCTGTCACCTGTTTAATCACATAAAAGTTATTCACGGGCTCGGTTAATCATTTAGCTGAATTCACTCGGCATTTTCATATTTAACTGATAACTCGTTAAACTTCATTATAAAACTGACACTAGGGCAACACTAGGAGCCGAACACAAACGTTAACTAAACTTCAACCGACCTCAGCTGCCTATCATGCCGAAATATCAGTTTAGCAGTGTTGTAAGCCGAGGCTCGGCCACTGAGGATGAGCTTGGAATAAGGAAAGCATGGTTTGTCTTCATTTATGTGAATTCTCTTTTTCTATTTGATGTTTTATAGTTTGAATTGATTATGACTAGGTTTCTGATGCATGGTCAGTATCGGAGTCATTGTTTGTTTTCTTTGCAATGAATCCTATTTTGACTGACAAACGGGGCGTGCCTTTGAAGAGTGCTCTCACTCCTCAAAGGGTTTAAATAGCGGAAACTTTCAATAAAACTCGATTCATTGCCAACAAAACAAACAATGACAACTGTAACAACACCGAATACTTCATCATTTCTCAATAGTGATGAAGTAACTCGACTTGCACTAAACATAGGATACGTGATATACTACAATAGATCAAATTACTGGTCGCAGTGGTTTATGTTCCGAACAGAGGAAAAAAAAGTATATCTTAACGTGGCAGTATTTCAGATAGTTCGTTGATAAAAAAAAAGAGAAAAGGACCCAGGTTGTTAACTTGTGGAACGCCCGCAACGCTGGAAAACACTCCGATGTTACAGATCCTATTTTTACGCAAAGACGACGATTCGTAAGGCATGATTCAAACCATGTAATAAGATCTCCAGAATCTCAAATTTGTCAAAGAAGTATCAACTCTGTCAAAGGCAGCTTTAAGGTCAGTGTATATAATCCCAAGTAACAATTTTAGTTTTATTCCAGCCGTATAGCACGCCTCCCGGCTTTGTTGATAAAACTACATTCAAAACTGTTTTGTCTACCAACACCTCCTCTATGCTTCTTTAAAGCCGAAATTTGTACAAAATGGCCCACTCTATAGACGGTTGTGAAAACGAGTTAATAAAACCTTTATAAGAACATAAAGATTTTGAAAATGTTATTGTGAAAGATGTTATGACCACTTTAGAACCTTCATAAAACCTTTTGGCTGCCATTAAAACCAGAATGTGGCTAAATGGCCACAGCTGTCAAACTTCACTGTGAAATCGAGGTTGGTTTTTGTTGTTCTGCTTTGTTCGATTCTTTGCTCTTCTGATTCATTCAGCAGTAAAAAATAAGGTCTAGTGTTGCGGGAAATTTGGTTTGATAGCAAAATATCCAAAACAAATTGAGTTTTCTTCAGCGTATTATGCTTCAAATATTATATGATATGCACAATTATTTTTATGGTGAATATTGGCGCGATAAGAGCCGAAAATTAATGCGCCTCGGAAATTATGCGAATTTACAACAACAAAAATCAAATTAAAACAAATATATTCAATAAATTAATCATGAATTTTCTGAAAAGTGCTTGGAATTGGATGATATTATCTAAAAGAATAACGAAATAAGTCTCTGATCTACAGTTTATTTGCATACCATTGATAATTTGATGCATTAATTTTTCCACATTGCAATTATTTCTTTTATTTTAACATGGCGATTGGAAAAAAATCACAGTTTTTCCATAGAGCCAATTTTTCTTCGCAATGACTATTATAAAACTATTTGGTCTACGGTGACTTCCTTCAATGCCAATTTGCCGTCTAATGCATTAACTGCAGGCAAAATGGTTTTAAAATGCTTTTTCAACTGACCATAATAAGATAAAATCAATGAGTCCTAAAAAGGCATTTCAATACAGCATTTTACGAGTTCATAAAGTCGAAATAAAACCTTTGATAGGAGTAAAAGGAATTTCAGAAACAAGGTTTCAAGAATGTTGTAAACAAGCTGTGTAGGTTCTCATAAACCTGACTAAACTATGAAACCTATTGGCACCTCTTGGTGCCATAATAAAACCACATTGATTTCATGTGGCTTTCATAAAACTTTAATGAAACTTAATAAAGCAGGATGGTGATAGCAATGTTACTTGGGAATGTCAACTTGTGAACCCCGCATATATGTTATGCAAGCAAAACGAGGAGAATTGCTCAAGGTTTGTAGAAACTGATCGGTTGGGGTAAAATCCGTGTTGGTCAGCTGTATAATGTCTGCAGCTGGGAAACAGCACATCATTGATGACAATCTCAAACACCTTGGAACAATCACACAATGAAGTAATGCCTCGATAGTTTTCCACATTCTGCTTATAACGAATTTCACGCCAACTCGTCTTCGTGATTGGCAGCAGCCTCTCAGAATCCAATGAAACTTTGTGTGTGTGTAGACTATGTCTCTTCAAGCAACTTTGCATACTTTGTTTTTTAAAAAATTATCTAGACTGCCACTTGAAAAGGGCTTAAGTTTTTTGATCGATTTGTTTTAAATCAACATAAGTCCAAAAGGAAAAAGCTTACAAAAAAGTAATGTATTAGTGACTTTTAGAAGATCGTTTTAACTTTAATGAAAAAATTGTAAAATTTTTAAAATCTATTCGTACACGCTAAAAAAAATATTTTAAAATTTAAAGTCGATTTTCAAAAAATGGCTATCATCGAATTAAACGAATTTTTTTCCGCATGTCCCAACCTACTGAATTGCTCCCACGCAAGAAGTAGGAAACACCTGTGTTCCAGCCTAGAAAAGCAGATAACAAAGGACTGCATCAACTTTCTTAGCTTCGTCACTCCCATCGACCTATATACATAAAACTATACACACGCATTCTCGCCAAGGAAAGCCTCTCGCACAATCCTATCCAACTTTCAACTCCAGATATCTATAAAGGTAACATGAGTTCTCAGCATCTTCTTAGGTAGACATCTGAGGCCTGTATTCGAAAAAAAATGCACCATTTTTATCCATGTGTGTAACTTTTTTGTCCGTGGGTGGGTCCGTTGATGAAAATCTGGGTATAACTATGTATTGTTCACATGTGCAACATTTCATAACAATCGATTCAGTGGTTATTGAGATGTCATCGAAACAAGAAGAAAATCGCCGGGAAATTTTGCGCGCTATCATGGAAAATCCGACTGCGACCATGAGATGGATCGGAAGACAACTGGGAATCACCCATACCACTGTGTCTCGGGTGGTAAAATCGTTTAAGGAGTCCTAGACGGCCGAGTGGCGGGCTGGAAGTGGAAGAAAATCGAAGACAGCTGACCCTGTGAAGGCCCAGAAGGTGTTGGATTATTTCATGTGTAATCCGAACCTTTCGATTCGCGACGTGGCTCTGAAGGCAAAGTGTTCCGCCTGGTTCGTTCAGCAAACCATGAAACAATCTGGTCTTCGTGTATTCAAGGTCCGCAAGGCATCAAACCGGCGTGATTAACAAAACACGGCGGCCAAATCCCGCGCAAGGAAGCTGTATCGAGAGTGGTTAACGAAACCGATGTGTGTGGTTATGGATGACGAAACCTACATCAAGGCAGACGCAAATCAGATACCGGGGCTGGAGTTCTACGTTGCCAAATCACGGTTTGATGTTCCGGAAGACATAAGGAAGAAGAAAGTAGACAAATTCGCCAAAAAATACTTGCTCTGGCAGGCCATATGCCAATGCGGTAAACTGAGTAAACCGTACAACACAATGGGTGCCATCAATAGCGAAATTTACCGCACCGAGTGCCTCCAGAAGCGCCTGTTGCCCTTCCTGCGGTCCCACGGAGGCGAGACATTATTTTGGCCGGACCTGGCATCATGCCATTACGCGCGATCGCCGTTGGATTGGTACAGAGACAATAACGTTGTTTTTGTACCAAAAACCGCCAACCCTCCAAATTCACCAGAGATTCGTCCGGTGGAAAGATTTTGGGCCATAATGAAGGTCAAAATTCGAAAATCCAAATCCAAGGTGTCTAAGAACTAGCTGGAGTTGAAGAAAGAAAGGATGAAAGTGACCAAAAAGGTCGGCTCCACCATTGCACAAAATGTAATGAGGGGTCTTAAGGGAAAGGTGCAGGCTTTCTGCGATGGAAAGGAAATTGAATAAAATAACTTTGCCAAAACATTATCCGTACTTATTTGTTTATTCTCTGAAAGTTTCAAGAAAATTCGACTTAAAATAAATTTTTGGCAACCACTTTTGTCTGGTGCATTTTTTTCGAGTACAGGCCTCAATCATCATTTCCCTTTCATCCCTTGCTGATCATAAGGACCTGGCCAGGTGTTGTGCAAAGAGATCGATGGATGAAGAGCCTGTCACACCCAAGGCAGCTCTTCTGGCGCTTCCATCTTCTCTACAATAGCCAATCCAGAAGAGTGTATGGCCGGAAAATGCTATGCTGTGCTATGCTATCATTCATTTCGTTCCCAGTTCATTCTAAACTGGTGGCCGTAGAATCTATTCATTCAGATAACGGAACCTAGAAATATATCATGATACATAAAGTTGTATATTAAAGTAACGCAATGTTTTTGGTGCAATCCAAGAAATCTGACAAGTTCTCTTTCACCACCAGTTCTTATATTTTCCAACATTCTTCTCTTTTCAGAGAGCGAGTAATGGCGCTATAACCATAAGCCATAGGGAGCTAAGACTATAGCTAATGCTTAAGTTCCAACCGTTTGAAGAGAAATGGAGCATCACATAACCTTGTTAGACTAGATGCTTCCAACGACCATTGTTCTGTACACCAAACAGGGCATTCTGTTCAACTGTTCTCTCTGACTATTAATTTCCTCTTTCCTTTGATATCTATTGAAAGCTACGTGGGTTCCCCGTGTCTTCTTAAGGTAGATACCAAATCCTCCCTATCTCCAACGATTGCATAGACGTGGCCAGGTGAGCGATCGAGGAGTGTCTTCGTGGACATTTTTGCGTGAAGAAACGTATTAGTAATTGGTTTCGTTTCATGGTGGCATGCAATGTCTTCAACGACTTAATCCTCATCGTAGCTCCATTCACGAGGTGTGCAAACGTCAATGCTAGTGCTAATGCTAAAGCAACATTGTAAGCCGAGGCTCGGCTTTTTGTCTATCAACCGCCATGCTGCCATATTGTTTTCATTCGCAATTTGAGTTATTCGTATTTTGTTTGTGGAACGGTGAAAATTGAACAACTTCTCGATAAAATGCAGCAGGAGGGTGTTAGACTGCACGATATTTTTAGGAAGTACAAATTAATATACTTATCAGTTCCATTTTAACTTGAAAAGTCGAGCATACTATGTTTCTTCTGTCGAGAAGTAGTTGGGTGCTATGTGGAAAACCCTCAGCGCCATTTCAATAACCACATCCGGAATCAACATTTGGATCCAGATAGAGTGTTACGACTGCAAGGTTCCAAAATGTCGATCAAGGTACAGCCATTTCAAATCACGGAAGAGGAATATTGTTTAGCGACACCCCTTTAAACTTTCGCCAGTATTGAACAGTTTAGACCTTCCGGATGCGCTGGTACCCAAAAAGTTAAAATTCAATGCTGATGAATCTGTTTATCCAGCTGAATTGCAAGCTCCAGCTATGGAACAGATGAAAAAAGAAACTGTCTCTCTTGACGGAATTAAAAGATGCATTTCACTGGGAATTTTCCGGTTGAAGGCGGATTTGTCACTACCGCAAATAAAAAAAAAAATTAAAACTTAGGAATAGAAATATTCAACAATTTTTTTTTTCAAAAGATCAAATATATTGGAATATTATTGAAAAAGTTAATGTTATCTGTCAGTACCGTTTGTTTGAATGTTTATTTCGAAAGCTTTTGGCAGTAAAATGCACTCTTTTGCTATCAGAAAAAAGCTTAGTCATGCACGTGAAATCACTAAGTTAAAAACCATTGAGATAATAGTTGATCTGTTTCACCAAAAATTTTCTACGCATCAAATTAAAATGCAACCCAAAACGATTAACGATTAACGATAAACGCACCGTTCATCAATGTAATATGAAATCACTTGTCTCTCACTTGATGTATTATTAAAGATAAGTAAAATAAATGGATTGGATCCAAACAAATGTCATCTTTACTGACGCATCAGCCGCCTTCGATAAGTTGAACCTTCCAATTGCGATAGCCAAATTGGACAACCTTGGAATTAACGGTAATAGCATGCAGTTTGCTGCTGTCTGAAGCATGGAACAACTGTTCTGCTAGAAAAAAAAACAGTCCAATGAGCCGTTCATTTGGATAGCAATCAGTTTAAGCTACATAACTTTTTCCACAAGCGTCGAGTCGCTTTGCGGTCGTGGAAGAAACATTTTCTTGAAAATTTTCCAGGGAGTTATTCGATTGGTTTATTTTTAGAAGACAACGGGTCATCTCTCCGGATATTTCTCAACTCAGGTAAGTTTCCCCAAGGGATATTTAAATTTCATAGCACGGGCGCTTAAATAAAGCTTCCCCGTTCGAGTTGAAATTTTGCCCGGTTATTATAAGGCTAGAAGGCTTCCAAAAATACATTGGAACTGGAATTTAAATTTTATCCCAGGCTAATGAACCAGTCATGAGTAAGATCCGCACTTTTTCTGCGCCTGCGAAACCGTTTGAGTTCAGAGATCCTGCTTCTCGTTTCCAGAGACAAATAATCGATTCCAGAAACTTATTGCTCCCTAAAAAATGATAGGTTGAGACTGATTGTCCCATGATTTTTGTCAATAAATATATACATTGAAAAATAAATTATCAAACTAACGAAAGAGTCTAATTCTATAGATCCCACAGTTTTTTGTATCAAATATATGAAAACACGTTTAAATACACAACACCAAACGGGTCTTTTCAAAACAAATAGTTCTAACCGCTCAGGGAAGAACAAAAATGAAACTGATTTAAATTTATCGATTCTTCCTGCTCAAACATACATTAGACACGGCATCCGCCTTCCTCGCCAGCCCAACTAGGAAACATGTTTCTTACTTGAACCAACCGCACTTTGAATAGAAAAACGTTCTTGGATACAAATCCATTTTGCTGCCTAAAATTTCATAATTCACAACGTTAGAACTTCCTTTGGAGTGTGCCTTCCAGTCAAAATAGGCAAAGCCAAGCATCGCTATGGAAATGGATAATTAATTAAATAATAACTCAATTCAGCGGTACCTTCCTAGCACAATGAAACGAAACAAATCCCAAAGCCTCTATTTAGCGGAGTCTAGAACAAGAAACTGAGGTGCTTTGTTATTTTTTCCTCCGCTTTAAAATTATCATGATTTATTGGATAGATTTTCCACCTCCAACCCGTCCGTCGCGTCGCTTGGAAAGAACATTTGCATGCTTCAGCAAATTACCACGCGTCCCCATTTCTCAATCCGGTGATTTTTCCCCCAAAGCGAATGGGTGGTGGCCTCAACTGAGGCTCTAATCGGGCCGAATTTGAACCCCGCGGACAAAATTGCCATTCTTGCCACTTTTTGCAACTCTAATGCCGCTGCAGCTGCCGGCCGTCCCGTTCAAGGCTGCGATCGTCCTCACCATGATGTCGATTGTCGATGAAACCGACGACGACGACGATGAGGCTGTTATTGTGTGGAAAATCTTGCGAAAAAGCTTACCAACCAATTGTAGAAAACTGCAGCCGACGCGGCGATGGACTGTGGTCCTGCAGAGTGCTCTCGCCTATGAACGGCTGCCTTTGCTGATTAAGTAATAATCGTAATAATAGTGCTGGGTGGAATAAACACAAGCTAATGAATGCAAAATTGCCCGGGCCGAGCTCTGGCAAACTAACCGACCGACCGACTGACGTCGTTAGTCGACGCCTTCGTCGTCATCGTTGTCGATTTGGCACGGTTTGGTGCACTTCATGAGTAGCGCGGCAGCAACAGTGTTCGCTGAATGGATTCGAAATGGGTATCGAAAACGGGGGAGATTTGGGAGGTTTTTGCATTCAGCAGAATTATCGCAATAACAGTTAAACATCAACCCTTAAGGAGAAGGGTGTTTGGTGAGGTGATTTTACCGCCCCCTCGGAAGCTGGTCAATGAAGTAGGTGATACTCAATACCGTTTTCGAAACGGCGTGATACTTCGAGAGTCCAAATTTTATCTCGCGCATACAGTGCGTTGCATTCGTTTAGCCACACTGTGGGAATATTACCATTTCGATTTTGTATAAAGGGTGTCCACAGTTAAATTGCATCACTTTCAATATGCTGTAACATTTCGCCCTTTGAGTTGATTTCAACGAAATTTTGGGTGAAATGACCTCAGCGTGTAATGTTTGCACTGTGTGAGTTTCATTGCGAAAAGTGTCGTAGTTTCGAAAATGGAGTCGAAAGAACAGCAAGTGCGCGAGAACATTATGCACACGCACCTCGACAACCCACTTCTTTCGCATCGAGCCATCGGAAAGATGTTGAAAATTCATCAGTCTACAGTGTCTCGTGTCATAAAACGATTTGGAGATCGTTTAACTGTCGATCGGAAGAAGGTGAGTGGTAGAAAAAGTGTTCCGTACTTTGTGAAGGATCACAAGCGAGTGGTTGCTGTCTTTAAACGCAAACCCAACTGTTCCGTTCGGGATGTCACGAAAAAGCTGCTCTTGACCAAAAGTTTCGTGCAGAAAGCCAAGAAACAAAGAAAGCCAAAGTTCAAAAAGCTCCAAACCGCAATGAAAAACAGAATAGGACAGCTAAAACACGTGCGCGTAAGCTGTACACACAAATTGTTGACGAAACCACACTGCTGCATCATGGACGATGAAACACACGTAAAAGCGGACTTTAAACAAATTCCCGGCAACCAGTATGTGACTGCGAAAGGCAAGTTTGATGTTCCAGAGTCTCTCAAGAAACAGCAAGTGTCAAAGTTCCCCAAGCAATTCATGATTTGGCTGGGGAATTGTTCGTCTGGTAAACGGAGCAAGCCTTTCGTGACAACTTCAGCTGTAAATGGTCAAGTATACATGTATGAATGCCTGAAAAAACGGCTGCTTCCGTGTCTCAAAACACACAACGTTCCTACAATTTTTTGGCCGGACCTAGCCTCTTGTCACTACTCCAAGGCTGTTCTGTAGTGGTACTAGACGAATGGTGTCAATTTCGTGCCGAAGGATCTTAATCCCCCCAACTCTCCAGAGTTGCGGCCAATTGAAAAATATTGGACTATAATGAAGCACGAACTTCGTAAGCATCCTAAAGTTGTCACTACGGAACAGGACATGTTAAAGTCATTGTTGAAAGTGGAAAAAAATGTCGGTTCAAGCGTTGTACAAAATCTTATGTGTGGTATTTAGTAGAAAGTTCGGGCTTTTGGATTTGGTACAGAAATACAGTGAAATAAAAATACTTTATCCAAGATTATACATTGTGTTTTATTTCCTGAATATTTCATGACAATCGGTTGAGAGACTTGTTTTTGAGGACGAGTTTAAAGTGATGCAATTTAACTGTGGACACCCTTTAAGTACAATGAGGTGGATAATATATGCATGTAGTAGCAACTCTTGCTAGCATGTTCACACACTACCTGCATCAAGCTATCTATCGGTGTTGTCAGTAAGCAGACTTGTTTTTGTATCATTTCCGGCTCTTAGTGCGTTACGCAGCAAATGTTTATTGAAAAAAAAAAAGATTTCGAACATTCTGCATCTGCATCAAAGTAAGTAAAATCATTATGAATTGCTAACCTTCCATCATTAATTTTTATTTTGTCTGAAGATTAGTATTGACCGAGAGAATGTAGGACCATTGCCAGGTTCTGGTGGAATGCAGACGTTCAAACCGAGAGAATCAACAGATGACAAAAAAGGGTGCGCATTTATCGGAAAAATACGGCATCAAGCGCCGGACCAAGGATAATTCGAAATTGACAGTCAGGCAAAAGATACACATTCACCAAGAAGCAACCAAAAATTACTTAACCTGTTGCCAGATAATAAACTTGATCTCTCCATATAGTAAAACAACGTTAGCCACGTTCTCAGTTCATCCCCAGACATTACATGGACTAAACCAAAGTCAAAACTCAAGCATTGCACAATAAATTTGCACAGAATTGCATATAATGGACTAATGAAAAGCGCCAAGTAACTTTTTAACGTAGGATTACGTTTATAATTTTCTATAAAGACTGTATTCGATGAAATTTGGACACACGCAATTGTTCGTAACTTTTTAGCGTGTGGATAAAAATTATTGAAATTTTAACTGAATGTATTTCATTGTATTGTGTCAATTGTATAATGAGTTTCGTGAAAATCGGTCGAGTGATTTCAGTGATGGCTTCGAATGAAGAAATAGTGCGCCAACAAATTTTGGGCACTCACTTCGAAAATCCAAACGCTTCTCATCGATGGATCGGAAAACAGCTCGGAATCGCACATTCAACCGTATCTCATGTGACCAAAACGTTCAAGGACCGTAAGACAACCAAGCGGAAAAACGGTAGTGGCACATCAAATCCGGAGAAGGCCAGGATGGTATTGAACCAATTTAAGCGTTATCCCGACATTTCGATCAGGGATGTTGCGAAAAAGGCGGAAGTTTCAGTTTGTTTTGTGCAGAAAACAATGAAACGTTCTGGATTACATGTGTACAAGGTCCAGAAGGCACCAAACCGGAGCGATAAACAGAACACGGTGGCCAAAACTCGTGCAAGAAAACTGTACAGGGAGTGGCTCACAAAACCGTTCTGCATTGTGATGGACGATGAGACCTACATTAAAGCCGACACCAAACAAATGCCAGGACAGGAACACTACGTCGCCACCTCTAAGTTGGCCGTTCCGGAGAGTGTACGGAAGAAGAAACTGTCGAAATTCGCCAAAAAATTCCTTGTCTGGCAAGCGATCTGCGGATGTGGCAAAATGAGTCAGCCCTTCATCACCTCTGGGACCGTCAACGGACAAATCTACAAGGACGAATGACTCCAAAAACGACTTCTGCCCTTCTTGAGATCTCACGATGGCCCGACACTGTTTTGGCCGGATTTGGCTTCTTGCCACTATGCCCAGCCCGTCTTAGACTGGTACAAAGATAATAATGTAGTTTTTGTACCATAAGACGTCAACCCTCCAAACACTCCGGAACTTCGCCCAATTGAAAAATTTTGGGCAATCATGAAGGCAAAGCTCGTTAAAACTCCAAACCTGATAGAAAATGAACTTGAACTTGAGAAAGTGTGGTTAAAAGTAAGTAAGCAAGTCGGTCCTATCATTGCCCAAAATTTGATGAAAGGGGTCAAGGCAAAGGTACGGGCATTTCGGTTGGGAGAAGAGGTTCAATAAACCAATGATGTCAAAACTTAACCATTTAGTAGTACTTTATTTCCAGAAAGTTTGAAAAGAATCGGGCTCAAGGAAAATTTTTGGTGACCTATTTTGTGTGTCCAAATTTCATCGAATACAGTCTTTACCGGGTGTCATTTCAGAATTTTGAGAAATGAGAACGTTACGCTGAAAGAAAAGTTTTTTAACGCTAATCACTCTCTCTCTTGACTGAATAAGGCTTATTCGCGGCACAATCTGGACACCCCTAAATTCGTATATCTCTGGAAATACTTCATCAACGCGTGAAATATTTCGCAGACTGATGAACGTTAATCGATTTTTGGTAATACTACAAGCTTTTAGATCGAAAGTTCATTATTCTGTATATGCTATACAATTTCAGATCATACATGGATATCCCAAGTTTTGTAAAATAATTTAAAATCATTTTTTTTTCTCGTGGCTATGGTACATTATCTAAGTTTTCAGGTTCATGGTGGATGTGCGGGTCCGTATACAATTGCAGCAGGACCACAATCTGCAGACATGTAAAAACCAATGAAATTATTAGCTTTTTATATTATAACATCCATTCACTACATTTTGTATGCTTTTTTATAAGTCATTTTCAGCTTTGCATTTATGCATCCTTTTCAGTTATAGCTCATCTAACCCACGTTATGTATTTGAAAAGATAGGAAGGTTTTTAATGTTTTTTTTTAGAAAGGATCATATTCGAAAAATTCTACTTAAAAAAGCACTTTCCTTCTTCATCAGAAATATATATTAATTCAAAACCTAACAGTTTTCAATCATTCATTTCCTATTTCACAGACATGAGAAATCATTTATGGGTCCAGAGGAACAATAGCTATCGAAAAACTCAATTTTTAATTTTTTTATTTTAGTTTTATTAATATTCAGTTATTAGATTCATACTCATATGAAATTTATTTCGCCTTAAAGGGCGAACACGAAATTATTGCGACACATTCAACAGGGCATAACTTTTTTACCATTGGGTAAAAATCAACCAAATTTTGCACACTTTCTCATTGATGTGTATTGTTTACATGCTGTCGAAGTCATGTTTTTCGATTCAACGAAAATGGAGGTGAACCAACGCGAGTCGAGAGAACAAATTCTTTCCAAACACCTGGAATTTCCTGACCTGTCGCACCGGCAGTTGGGAAAAATGTTGAACATTCACCATTCAACCGTCTCCATAGTGTTGAAGTGGTTCCAGGAGCGGTTGACGTAGGACCACGGCAAAGGAGCTGGAAGAAAACCGGGACCGGAGAACAAAAAGACGGAGGGAAAGGTGAAGCGGATGATTACAGCAAATCCCAACGTCTCAAGCCGTGATTTGGCTAAAAAGATCGGCATGTCGCAGAGCTACGTCCAGAATGCAAAGAAGAGAGCTGGACTACATACATACAAGGTACAGAACTTCCCAAACCGCGATGAGCGGCAACAATCGACGGCTAAAACTCGGGCACGGAAGCTCTACGAGAAAATGCTGACAAAATATGGCTGCTGTGTGATGGACGACGAAACGTATATAAAAGCCGATTTGAAGCAAATTCCGGGGTTAGAGTTTTTCACCGGCAAGAGCAAGTTCTATGTGGACGACAAATTTAAGAAGAAGAAAATGTCGAGATTCGCCTCCAAATATCTCATTTGGCCATCTGCTCTTGCGGACTGAGGAGTGAGCCTTTCGTGGCAAAGGGCACAGTAAATGGCGAGATCTACAAATCTGAGTGCCTCGAGAAGCGCCTTTTGCCGTTCTTGCAGCAGCACGACGAAGCTCCGCTATTTTGGCCAGATTTGGCATCATGCCACTATTCTAAAAGTGTCCTGGAGTGGTATGAGGCCAATTCTGTCCATTTTGTTCCAAAGGGCATGAATCCGCCAAACTATCCGGAGCTGCGCCCGGTGGAGCAGTACTGGGCAATGATGAAGCGGGAACTTTGGAAGAGCAAGAAGACAGTCAAAGACGACAAGGACATGTTAAGAAAATGGAAAAAAAACTGAGAAACTGGTACCGGATGACACTGTAAAGACTTTGATGGAGGGCATCAAGCGAAAATGCGTTCAATTTTACACTCAAGGCTCCATCGATTAACTTTTCTTTTGATTTTTGAAGTAAATATATGTATTTTGGTTTGATTCTAAACATTATAAGAAAATTGGCATGACATATTCGGTGTCGCAATAATTTCGTGTTCGCCCTTTATTATCAGCTGTTTTCAGTTTTTCCAATATTTTTATGATATTATTACACATCTAATTTTTATTTTCAGTAACATACCAGTAGATGTCAGATACCTCTTGTATCTACGTTTATTATGTTCTCTGACTATTATTTTGAAAACAAATTCTAATCCCAGTAGATTTTAATCGAATAGAAACTGCAACAGTGGAATTCTTTCGATGAGATGATGGTCTGCTTAGTTACGGATATATGTATTCTACTATAGTTTACTGGCCTGCTGGTATTATTATTTTATATTATAACGTCAGTTTATTATTTTATGTTATGATATAAAATGATGTGACATAATTGCATTTAAGTTGTATGACAACCGGCATTTAGAAGGGAACAATTAGTATCATTTTCTTTATCCTACCGATTCGATTGTGATGTTGTGAATTCAACAGTTTTAGTGAGAGTGGCGCGCCCTTCTTAACAAGCCATCCCGTAGAAAGCTTAATAAGTATTGGGTTATTCGATGTTCCCGCGGTTTTCGCGTAAGTGTCTCTGCTGACCCGTAGTCCGCCCCACCGTTTTTGGCCCCTTCATACAGCGATACTGTGAATGCAACCCGGTAACTCAATTTGATCTTGCTATTAAGTGGAGCTGCATACATGACAAGGTCTTAAAAGGGATGGTGGCTACCTTGCATACATATATACATACAGTATAGCGTTTTCGTGACATCCCGAACGGAACCCCTGGATTTGGGCAAAAATAACGCAAAGTTTGTATTTTTTTTTTGTGGGAGAATGAAAAGGCGTACAAACTTTCGGTTTTATCGATTAAATTCGATTATTATTCAAGATCTCAAAAAGATATATAAAAAAATGTGAATATTCAAAATAACGCCTACAAAATGACGATTTCTCAACACCATGTTTTTCAATCCATCTTCAAGCCCCGCGCTTGAACTATTAATCCGATTCCCTCCATCAAATAACTGTTTGAAAGGTTATAATTTTGTTTACGGCTTGAACTAAAAATTGGCATTAATAATTAATTATTTATAATTTTTGAACACGGTTGAAATGAAAAAAAAAGTAGTGAAAAATTTATCTTTTCAGTTTAAATGATCACTATGCAATGAGTTTAAGTTTGTCTGAAATTTAGTTCAAGCCGTAGAAAATTTCATTATCTTTCAGAAATGATAACTAGATTTGATTTTTGTCGACTATAAGAGGCTGCAGGCTTGAAGTTGTTGCCCCATGTTTTGCGCGCAGAGGCTTACGGAAATTTCCATTTTGTAGCCACCATTTTGAACTCTCACAATTTCGTACGAAATTGTACGTACGCAATTTTTTAAGTTCGTACGCCTTTTCAATCTCCCACAAAAAAATACAAACTTTGCCTTATTTTTGCCCAAATCCAGGGGATTGGCAGCAACCACTCGCTTCACACAATACGGAACACTTTTTCTACAGCTCACCTTCTTCCGATCGACAGTTTAACGTTCTCCAAAACGTTTTATGACACGAGACACTGTAGACTGGTGAATTTTCAACATCTTTCCGATGGCTCGATGTGAAAGAAGTGGGTTGTCGAGGTGCGTGTGCATAATGCTCTCGCGCACTTGCTGTTCCTTCGACTCCATTTTCGAAACTACGACACTTTTCACAATGAAACTCACACAGTGTTAGCAATACACTCTGAGGTCATTTCAACCAAAATTTCGTTGGAATCAACCCAAAGGGCAAAATGTTACAGCATATTGAAAGTGATGCAATTTAACTGTGGACACCCTTTAGAAGCCAGCCAGGAAAGCTGCGGTGGTGTTTTTCGATTGAACTCACAGCGCGAGTGGTGTCAGTTGGGCATGTGAAAAACAATCAAACTTTGATGATGTTGTTTTTGAGAAGGAAATAATCTCTCATCACACGTGAGGCTCAAGGAGTAGACGGCACTTTTTTTGCTAGAACAAAGTTGTTAAGAAAAAAGTATTGATAGTTCCGTTAGCGCACGGCAGGCTGTGAAAGTTGAATGGAAGTAGCTTTGAAAATTGAGCGGAGGGCATTGCGAGGTAGTATTTCAAAATTTGCCTGAGGTGTCAGGTGTGGATCGGGCGCAAATCGATTGCACAGAGTGCAAGGAATCTGAAATTCCAGAAAGTTTACAGTGCGGTTCTAGAGCTGTGTCGAGGGAAAGCCCGCTGCTATGACAGCAGGGGCACCACGCTTGTGTGCTTGAAACTAAACCTAGAGGAGTTAAGTTGTGTTTAAAGGGTCTTGTTTGAAGTGCTTTGTTTGAACAGTGAAGAGAAAAGGAAAAGAGAAAGGACATTTGTGGATTCTCTTCATCTTGTGATAATCCGTTCCAGCACAAGCTGTTATGCTGCATGATAAGCCGTTAGTTCCTCGAGTCGATACAAGCTTCGGATAATAATTGGGGGAGCTCCTACCATTATATCATATACATGTACATACGTATATATACGTGTATGTATATGTTTGTATATTTATGTGTATGTGTGGATGTGTGTATGTGTATGAATATGTGTGTATGTATGTGTATATATGTGCGATAATGAAATCATTTGGTGTAGGGCCGAGTCTCCTCCGGTCGGTGCGGATCAGTCCATGCGGAGGGGATAAGCTTGGAGCTCAGTACTGTAGAGTTGCCGGTGGGCATGTGGTGCTTTGGAGCCTCTTATTTCACAAAGTTCTTCAATCGCTGTTTTGGGTGGTTTATCAAAGATTGTTGTTTAAACAAGGAGCAGTATGACTAGCATTAAAGTGTATTTAGTTATTCAGCATTTCAGCCTAGCGTTTACATTGGAATTGTATTTTTGACCTTCAACTGCTGTTTCCATAGAGGATTGGCATACGCTTATTAGAAGTGTGAGATTATATTTGAAATTTTTTGCTTTTTTTGATATTGTGTTTAGATTTTCCATTTGATTCAGAAGTCATCAAGCTAAGCCCTTAATCACTCAAATTGTTGTCTTTGATAATTCAATTTCTGTATAAGAAGGACTTTTGAAGTGTCTTGTGGAATACTCAGTCGCTTTTCATAAAATCGTCAATTTTATATTTGAGGATTGTAGTAAAGTACTTTATTTTTCGGCTTTCTCAGGACTATTGAGATGTTGAAACATGCCTAATTTTTGTTTTCAGTAATGTCAGATATTTTTTGTACATACATACATATATTATATTCTCTCACTATTATTGTAAACACAAATACTAATCTTACTAGATGTATAAAGATTGGACTCGGAAAAAATGCGACACTTTGTTTTGGGTGTAACTTTTCATCGTGTGGGTGAAAATTATTGAAATTTTGGGTAATACTAGTTTAGAGTGTTATGTTTATCGCGTTTAATTTTATCGCGATCTGTCAAGTAGGTTTCAAGATGCATTCGAAACAAGAAGAGCTACACCAGCAAATCTTGGGCGCAGTGATCCATAATCCTGGTCAGTCGCACAGATGGATCGGCAAAAGGCAAAAGGGAATCCACCATTCCACCGTGTCCCGCGTTGTGAAGATGTTCCAGGAAACAAAGACCATCGAGCGGCGCGCTGGAAGCGGCCGAAAACCGAAAACAAAATACCCAGAGAAGGCGCGGAAGATAAGGCAGTACTTTAAGAATAACCCGAACCTTTCCACCCGAGACGTGGCCAAAAAGGTCAATTCGTCGAAGTGGTTCGTCCAGCAGACCATGAAGCGGGCTGGACTACGTGTTTTTAAGGTCAGGAAGGCGCCAAACCAGACTGACAAGCAAAACACGGTGGCCAAATTGCGTGCACGGAAGCTGTACCGTGAGTGGCTGGTCAAGCCAGGCTGTCTTTTTATGGACGACGAGACATATATCAAGGCGGACACCAAACAAATCCCCGGCCTCGAGTTTTTAGTCGGTAGGTCCCGCATGGAGGTTCCGAAAAAGTTCCGGAATAGAGAGATGGACAAATTCGCGAAGAAGTACCTGTTGTGGCAGGCGATCTGCGAGTGCGGATGGTACAGCAAGCCGTTCGTTACAACCGGCACCATAAACGGGCAGATTTATCGAGAGGAATGCTTGCAGAAGCGCTTGCTGCCCTTCCTCCGCTCTCACCGTGGTCCCACGCTGTTCTGGCCGAATCTCGCTTCGTGCCATTACGCCAAGCCTGTAATGGATTGGTACGAAGCGAAGGGCGTTAATGTGGTCCCGAAGGAGGCGAACCCGCCAAATACACCAGAGCTTCGTCCGATCGAAAAGTTTTGGGCGATAATGAAGAAGAAGTTGAAGAAAAGCGGAAAAACATTCAAAACCGATGAAGCTTTGAAGAAAAACTGGGAGAAATTGTGTAAGGCAGATGGACAAAGCCTCGCCCAAGATCTCATGAGCAGTGTTAAAAGAAATGTACGAGCATTCAGCTTCGAGGAGGAAATTCAATAAATAAATTTTGCCAAAACATAGCTAAATATAGTTATTCAATCCCTGAAAAGTATCCGATTTAAAAAGAATTTTTGGTGATCATTTTTGTGTGTCTCATTTTTTCCGAGTCCAGTCTTTAGTAACTACAACGGCTGAAGTCTTTTGATGACAGGATGAACAGCTAAGCTGCAGATAAACATGCTATTATAATTAACTGTCGTGCTCATATTTTTAGTATTAAATAAAGAGTTGACTAAGGCTTGCTTCATTTAGAACTGGAACAAACTTTTGCTCATATTGTGGCGCTCCTGGTAGACGGATTTGGAAGTTCCTGGCGCCCATGTGTCGGAAATTTTGTCAGCTTCACGTATGTATTTTTGATATTCCGCAAATCGACTGTACTTTGAAAACAATCAACATTGAAGCCGAAAGAAGGGAACAAATTGTGCACAGTTATTTGGAAAATCCATTGTGGTCTGCATCTAGGCTAGCTAAACAGCTGAAATTGCCCAGAAATACCGAATGGCGCGTTATCAAACGGTATAAGGAAACATTGACGACGATTCGGAAGCCTCAAGCCAATCGTCGGAGTGGAACTGTCGACCGGAAACTGCGTGGTAAGATTTTGAAGACGATTAAGAGGAATCCCAATCCATCAGACCGTGATTTGGCCATAAAATTCGGTGCTGCCCATAGTACCGTGAGGAGAACTCGACTCCGGGAAGGGATCAAGTCGTATCGAGCTAGCAAACAGCCAAATCGGACCATAAAACAGAATAGTTTGGCCAAAATCCGTGCTCGGAAGCTATACGACCAGGTGCTGACCAAGTTCGACGGGTGTCTTCTGATGGACGATGAAACCTATGTCAAGGCTGACTTCGGGCAAATCCCAGGTCAAAAATTTTACTTGGAAACGGCTCGGGGGGATGTTCCAGCCAAATTTAAATTTGTTTTTGCCGACAAATGTGCACGAAAATTCATGATTTGGCAGGGCATTTGCAGCTGTGGCAAAAAAAAACGAAAGTTTTCGTTACAAATAAGACAATGACGTCGGAACTATACCAAAAAGAGTGTCTCCAAAAACGAATTTTGCCGTTCATTCAATCCCACGACAATCCCGTAATGTTTTGGCCAGATTTGGCAAGCTGTCATAACAGCAAAGTCGTTCAAGAATGGTATGCAGAGAAAGGGGTCCAGGTTGTTCCGAAAAACCTTAACCCACCCAACTGCCCCCAGTTCCGCCCTATTGAAATATACTGGGCAATCATGAAGAGGAGACTCAAGGCAAAGGGAAAGGTTGTCAAAGACATCAATCAGATGAAGACCTGGTGGAATAAGATAGCTAAAACGACGGACGAAGAAGATGTGCGCCGCCTAATGAGCCGTGTTACAGGAAAAATTCGAGAATTCCTTCGAAACCGTGACGAATAATTTTATCCGTATTTTTTCTAAAAAGTATGAAGAAAACGCTACATTTGTATAAAAAAAGATCTTGAATTCAATAATAAATAGCTGAAATACAGGCAATTGTTTTGGTTCCTATTCTATCTGAAGCAAGCTTTAATTAATTACTATTAAACATAATATCATTATTCAACATCGCTGTAGTACATGAGATCCACTACAAATGATTATAGAGATGCGAGAAAACAAAACAACACATCGAAATTTTAGGTATACTGTTAATTATATGATGTTTAATTTCAGATCATGGAATTCCGAGTTTTGTAAAATAATTTCCAATGTTTTTCTCGTGTCTATGTCTATGGCTAAACGTTTAGGTTCATAATGGACACGCTATGGATTGCAGCAGGGCAACAATCTTAAGACATGTTTATTTGTTATCAGCATTTTACATTATAATATCCTTCAATATATTTTATACATTCTTCTGAAAGACAATGCATATTGGTTTAACATTTTTATCCTTATTATTTTCATTTTTGACAAAAACGGATCTCAGGAACCACCAGAAGGACGCGAAGATGAAGCAAATATTGCAGAAGAGACCAGAACTTTCGGTACGTACTGTGGCTAGAAAAATAAAAATGTCCCCAACTTTCGTGCATACTTCCAAGCACCGGCAAGGTATGAAGACGTTTAAGGTGAAAACTGTATCGAACCGTAATGATCAACAGAATGTGGCGGCTAATACCCGGGCTCATAAGTTGTATCGCGAATATTTGACGAAGTTTTCCTGCGTGATAATGGACGATAAAGCTTATGTGCTGGAAGACTTTAAGCAGCTTCCGGGAATGTCTTATTAAACTGCCATGCAACGGAACGGCGTAGATGACTATTTCAGAACGAAGAAAAAGGCCAAGTTTCCCGAAAAAAAAAAATGGTTTGGCAGGCAATATGCAGCTGTGGTCGAGCAAGCCAAGGCTTCCTCACTACCGGAACGGTAAACAAGGAAATATACCGTGAAAATGCCTAAAGAAGCGATTGTTACCATTCCTACGCAGCCATGACGCTCCCTCGCTATTCTGGCCTGATTTGGCATCTTGTCACTACGCCAAAGATGTTTTGGAATAGTATAAAGCGAATGTAGTCCATGTTAAGCCGAAAGAGGCGAATCCACCTAACTGCCCGGAGTTGCGACCTATCGAGCGGTATTGGGCTCTCGTGAAGAGAGAACTCTCTCAATATAAACAACTTTTAAAACCTCTCTAATAAAAAAAAATATATATATACAAACAACAAGTTACAACTGTAGAAAAATTTCGAAAATCTTTTACAAAAGCAGCTTAATCGGTTGCAAAGAAGTCTGCGCAGATCCTAATGGCTGGAGTAAACTCAAAAGTTCGTAGTTTCTTTGGGTAGCAGCAGGGTTCGTTTTGATAAATGCTGAACTGATAAACTGATAAACTAAATTCACGCAACTTCTAATAAAATGTTTACAAATTGGTATGAGTTCCCGATTTAAACCAACAGTAAGGATTCTGTTGGGGTCACTCATAAAGGGATGATGGTTTTTCATGAGAAAACAAGCAATTAATATTAACGTAAGAAAACCAATTTTTATCAATTTTTACCAACATTTTTGGTATCAAAAGGCGCATATGAGTAATATAATATGATTCTTCTTTAGTGCAACCATTGCAGAGTAATACACCATGATTTGGTTTGATTTGCTTTCCGTAGCACAGTGCCACATTAATACACTCACTTCCATGAGAAATGCATCTTACAATCTCAATCTTTCCCGCAGAAGGAAGCTGTAAACAGCCAAAATGCAAAATCGTTAAATCAGTTGCAATCAGCTGCCTCGAATCGCCCTTCCGCAAATGGGAATCAATTAATTTCAGAAACAAATAACCTCTCGCAGAATCCTTCCGATCAGATCGGCATAGCTTACTGTTTTGACACTCGCCAAGTTGCGATATCTCATCCAGTTACGATGATCTTTCGTCAAATTCCCGGAATCTGACTGAATTCCGCCGAAGAAAGCTGATTAAAGCCACACAGCGTTTGAGAACGAGAGAAACGCTGACTGCAACTTGCATCTGAGGAGCAGCACGCGTTTCTTCATGTGTCAGACCAGACGACGACGATGCATTCTCGTGCAAATATATCATAAGCAAACGGGTGGCGGCGAAAATTCCGCGTACCGGGCTTGCACTTATACCCTTAACCAATTTAAGCCGCGGCCTTCTTTTTGTTTCGTCGCATTGCTGGCGCATCCAACAACGAAAAAAATTGCACAAGCGTGGATACAGGGGGGGATCAGTGCGAACAGCAAAATGCAACGTCTGTACAATTTTATTAATTATGATTATGATAAAGAACCCGCGGCGCACACTCTCCGCGGCAAACTCCATGAAATATAACATAATCTGCCGCGTCGGACGGCCGCTCGCATGGGTTTTGCGCTTGATGTCTGGCGCTCAATTAATTCATTTAATATTTACATAATGCGCTCTGTTCTGTCATGTTGTGCCCATTGCCGTCATCATCGCCGTCGAAGCGCATCCGTGAATCGCGATATTGGCGGATGGCGTTGCCGTGGCGTGGTTTTTTTTTGTTGTTGTTATTTTCGCGAATTAGTAGTGCATAGAAGAATTTTCTTCGGCAGCACACCCTCTGTGGTCCCTCTCCTTCGGCGATCAAGAAAGGGTTATTACGTATTAATAGGTACAATGTAGATCGGTCATCATCACGCGAAAATGATTACCCCAGTGGGTTGCAGTCTTAAGTGAACTTTAATTTATAATTACAACAAATGTAATCGCTAATTGGAGTGACGCGTGTTCGCGGAAATGTGGGATCGATTTGCCAGTTGGATGGGTGCGGAATAAATTGCGGGAAATGGATCTGTCCGTGTTATGTCTTATTGGGAAAATATGTTGTTTTTTTTCTGTGGGCGATTAAGTGTTTTATTTATCGTATGGTATTTGAAAAATCAAGGAAATGTGATAACATGGACCCTGCCATTGTGATATGTGTGAAACTACTGTTGTACAAAACTATAAAGCTTCATCATAGACGTAATCGTAGACAGGCTACGTTAAATTTCGGGCACTAAGAATATGTCAACATAATAAAAAAAAAGAACATGGTCAACGAAACCTAATACATGCCCAAAGAATTGTTTAAATTGAAATTGAATAATGCATTGCAAATGAAACTTAAAGAAAATAGAAATTTATAACCCTTTGATCAACTTTTCAGTTAAACAGTTGGTATAACCATTTTGACATATAGAAGCCATTTTAAATATCAGAAACAGGATCAATTTTTTGAAATCGAGTTTCATATATGTTATATGCGTTTGAACTTTCCAGTTTCCAGTAAACACATATTATGATGTTCGAGCCAAAATGTACAATACTGATCTTGACGTTATTTTTCGCAATTAATTTGTGGTTCAAATGTTATTTCAAAGCTTTAACATTTGATTCATCAATAGACTGCATAGGCGTAGCCAAGGAGGGCAGGGGAGGCATTGCTCCGCGCCTAACTTTAGATTTTAGTTTTAGAATTTTAATGTTTGTTTAAATTTTTAAATATTTATTTTTAATGTTTGTGAGATTGTCCCTTTGCCTCAGAAAAAGCGCGAAGTTGTTTCGATTTTGTGACAAGTTTTAGCAAAAAAGTTGTTTTTTAGACTTGACATTTTCTTAAAATCTTTTCCCTTTAATCAAGAACCCAACCTAGCAAACCTACAGTATCTAACAAAATATCTCCAACCTGCAATGTTAACTACACTAGTGGAAATATATATATAACAGCACAATCACTATTGATGCCAGCTTGAGTGCAGTAATCCATTCCAAAGTGTTATTGTTGTGTGCGCACTAATACATGTTACCAAACAATGGGAGCATTTTGCGCCTGACTTGTATATGTGAGTAGAGAAGATTTGCTTTGTTCATATACGGGTGGAAATAACTGAAACACCACTCCATCAAATGTGTTGTTCAGCGGACTTATCTTACGGGTCCAGTTTTATTTCGTCAAAAATACCATTAGGTGAAGTCTATTTCTGGTAAATAAAACGATACAAATATTTGTGCATGCTATTAAACAAATTATTTTCTAGATTTTCTAAAACCATTCCTAAGGAAACGGTTTTGACGGATAAAGAGCGTGGTAGAATCGACATATTGAAGATGGGTATTCTCCGCGCAAAATTGCTCGAAGAAAATGAAGGAGTAGAGATGCGGTGACAAATTAAATTCGATTGGTTTCTAAATACGCCTCAAAGAATCGACCTGGCCGTCAGAGATGTCATTTCGCACAAATGTAACGCCAGTGCGTGAGATTTGTACCTCCATAGAGGATACAACCATAAATCACCGCAGATAATGCAAAGTGCTCTGTTATTCGGTGGTAAATAAACAGAGTGAAAGTGTGCGCCAGTGAGGGGATGGCTTGGAGTGAGTGAATCACTCTCTCTTTAAAAGGACCGCTCTCACGTGCTCTTATCTGTCTTCGCCCACGTGCTCTCGCCTGCGATCGCTGCCGCGTACTCTTGGGTGAGAACGCACCAGTGCTCTCTCTGTGATTCGCTGGTGCGGTTGATAGTGAAAATTTCGTCAGATTTGTAAAAAATATCCGAAAAAAGGAAGCGGGAAGAAACATTATTCTTTCTTCCTTTGCTGAGTAGCGCCAAAGCGAATTTGAAATCATTGCTGTATATTAGCAGAAGAGCCCACGCCAGTGAGCTCACTGAGGCGCACGCGTCAGGGAATTTATCTGCATTCACTTCTGTGAATTTGAGAGCTCTTCTTTTCACTCTAGAGCGATCGAGTGTTGTGTGAATAAAAACTATTTTTTTACACTCACAAGAGCTACCCGCAAGCAAACACGGGGGTGAATATACACAAGAGAGAAGAGCTCTCGTTGAGGTAGGAAGATGTGTGGAAAAATTTAAATCTCTCTTTACCACACTGAGGATATGGACATCACTGCCTGGCCGTTCTTCATATCTTTTTTTTTAATCTTTATTTTACGTCGGCCTATTTCCTCACATGGTGACAATCACCGACGCCAGGAAGACGACTCCACCACCTGGACCCTACCTAACGACTCATGAATATGAACCGGGACCAACGGCTTTACTTCCCTTCCGAAGGAAGACGTGACCAGATTATTTCGCCTCAGAAAAACCACCGACGTCGACTGGGGTTGCCCAGACCTGGGGGGGGCGCCACAACGGGGTTTGACAAATAGAGATAAACGCCGAATTATACATCTCGCTGTTAATTTCAAGCTTTCTTCTGCAAAAATTAAGGCATATATGAATATTTCGGTTACTAGCCGTCGTATTCGACCGGTTCTAAGTTCCGAAGAAAACCTTTCATTTAGAAAAACCGTTCCTGTACCGCGACTTCTTCAACGTAATAAAAATGCACGGTTGAAGTTTGCCGAAAAGCATCGATTTTGGGATGATGAGTGGTCAACAGTGGTTTTCAGCGATGAAAAAAAATCAATTTGGATGGACCTGATGGTTCTGGAAACTGTTGGCAAGACAAGAGGAAGAAAAGTCCTACAAGAGAATCTCGCAACTTTGGACCGTAATGGTTTGGGCAGGTCTTAACCAAGCTGCAAAAACACCGATCTGCTTTATTCCAACAAAAATGAATTCGGAAAAGTATTGCGAATTGTTGGAGGAGGTGTTGATACCTTTCACAAAAGACTTCATGGACAATAATGTAATTTTCCAGTACGACAACCAAAAATTTTCTGAAGATTCATAACATTCCTGTAATGGACTGGCCGGTTTGTTGTCCGGACCTGAACCCAATAGAAAATGCTTGGGGAATTTGTCTCAAACAGTATTTGCACAGGGCAGGACATATGAAAATACTAACCAACTGAGGGAAGCTATCATCGATAAATGGGTTAAAATTACTCCGAACATCTTAAAATCTCTCATTTTCTCGATGCTCAGGCGGCTGGAAGAAGTAATCATGAAGAAAAGTGAAGCAACGCACTACTGACTACCTCTAATAATGTATTCCATCGGCAATAAATTCAATAAACATGGTTTTTAAGGTTGCACCTTAAAATATTAAATGAAGCATAACATTTGTATAAAACCAAATATTTATTTTATCATCTGACCCCTTATTGTAACACTCAATACTTTGTTTTCAAAAACTCAATCACTGAATATCCTTGTTTGAATAGTGTTCGAAAAATTGCAAATAACATGGTGGTATTATAGTTATTTCCAATAGTGTATTAGACGAGCATTGATTGCTTTTTTTCCGCTAGCTGAATGTTGAAAAAGCTATACTCAATTTGATTTCCAGATCTTGGCAATAAAAATAAATTGAATATTGAAACCAATGTCAAAGCTTTTGGAAACGAAATAATTAAGAAAAATTATTTATAGTTAGAAAGTGTATCAACGGAAAATGGTTATATGACCTATTCATAAAATGGGAAAACCGGTCAATGTTACCGCTCTGATCAATGTTATCCCGTTTTACGGTACTGTAGTTTCTTATGATTGAGTACACTTTGATTCAGTATTTTAAGATACTGTTTCCGTATTCAGGATATTTTAATTGAGCACAAGCTACGATATAATCCTCAATGTGTAAAATCTTGGGATCCCAAACTATGGCAATAAACGGCGCCTGCCTCGTCCGAATGCAGGTTAAATAAGGAAAGGGTAGGAATGTGTTGACGTAATATTCGTTTTATTGGAAGCTGAGACCGCCTCTGCACTTCCACGAGAAATCACTAAGATGTTGGATAACAGGATTGAGAAGCAGCGGGGTTCTCTTTAGTAAACGATTAGCTGAATTCACGCGGGGTGTAGTAAAATATTTAAATATTACTACTTCTAATATGTTTGGTTCGAACCTGTTTATACCAACAGTAAGGATGCTATTGGAGCAACTCACAAAAAGGGATAGTGTTTTACTTGTTCCATGATACGGTGGAACGATGAGCATTGCAAACCAATATTATGGATCATAATTAATTGTGATCCTCACCACCTGTCCACCGCCCCAGCGAACCACCACAATTCACCAGGAAGCATTTTTGTTGTTTTTTTTCTGTGCTCACTCCATCACTCGCATTGCCGAATTATAGATAACCGAAACAATACGAAACGCACCATGTCCGATAGCAAAATAGTGTGTAATAAAGCATCAACACAACCTTTCACAGTCGGTGCTCGAAGCAAACTCTTTTTTCGTAAACTTTCAATTTTAACAACTGTATCAATCAATTAGATGCTTCTTAAGAACAATCTATGCGAATCCATTTAAAATTGAAATTGAGATATTTGGTAAAATAGGAGTGCGTAGATGCATTTCGTGCCTTCTGGCCACTTTATGCTTCTATTGATGTCCAGGATCATCGGTTTAGCACCAACCGGGGGAGAGCTTTACCCAATGATTTCATTATCGTTAATCCGGTCAATGCAGACGTCTTCCAAACTTGGCAGGTCGACAGGCAATCAGAGGAGACCTACCTGGTACCTCATAGCAAGAGGCGGACCGGAAGATTTAATGAGCTACCTCCCCCTTACAGATTTTATCCGTTTTTATGGCAGAAAAAAACGCCGAAACCGTCGCCGAATTTATGTGCGATGGTTCGGCGCGAGTTCATAATTAGAAGATTTTTTATAACAACGTGGATCACCGGATAGAATATATACATAAGCACTTGGTAACTATTTTACATTGCACTGGCATAAAATAAAAATATGTTGAATAGGTTCATTGGCAGGTAATTCATAAATCAAATACATACCACAACAAGTCAAGAACACTCGCATGAACCAAGAAGAAAGCTACCTAGGTGTGGCCCAGTTAAGGTCTGTATCCACATTAATTCGGACACCTTCAAATCATTGTAACTTTTGAAATATTGCACGTAGGAATGAAAAATTTCACTATGATTGATGTTTACATTTCCTGTTTAGTATTCAAGATGGCGACGAAAGAAAAACAAGTGCGCGAGTGAATTTTGTACGGGCGTACGGCGAATCCTGACTTGTCAATACGGGACCTTGCAAAAACATTGAATTTGCCTAAATCCACTGTTCACGATGTGTTCAAATCATTTTCGGAACGTTTGACGGTGGCGAGGAAACCGAGAAGTGACAAAAACATTGGACGCGCTGATCTTGTCATGGACCGAAAGGTGAAAAGGATATTAACGAGCAACCCAAATCTCTCCATTCGAACGGTGGCTCGTAAACTAGGGATGTTGCCTGGTTTTGTCCAAAAATCAAAACAACGTTTGAAACTTAAGTCGTATAAAGTAAAAACAGTTCCGCAACGACAAACAGAACTTGGCAGCAAAATCACGGGCTCGACGTTTGTACTGCGAATATTTGACGAAGTTTTCATGCGTTGTTATGGACGATGAAACTTATGTCCTGGAGGATTTCAAGCAGCTTCCAGGGCTGGCTTTTTATTCTGCTATGGCCAGAAATGCTACAGCTGAGCATTTCAGAACGAAGAAGGTATCGAAATTTCCCAACAAATACCTTGTGTGGCAAGCAATTTGCACGTGTGGCAAAAAGAGTAAATCTTTCGTCACTACAGCACAATCAACAAGGAGATCTATCAGAAAGAGTGTCTGCAGAAGCGATTGCTGCCCTTCAACAAAAGTCACAAAGAAAAACCTTTGTTCTGGCCCGATGTGGCATCATGCCACTATGCTAAAACTGTGATGGAGTGGTACCAAGCAAATCAAGTGAACATTGTACCAAAAACCTCAAACCCGCCAAATTGCCCAGAGCTACGACCAATCGAGAGATATTGGGCTCTGATGAAGCGGAAGCTTTCTGGAAAGAAGCAAGGAATCAAAGACATCAAACACTTCCAGCAAATTTGGACAAAGACGGCTTCTTCGATTTCTGAAGAGTCTGTACAAACCCTAATGGACGGAGTTATGCGTAAAGTACGAAAATTTTATGCATATACCGAATAACTATGGTCTTCACGAATTGTTAAAACAAATCCCATGAATCTGAAATAAACAACTACGGCGGAAATATAATCCGAAAATTATGTTTTTTGCATGTTTTGAGGTGTCCAGATTATTGCGGATACAGACCTTAGCTATTTTCAGTCAAATTTTATCGATTTTGACCTACAAGCTAATAATTGTGTCTCTTTTTTATTGGGTACAGTCTTTATAATTATTAAAGGTAGTTAAAAATGAGATTTGAAAGAAAAATAATAAGCTTTCACATTTTTTCCTGACACACCCCATACATGCGTTTCTAGCGGTCCCCAAGAGGTAATCTAATACACGAGGTCAGCATCGGAAGTTTTTTCATTTACATTTAAACAAACACAATCAAACTTCAATAAATACCACCCCCCCCATCCCATGTAAGTCAACCCTCGTTTTTGCTGTTGTATTTAGAAAGAATCTGTTTGTTGACATTTTAAAATTCATCCAACAAATTTTAGTCTGAGAACTAGAAAAAAGTAATATTACAGGTACAATAACCTACTTAAGAACGCCTGAAAACTCCGAAGTCACTTTCACTAGCCATTCGCTCTGCACGCTAAGATGAGGATACCGAAAATTAGGTATTTATTTTCCCTAAAATTTGGTATTGTTGATAATACCTAAAATATCGGTAAAATTAAACGATAGTAAGCAGTAGTTTTTACTAACATTTGGGTAATTGAAAAACTACGAACATTTAAATTTTAAATTAAAACCGCCTATTTCCAATTCAGCACTATGTAATAAATGTGAAGCTTTTATAACATGCTCAAAAAACGCGAATCGGTTACAAGAACAAATCGATTTTATCAAGACAACTTCATTATTTAAGCATCATTACATCTATCTAAGTTTTGCCAACAACTTTGAACAGGCACCAAGGATATCCGTTGCTCCTTCCGTTTGAGTTAAAACGGTTCCTCTGCATCCTGCTTTGCATCTCACGCTCGAGGTTGAGCATCCGACGAATGCTCCCAATGTTGCGGATCCCGACAGATACGATTTCATGAGATTTGATTATGACAGCATTCTTGGCATTTTGTTGAGCATCGACTGGAATGTTACTCTTGATACCGACGACATCAGCGATGCAGTTCAGACCTTCTCCAATACCGTGAGCTATGCTATCGATCGCCATGTTCCTAAGCGGGTTCCTCCAAAGACCAGAAATCCACTGTTGCAGTTTACTGCACTACGAAAGCTCAAATCTTCAAAAAGAGCAGCATTCAGACGGTATTCTTAATATGGGGGAGTTTCACTGCGAATCCGATACCTGCGAATCAACAGCGAATACAAATGGATGTTTCGCCAGAGTCGTGCCAATTATTTGAGAAATGTGCAGGATAGGCTGAAATTAGCTCCTAAGTCTTTCTGGAAACATGTCAACGATCAAAGGAAAGAACCGTCAACGTTAACATACGGAAAATGCACAGCATCGCATTCCGAGGACATTTGCGAACTTTTAGAAGTAAAATTCGAGGGCGCGTTCTGCTCCGAGATATTGACACAGGGTCACATTTCGCTAGCAGCGAGTACTGTGCCGCTATCTTGTGATCCGTTGAACACCATCAATATTGAACGCATCAGCTTTCTAAAATGAAATCATCAAAATCGGTTGGTCCGGATGGTATCCCTGCAGTTATTTTCAAAAAATGCTGTGCTGGCATACTAGTACCCCTGCGTCACTTGTTTCAACTCTCTCTTGCAACTGGAACATTTCCCTCTCTCTGGAAATCGGCCTACATGTTTCCAATTTTCAAAAAAGGCGACAAGCACAACGCCGACAACTACAGAGGAATATCTGCATTTATAGCGAAGTTCTGCGTTTGTAGCGAAGCTCTTTGAGTTGGTAGTTCTAGTCCCAGTCTTCAATATGTAGCCGACACACAGCACGGGTTCATGCCTAGGCGATCTACGACGACAAATCTTTTGACGTTCACAACATATGCGACAGATGTTATGTGTAAGAGCTTCCAAACGGATACAATTACTGACTTATCTTCAGCTTTCGATAAGATCAACCATCAAGCATTAGCGAAATTTGAAGGACTGGGCTTTGAAGGGAGCGTTTTACGTTCGAACCATTCGTACCTAACAGAACGACATCTAAGCGTTAGGATTGATGACTGCACACCTGGTGAATTCCTTGTCACATCCGGTATTCCCCAAGGAAGTCATCTTGGGCCCCTTGTCTTCTTGTTGTACTTCAACGACGTGAATCTTTGTATGGAAGGCCCTAGGTTATCTTTTGCTGATGACTTGAAAATTTATAATCAGGTCAAGTCCATCGAAGACGCACGGTTTCTTCAACACCAACTTGATAGTTTTGCTTTGTGGTACAACACAAGCAGGATGGTGTTGAATCCAACCAAGTGCTCCGCTGTTTTTTTTTTTTACACGGAAGAAGAAACCGATAATGTTCGACTACCACCTCGAAGGCCGCATTATTAAACGTGAATCGTGCGTCAAGGATCTAGGAGTTTTTCTCGATGCGAGACTTACGTACAAGGAGCATATGAGCTACATTGTTTCCAAAGCAAACCGAAGTTTGGGATGCATCATGAGAATGGCAAACGACTTTACGGATGTATATTGCTTAAGGAGCCTCTATTGTTCGCTGGTACGATCCCCGGTGGAGTATTGTTCAGCAGTATGGAACCCGCACTATCTTAATGACGTTGATAGAATCGAGGCAGTGCAGCGAAGGTTTGTACGATTTGCCCTCCGTCGTTTACCATGGAATAATCCACGTGAGCTGCCTAGATATGTACACCGCATGCAACTTATTGGCCTTGACACAATAGAAGTGAGGAGAGATCTATCACACGTCATGTTGGTTCCCGATCTTTTCATGGCAAAAATTGACTGTCCGGTGCTGCTTAATCAAATCAACATTCATGTTCGTTCTCGTGCACTTCGCAACAACATCTTTCTTCGAACACCATTTCGTCGAACAAACTATGGTGCCATCGGAGTTCTTGTTGTTATACAACGTGCATTCAATCGAGTGTCATCTGGGTTTGACTTTCACCTGCCTCGCCAAAAAATTAGAACTAAGTTTTTGAATATTCTTAGGAACTATCATTAAGACCACATTGTGTCTGTTGATAATAACAAATAAAGATATAAAGATATCAACCTGACTAAAATATGAAACATATTCGCACCTCTTGGTGCCATAATAAAACAAAATTGATTTCAAGTGGCTTTCATAAAACATTAATAAAGCTGGATGGTTTTGGCCATGTTACTCAGGAAGGGATTGAAATGGTCCCTCATGAAAACCTTACTACACCTCCGTCCTTGCATGCAACGCTATAATAACGTCATTGGCTTGCAAAACTCAAAGTCAGTAGCCATTTTATGTCCAATTCGGCGTGCGTGTACGCTTGTTTGAACTAAGAATCGCCCGCCCTTCAGAAGCCATCTGAAAGGCACTAATATCCACGGGTGTAGAGTTTGCCATCATTACTCTTGAAACTACATGTGGGAATGTACTGTTCCCGTGATCCAAACTGTGTAGCTCTCCCGCTCTCAAGGAGGTAAATTAATCCAAGACGTGGAAAGTTTTATGAACTTCTACATTGTTCGCGATCGGCGGGAGGGCGCCGGGACCAAGCGTCGAAGCAGCAGCAGCAGCACCACCACCAGGAGTGAATTCCAGGTGCACTGGCTGCAATCAGCAAAAGCGTTTTCCCTCCTCGCCCAGGGGACACTTACGAGCCGGACTCGAAAGGACATCCCGCTGGGTTCGTATTATGTTGAGAAATTTATTGTTATTTCCAGCTCGCGTTGACTCTCCCGGAGGGCTTCGCGCTTCGCGACCGAACGATGACGGAGGTTGGCCGTTGTGACTTGAAAGGATTGTCCGAGAACAGGGAGAAGGAGGAAGGACTTTCGGTGCCGATTAATAACTGTCGGAATCCATCTTCTGGTTTATTGCTGCCGTTGTTTAGTTGGCGTAATTTACGGTTTAAAGTTAAGTGCGCACTCACTTGACGTGGGAATCTACCACTGGGAATGTAACCTGCTCGAGTTACTCATCGGTTTGTCAAATCTTTAACGTGCTCTGTTTATTAGGGATATTCGATTCAATTAATGATTTTTATCAATCCGAAGTAATTGCGTAATGTCTTTTTGTTTTCATGCATTCTCCTACAATTTAAATACTTTTTCTTCAAAGTTGATATGTACTGTGTGCTGAATGTTACATCGCATCAGAAGTAACTATTCATCGATCCTTTTTTTCCTTAATCAACCACCATTACCTTATATCACGAGGTGCTCCTTCCAACGGTAAGTCACCCCAGTCGGAATTCAGCCTACCATTCTCAAGCACAACTGAAAACAATACACCCATTCACTCATACGTAGATCTACCTACGTTCACATCCTCTGGGGACGAATAAAAAACGGAAATTATAGACTTTAATCCGATTGACAGATCGCATCGCGCAGATAACGATGCCACCAAACGCACCCCGAAGCGCCGATCGGGATGTCAACTGAATTCCGTTTGTACGTTCAACCCCTAATCGGATTCCATGAATGTACTACCAACCAGGTTTCTGGTGATGGTGTCTGATGGCTGCTGGTGCGGTAAGATTTGTCTCCGGAATCTCGAAAAAAGGGGTTCCAATACCAATTGTTCTGCCTTCCAGCAGGGGTGGTTAAGTAAGCAAAAATCTAATATATTTATTACTGTTATTATTTCTAATACCATTAGCTTCGTTTAGACTGTGCCTGGTGGCGAATTCGAGTGGAGGAAGAGGAAAAAGATCTACGGTTGGTTGCCTCCCCCTTTTGATCGAGACAACTGCGGATTTCGAAAGTGCGATAAGGGACAAAATCGAAACGCATCAGTTGATTCCTGATCATGGTTGATAAGCGGGTATTTAGGGACTGACGTTGCACTCATTTATGGTCACACGAAGGAACCCCTCCTCCCAATCGGATTTGACACTTGAGAGTTTCGCGCTTCGCATCTTCAGTCCAATAATTTTACACGACTCATTTAAGCTCACCCGTGCCGATGAGACAATCATACCATGTTTTAGAATCACAAACATCATCACTTTGTACGTATTCAGAATAGGTCAGTCTGTATTCCCACATTTCATTAACTACGGCACCCATTCGTTCTCACCTGACGCAGGTTGCGGTCACGCTAGTTTTCTCATTATCGCGCGCACATAAATATCCCAGCCCCGGCCGACAGAACAAACTGTCTGACCGTTTTTGTTATTGTTTTGCAGCTCTAGCCATACCAGTCAGTAGGTAGGTGGTTGTCGGATGCGTGCCGGGTGCCATAAAACTGCATCAATGAACAGAAAATGAATGCAAAATTTTGCATTGCATTATCTTCCGGCAGGCGAACGGTTGGGGAGGCAGGAGCATCCATAAATTGGGAAATGTGCTGGGATTGATTGAGTGAAGTGTGGAATTTGTTGGGGTAGTTAAGGACAGGCACAACTGAACAAATGGTGCATCGTGATTGCATAACGCCCTCTCTTTCTCTCTCCGTCCAGAGAGCGTAGTAACAGAGTACATATCAGGGCCTGTGGTACCGATTGGAGCGAATGCTTTGTAAGGTCGATTACGATGTGGTGGAAGAATTGATTTAAATATGTATTAGGCCAAGTGCTCAGGGAAAAGTCCGGCCAGGGCTAGTTTGTAATACATTTTAGCTGTTGGTTTTGGTTGTTTGAGGTTTAGCTGTGAATTCAGAACACTTGACAGGTTAATAGTTTATAATGGGCGCTCTTTTAAAGAATGAACGCGAAAAAAAAAAAAAAAAAAAAAATGGTGGGAAAAATTTTTTTCTATTTTTTTTTTTTTTTTTTTTTAGCATTAGTATAACATTGACGTTTGCACACCTCGTAGATGGAGCTACGATGAGGAATAATTCGTTGAAGACATTGCACGTCACCATGAAACGGAAACAGTTACTGATACGTTTCTTCACGCAATAATCTCCACGAAGGCACTCCTCGATCGCTCACCTGGCCACGTCCATGCAACCGTAGGAGATAGGGAGAATTTGGTATCTACCTTAAGAAGACACGTGGAACCCACGTAGCCTTCAGTAGATATCAAAGGAAAAACGAAATGAATAGTCGGAGAGAACAGTTGAACAGAATGCCCTGTTTGGTGTACAGAACAAAACAATATTTAAAAATGGTCGTTGGGAGCATCCAGTCTAAGAAGGTTAAGCAATGCTCCATTTCTCTTCAAACGGTTGGGACTTAAGCATCAACTATAGTCCTTGCTCCCTATGGCTTATGGTTATAGCGCCATTACTCGCTCTCTGAAAAGAGAATACTGGCTGAAAATGTAAGAACGGGTAGTGAAAGAGAACTTGTGAAATTTGTTGGATTGCAGCAACAACATTGCGTTACTTTAAATATACAACTTCATGTATCATTATTTATTTCTAGTTTCCGCTATCTAAATCAATAGATTCTACAGCTGCCAGTTAAAAATGAACTATGCAAGAAATATGTGATAAATGAATAAATAAAGCCTTTATCTTTATTCATTACAGATCTATAGCAAATTTGTTCCGGTGTAGAGATTTAGCAGTGAATAGTATGATAGTGAAATTCAATTATGCAGAATATGAAAAATATTGGAGTAACAATGTTCAAGCAATTTTATAACGATTTAAAATAATACAATTGCGAAATAATTCAAGGGGACAAGAAGCCTGTTAAAATGTCAACTGACTGACCAATGACTGGCCTTCGCATAGAGAGTGCCACTAGTTTAGGCAATTTTGGTTTCTTCTGCAGATTCTCAAAATTTCACGAATTAAAGTGGGTTTTTGTAAGCTTAACCGAATAATAAAACATTTGACTTAAGATTCCGTACTGAGTCCAACAACAAACGCCAGTGTTGGTTCTACTAGTTTTTGTAAGATGAGAGTGATTTTGATTTAATAAGGTTTCGATGCAATACTAATTGTTGATAATTGTTGATTGATAACTAACTTTATCTTTTCTAAGCCATACTACTAAAACTGTTTGCCGGGGGGGGATAAAGCTCCCCACTTAGATAAATTTAAAATGAAAGGTGGGCATGGAAGGAATAGTAATTAATGGGCATGGGGGGAGAAAATAATGATGATAATCACAACGACTTTTGGTCTCCTGATAAAAAAAAGCGGACGGGACCAACCAAACCACCAGACCAACGAATTATGGTGTTTTCAGCAAATAGGAATAATCCAAATTTATTGGATTAAATTCTTGTCGAACTTTTATATATATAATAGGTGCGCAACTAAGTTCTCGCTGTTTTTTGGTGAAAAAGGAACTTTATTTTGAAAACAAAGGTTACAAACGAATTATTCAAAGTATTGTCCATCACCAGCTACCACTTTTTCACATCTTTCTGGTAGAACGTGAATACCATTTCGATAGAACTGTTCGTCTTTTGATGCTATCCAAGAATCAAGCCATTTTGAGATGTCATCATATGAGTGGAATTGCTGACCAGTGAGACCATGTGCCATCGAACGGAACAAGTAATAATCGGACGGTGCAATATCAGGAGAATATTGCGGATGGGGTAGGACTTCCCATTTGAGCATTTCCAAGTAGGTTTTCACGGGTTTCGCAACGTGAGGTCGAGCGTTGTCATGCTGAAGAATCACTTTTTCGTGTCTGTGTTCGTATTGTGGCCGTTTTTCGTGCAGTGCTCGGCTCAATCGCATCAATTGAGTTCGATACCGTTCCCCGGTAATGGTTTCGTTTGGTTTCAACAGCTCATAATAAATAACACCAACTTGGTCCCACCAAATACACAGCATAACCTTCGCAGCGTGAATATTCGGCCTAGGCGACGATGTTGAAGCATGCCCGGGCAGTCCCCATGAATGTTTCCGTTTTGGGTTACTGTAATGAATCCATTTTTCGTCACCCGTCACAATGCGATGTAGAAAACTCTTCCTTTTTTGCCGCTGGAGCAGTTGTTCACAGACGAAAAAACGACGCTCAACATCTCTTGGCTTCAAATCGTAAGGAACCCAAGTTTCTTGCTTTTGAATCATTCCCAACGCATGCAATCGCTTAGAAACGGTTTGGCGGGAAACTCCTAATCCTGAACCAAGCTCTTCTTGCGTTTCACACGGATCCTCATCGAGCAATGCCTCCAATTCAGAGTCTTGGAAGTTTTTTGGCCTTGCTTCACGCGGACGATCATCAACACTGAAATCAGGGATTTCATCCGCATCCCAAATTGGACAATATTTTAAATCTGATCTTATCTAAAACCTAGAAAACAACGGTTCCTATTTCCTATCCTAAATTTTGTATATGGAGAAAGGATCTTATCCAATCAGCAAATATTCGAGTTTTATCTCAATCCGTGCAGTAGTGTCACGGAATTCGTAGGAAAGTCCTAATTGTGAGTTTCCATAAACAATGTTGAAGAAAATGGTCAATTATGAAGCAAGAATCATAGATATTGACGTGAATTACAATCCAGAAGATAGAACTATTTTCTTACCGTAATTGCAGGAATTTCAGCTGGAGCTAAGAAATTGAATTCGAGGTAATGGTCCCCTAAAACACCTCAAAACTCTATCTCTTAGCGTTTCCGAGAGAAATGCTCCCCATTTTGTCCAAAAACAAGCAAAATTAAACGTTATTTTATATAACCATAAATCTTACACAAACCACGTTTGTGTGGCCACACAAACATTCCCGGTCTCTAAATACTGCTTCTTTTCTGGTATCCGTAAACATTGGAGATTTAGTGGATTCCCGCTCATACCTGCCAACTGACACACTAACTGCGCTCCTTTCTTGCATTTGTTGCATCCTCTTTTCTGGTTACTTTCAGACTCTCTCACCTTCAAAACACACTCAACAGATGCTACTAATATTTATGGACAGTTCAATGATGAATCAGATTCAAAAACTCCAAAATAATATTCGAACCACATTTTTTTTTTGCGAAAGAAAACGTGACATCAAAATTTAAAATCAACCGCACTCGAGCAATGCTTACTCCGATCCTGTTCAAGTTCAATTATCTTAATATGTCAAAACAAAATTATTTTTTTATTCCATTTTCTTTGGGGCTGCTCGGTGGGTAGGGCCAACTTGTTTTGACAGCATTCACAACTACTTCTTCCAAATCCAGCTCAGTTTCTTAAACAAAATATTGCCTACATGATGGCCAATATTTCTCGATAAAGCTATGTTTTTGAAAAGTTGGTGCAAAGGCCGCCATGGAAGACCAAGAACATGATCAGCAGTGATCGTATCACACTCTTCTTTCGTAAAATTCCCACGTCGTAGTACGTTTATTAGAAGGCACTGAAAGAGGTGTGATACTGGCGGGTTAAGCCGCAATTAACTCTTAGACGAAGCTAGGAACAATCTACAAATACCTGATAACGACTGTTCCAGAAAGTAAAAGCACACCGTATTTTAACGGTCATTTTGAATATAATTAAATATTTCAACATGTTTTGGCTGCGTCCTTTTGTTTGCTCATTTCCAAATGACATAGCATCAAAAAAGTGCTCAGTTTTGTGTTACCTATCAAAATGCACGGTTTTACTCCGGAACAACGAAAAAGTATCGTGCACAAATGGTGCACTGTGAGCGGACTCTCCTTGAGAAAATTGGCCAAGGAAGAGGGTGTAAGCGTCGGAGCGGTACGATCTGCGATTCGAAAATATAGAGAACAGTGTACGTTTGAAGATGCGCCGAAGAGTGGTCAGAAATCCGGTCCTGTTAGTCCGGATATCGATAAAAAGATCAGGAATGCCTACAAGCGAAAACCAGTGCCTTCGGTTCGGGATGTTGCGAAAAAACTAGAGACCTCGTCGAGTTACGTCATGTGAGCCAATGAAAGACTTAAGCTAAAAACATACCGAAAGCAGAAAAAACCCAAAAGGAACCCAAAACAGGCCGCGTCCGTGAAACCACCCTACGCAAACTCTACGATTCGTTATTGTGTAGAAATTCTGGGTGTATAATAATGGACGATGAAACGTATGTGAAACTAGATTACAAAACGCTTCCCGGACCATAATTCTATACTGTAAGCGAAAACAAACACATCCCCGAAACGTAAAAGGCCATTTTTTCGGTAAAACTCGGTAAGAAGGTTATGATTTGGCAGGAAATATGCGAGTGTGGTAAAACATCTAGTCCGTACATCACAACGGAGACGATAAACACTCAGAAATACGTTAAGGAATGTCTCCAGAAGCGATTATTGCCGATGATCAGGCAGCACGAAGGTCAAGTAGTGTTTTGTCCTGTTTTGGCGTCATGTCATTACGCACAGGACACTTTAGAATGGTACAAAAGTCAAAATGTATGTTTCGTGTCGAAAGACATGAATCCGCCGAACTGCCCGGAGGCATGGCTAATCGAGACTTATGGAGCTTTAACCAAAGCAAAGCTTCGAAAATTCATAAAACCAGCGGACGACATCCAAAAATTAAAAAAAAAAAAACATTGGCCAAACGTGGTCATAATGGTGGGAATCCAACAAACAACGGTGTTGAATTAGAGCTTGTTCAAGCAAATTTGGAGAAGCTATTCAGCTGTTTCTTCTAGAATAGCTGAATAGCTTCTCCAAATTTGTTTGAACAAGCTCTAATTCAACACCGATGTTTGTTGGGAAGTACCACTATGCAGAAGCTAATGGGTCATGTTCGAGGAAAAGTTAGGAGTCTTGGCTATGGTTAGATATTTTGATTAAACGAGAGTAAAATATCATATAAAACACAAATACATATATGATTTGCCAAATAAAACTATTAAAACTAAAAAAACATGACTTTTTTGTTATTTTGAAAGTGTGCTTATACTTTCTGGAACAGTCAAATAATTTAGGGACACGACAAAAAGTGCACTTTTCATTTGCTTGACAACTGTTTCATTGTTGTTTATTCTCTTATTGTCATTGATTAAACGTCAAATATACCTATTTATGCAGTTGGTTTCATTAATAATCTTATTGTTCGCTTCATTATCGAGAATAAAGAGTGTTTTGATCATGATTGTGAGCAACTAATAATACCTTCTGCTCAAATATGAACGAGCCCGGTTAAATAAAATACAAACGGTTAATTAATCTTCAATATTTATTTTGGTATGTCCTGATGTTTCAGGCGCAGAAAATTCAAATATATATTATAATTTAAATGTGCGTTCAATACGACAGCCATGATCAAAAACCTAAATCTAACAACATAATTATTTAGCTAGGGATCAGACCTTTTCAATTGAACAAAAGTCATCGAAAAGTGTTACTTAGGGCATATGCTGACAAAGAATTATTGGCTAAAGTTCTATGAAAAGAGTAGAAAGAGTAGAAAGAGCCTTGAGGCCATAGAACAATTCTTGTCGATATCTGTTAGCTTTGCTTTAAAAGTCTCTTGAATTTAAGTCATCCCTCACGTGGGTCCCGGGCAAATTTACCTTTTTGACGGTGAGAAGGCTTATCTCATGCTATAAACATGCAAGTGAGACCAAGAATTTACCCAGTAATGAAAGTATCACATATTCTAGTCATTTTTTCTCTGCCACGTCGTAGAACGTTTGTATAAAGGCACATCAGGTGTGATACTGGCGGGCTATACCGCACTTCACTCTTAGACTTCTTACTTTCAATCTAAGGAAAAAGACTAAAAGTACACTTTTCATTTTCGCGACAATTTATGTTGTTATTCATCCATTTGTTTTATGGAACGAATAACCAAAATACCTGGTTTGCTCATAACTGAATGTATTTTCACTATTTTCGAAAGGGGTGAATGTTATGATCAGGTTAATTATCTGACTGTTTGAAATGAAGCACATTGCCACATATAAGTGTAACTGAAGACTCACGATGACAAGCATGTATATTCGAGATAGAACACGGAGGGCCCGCTTTGGAATTACCATTAAAAGCAATAGAATAAACCTATCCATGTGGCTTATTTCAGTTGCTGTGTAAGGTGAGTCAGATACAATAGCTCACGGTCGTTGTTTTCGTATTACCTCCCTTCGGTTCAGAAAGAGGTATGGGCGCGTTCTGCAGGCTCGGTCGCAGTAGATTTCATGTGTGAATAGGCTGCCACATTAACGTTCAAAAGTGCCTGAACAAAATAAACAGCTTGTAATGATCATTTGAAGATGCAATGGGGGATCATTGCCCTCATATTCCCAAATATAACAAGCATCATTTAAAGTTCGTCTTTTTTGGACGACCAATTTGATTTTCCAAGCTAAATATTTTGTTTGGATTGGAATATATCCAACATAACGTTCCAAATTCTTGTCAATTGGAAGCCAGCGGTGGCTGAGAAAATTTCAGCTTTCCCTTTGCCGCATATCTTAAATATTTTGTACAATTTCGAACACCTTGGAAATTTAAACCATCTCTATTATTCCGAAGCGCAAATATAAAGCAAGCTTATGGCAAGAGCATCATGCCGAATAGATATTTAACAAATGGCTACCAACACGAAATATCGAAACAAATGATTATAACATTCACAACACATTGCTACGTAGACCTATGTTTTCTTTGCGTGCAACCTCATTGGGCTATGACGCACAAAACTGTGTGAACAAAAGGACGGGATGTGGAAGTAGCTCGTGTCCACACAGTGCACCCTGGAAATGGCTAAACGAACTACGGAGGAAGCGCCATACGGCGCGGGATCCGGCAGAAAGTCCTAAGCGGTCGTTATATGGATGAGCCTGGGGTGTCCACGCCCCTAGACGTCCAGACCCCGGTCCTGGCCCTGGATTTCTCATTCGGAAGAAGGACCATACAACGTGAGGTTCGGCAGGTAGCGTAAGTGGTCGGGCAAGGAGATCGCGGACGATCTGGCGCGGAAGTCCCGAACCCTGATTGGATCTCTGTGCATCTCGATCGAATCAGCGTCAGGTCGGTGGAGCTTACTGCTAAAGACCTAGTAGTTGGGCATAGTGGGTACGTAATGCACACTAGTCCCCTTCCTGAAGTAATACCGAAAGGTGGTTCCGGGGAGGACCGGGGCTCAAGGCAAAGGAGGGTTTTAATGGGTCTAGGAGCTAACATCTTCATCCCCACAGCCTGAGTTCTTCAGGAGTCTGTTAGCAGATTTTTATCCCGCCTAAAAAAAAAAAAACAAAACGAAAACGGACGCATCCAAAACAATTGAAAAATTTCATTCAATTCAAAATCACCGTTAGGTATTCTTATGATTTCTAGAACAGTCTATAAGTCCGGTACCAAAGTACTGATTCTCTCGACCTAGCCAGCATATTGTAATGCACAGTTGTTGGAATGGTTGGAGTGCTCCTCCTCGATTAGAAAGCTGAATATGAGGGCCAATCACTCGAAGTATTTCCTCAACTTTTGAAGGGGTTATTCGAAAATACTCATTAAATTCCGCTGCATATTGAACTAAAATTTATTCGAGGAGTTTAATATTTCACCCTTGAACACCTCCGTGTTGAAAGTCGATATACTTTCTCCATCGACTGAGTTATAGAAGAGTGAAGCCGTACTTTACTACTTTGCGAAAAAAAAAATCAAAACGAACACTAAGAACGAATAATTATGTTGCAGGAAGTTCTCCACTTGTATATAATATCACCAATGAAACCTAATAACTTGTTATTATGGTTAGGATTCGTAGCATAACCTTGTAAATACTATTAATAATAATATTAGTTCAATTAACTTATAAATATAAAACTTGCAGGTTTATTATGCCACAGAAAAATACAAGCAACAAGCTACAAAACAAGCATTATTTGTAACACAGAAACAAAAGCGTTCATGAAAATGAAAACGGACCGTGAACTAGTTCACGTTTTAATGACTTTTACCCAAATTTTTGATTATGCTTCAAGATCAAAGGGTAGCGCATGAAAAATCGCTGAAATTATTCAATTTTCAAGTACACACGTTACTCACGCTTACCGTTACATCACAGGTGCCGTCAGCTTTTATTGATACCATTGTGCTCACAGATAAATTTGAGTATTTTGAAGCACGATACGCTAACAATGGGAGATAAGGACATTTTAGGTTCTCCACCCTTGTCCTACGTTGAAGATGCATAGTTCAATCAACGGAATGCTTGGAATGAAGTCTTAATGTATATCATGCTGCGGGGTAGTTAATTTATGCAACGGCTAAGTAACCATACTAGAATATCAGACAGTGGTGAGTCCATACAAAGCTACACTACCGGATTCCAGAGTCCGCCGTCCGTCGTATGTGTCGCACTCGCCCGTACTCTATCATTATTCCATTCGTTCCAATTCGCCATTTTACACAATAATAACAGATAAACTTTTTATTGTTTAATAGTCGGTTTCTGCAGCCGTACTTAGAGCCGCCAGTCGCGCGAATGATGTGTCCTCCTGTCATTATACGTATATTTTGTAGTCACTCACTATTCGGATGGCTCGCGCGAAAAAAAAAACTAACGAAAGTTCTACCAGCTATCCACGCCAACGCCGCTGCAGCCGCCGTGCTCGAACGCGCACGGAAAGAATTGTTTGCGATTATGATGGGTTCCCCCCAACTCGAACACCCTTTCCCCCAAGGCGAAACTAAATATCACATTTTCAGTTTTTTATAGATATCCCAAGTAACAAATTCAATTTTAAGGTACACTTGAAGAAGTTCTCAAGACTCATTTGATAAAACCACGCATAAAACTTGATATTCTACATAACATCGATAAAACAGCCATAAAACCCTCATAAGTTCAAAAAGGCCCATACTACAGGAGGTTCTCAAGACTATTTCCCAAGATTCGCTTAAAACTTGATAGTTTTATCGGTACATACTTGTAATGACATGCAGGACATGCTTAAAACTATGATAAAACTACCACAAGTTTTGGTAGTTTTATGATTTTCCTCTTTAAGAACACTTCCAGTCCGTCACAAATATGTTTCGAAGAGAAAAAAAAACATCGATATACATATGATGTTTCTTTTCCAATGTGGATACGTATGTAAATTAATTGAAATATTGACCATAAACGCATGAGTTTTTTGCCTGCAATTGATAAATTTTTCATGCGACATTCAGTTTATTGGTGTTTTATAACATAAAAGTTCGAAAATTTTAATGCGCCACGGTATAATTGCTAGAACATTGATTTATTTGAAAAATAAAAATATACTTGAAAATTCAACAATTAGGTGACAAGGCTAATAAATTGTTAGATCTTGAATAAATTGTGTCTACAATCCATTTTAAGTTTCAAAATGTATTTTAAACAGCAGAAATTGTTCGTAGCATTGGAAAAACGAGAGTTTTTTTTTCATACATATGTAAATGGCTACCATTCCGAGGGAATCCAGAATAGCCACGCTCGCCATTTTTTCAATGGTTTTATCTAAAACTACCATAAAACGCATATAAAACTAATATTTCTTGCATAAGACTAACAAGATTTTTTTAGGAGCGCGATAAGTTCATCTTTACTTGTTCTATTCTTGAAAAAGAGGAGTAACGCTTGAATAAAACTTGTTTGAATTGCTCAAGGTAAACAAGTCTTTCGTAAGATAGCCATAAAACTAGTGTGGAGAAGGCACATCATAAACAAAGAAAATGTGAACGTTCAAATCAAAGGTGCCTATGCATAATTATTGTTCATCATTACAGCTTATAATTTATTGTTTTTAATCACCAGCGTAAGTCGATTCAAACATAAAAAAAACTCTAACTTGAATATGCTAACAATGGATTTGGGAAGAAGAACAGATAATAATATTGCGTCGATGGCTGAAACATCAGTCGAGCGAAAGATGATTTTTCTCTTGATCTGTACGTTGAACCTAGCGTTGGAAGAAGTGCACGGTGTAGTGGATCACTGAGCGATTCCAGCGCACTACTTCCGACTTTGGATTAAACGTGCGGATCATGGGAAAAATCGATTTTCGCTCAGATGATATACTAATTTTTATTTGCAACCAGTATAAATATTGTGTAGCCTATTGGGAACTGAAATGTACGACTCGGGAGAATTCAACATTAACATAACATTTTACAATCGTGGTGCACATTAAACCTTACGTCAAAAGTACTGCGCTGTATTTCCACGCTGGTGCGCCATATAACGCACTACCTGAGACGTTAGGTTTAACTTGCACAACTGGCATAAAATCAAATATCATGAGTTATGCATTTCGGTTTTCAACTGGCGACACATTGCACCATTTTATTTTATTCGTTTTACGCATAACGCATAGACCCTTTTGATAAGTTAGTCTCAGTAGGCTGGGAATCCAATGGAAAGGTCAAAAAAAAAATTGTCGTTGGTGGCTGAGATGAAGGAGTGTGCAATATATTGGATAGGTTTTTATTGAATTTCCGCTTGAACGATCCGCTAGTTTTTAATTTCTTCCACCTGTGGGCGTCCATTGTGACAGTTTGTTTATTTTTCACATAATGTTCTTCCTCAAGAATATGTGCTCTTATTTAAAATCAAATGGTTCTAAGAGAGTTTTATGGCAGCATTTCCAAGATACATTCATCTTAAAGAAGAATGTCATAAAACTTTTACAAAACTTTTATCAGGTTTTATGCAAGTTGCGAAACGATGTCTTGAGAGGGGGATCAAGTATCTTATAAAACTACTGATAAGGTGAATTACACTTATAAATGATGTAGTTTTATGGAGGTTTCTTCAAGTGTTCTTTAATCACTCTTAAGAACTGTAAATGAATTAAAACCACCTTAACTTGGAAAATGCCCTGATAAAACCCGATGAACTCCATAATGCTTTGATAAAACTACCATAAAACATGAATAAAACCAATTTGCATTTGAATTGCTACTTGGGATAACCACTGATTAAAAAATTTTATCCTAATCATGCCGTTGTATGAAGGGCCAAAAAGGGGCTGGGTGGATCGAGATGCAACATCAGTTATATACGTCTCCATAGGGATAAAAAAATCTCCTTCCAACAACAAGACTGAGCAATTGGTCAAAAGAGCAAGCTATCTAACATGAGGATGCCCCAAGGGGCGGGGAGAAGAGCCCGCCCTCTATCCACAAACTGTTAGAAATGGAGAGTTGGCATTCTCACTCTCCCCATCCAGAATGCTTCAATCGGGTGCCCTGATGGTCCCTCCCATTCCCATGAAATATTTATATAATGGTGTATATATTTATGTTAATGAAAACTACTACAAGGGAACGGCCATTAATTATGTCACGCAAAAAGTGACTTTTTATAAATCCCCCCCCCCCCTCGTCACGGTTTTTGTATGGACCTTCACATTTTTTTTGTATGGGTTGTCACGTTTTCCCAAACTCTCATCCCCCCCCCCCCCCCCCCCACTTACTGCGTGACATAATTAATGGGCCTTCCCCAAGCATTCGTATCTATAATATACGATCGTCATTCGGTTGATCCTGAAATGCAAGAAATGTTGTAAAGTGCTAATGTGTAAAGATCTGTGGTTCGCGCTTAAGCACGTTTTCGTTCGTTTTCAGCGATAGCAGCATTTCATCAAAATCTTGATTTGAGGTATCCTGGAAAAGTTCATTAAATCTATTGAAGTTTTACAAAACTAGTATTTAAACATTTTAATTTACTGTTGCCAGGGTCACTATTTGCTACTTGATGCTGATTTTATAACAGCAATCTGCTTTTATTTTTGCTGACCTATAAGTTATTGCTACCGAGTTAGGAATGGGAAGATTTAAGTGGAAGGGATTTAAAGATAAATAGGCAAAAAAAAACAATAAGTAATGTTTAAATCATCTACGAAGTAAAATCAATAAAACAATATTGCCAAATATAATGATGTTGTAAGTTATGATAAAGTTTTGACAAAGAATGAAATGTAAAATCAAATACTAGCCAAATGGCACGCAGCGGAAATAAAAAATACATTCCGCAATAAGTGTAAAGCCTACCACAGCTGTAATTTTTTTGCGTTATATACTGGACATGTATGCAATGCTGGATGTCATAAATTGAAGGTATATTTCGTGTTTAAGCCAGATACCGCCTAAATCAGGTTTATTGTATAAAAATGTGAAGGTCATGATATGATGGAAATAATACGGTGTTTTAAATAAATACTTCATAATGTACATATAATAATTAAATGCCGCTATTTGCCTCTTCCGCTGCGATGTTAGATGATTGAAACTCTAAAATAGCGAATATTCCAACGTGATATAAAGAAATAAAGTTGAAAATAAGAAGAATGACTAGTAATTTCCACTCAATTCCAACCACCTCTACCGCTCATCCCGACGGACACGCGCACCTCGTCCACAATGTGCAGACCTCTTCAGTGTCGTGTACTAATACTCGACTAGTACACGACACTGAAGAAGCCTGCACATTGCAGACGAAAAACGCGTATCTGTCAAGATAAGCAACAAAGGTAGTTGGAATCAAATGGAAAACACCAATCATTCTTCTTATTTTCTAGTTACAGGTATTCCACTAAACAGCTCACACTCTCCATCATTCAAATAAAGTTGATTACTTGACAGCCTAGCAAAATAGCAAAGAAAATTTAAGCAAACAATTATGCGAAATAAATTTCATATGAGTATGAAATCAATAAATCCAAAACGAAAAAAAATAAAAATTAATGACAGGAAATTCTTCGATAACTCTTTTTTCCTACTGGGCCCATAAATGATTCTTAGTCTGTAAAATAGAAAATGTAGGATGATAAAAAATGTTAGTTTTTGGATTTATTATTTTGGACGAAGATTTTTTTGTGTGGAATTTGTCGTATATAATCCTCTCTCTCTAAAAACCATCCTATCTTTTCAAATACATAACGTGAGTTAGGTGGGCCAAATCTTACAACGATGCAAATGCGATGCTGAAAATAGCTTTAGAAAATATTGTGAAGGGATGTTGTAATATAAAATGATAATAACAATTCTATTTGTAATGTCTGCATGTCTGCTGATCTTGCTGCAATTGTAGACGGACTTGCATTATCATAGCCACGGGGGAAGAAAACAATTCAAAATTATTATATAATACTTGGGAATTCCATGGATGATCTGAAATTATGTACCGTATAAAGAATACTTCCATTTTTCGTGGTAGGGTAAGATTTCAGCATGCTTCTTTACCGGGGTCACGCTGTCTACATCTCCTTGGTGCGGCTGCCACCTAATGTATAGTTGACGCGATACAGCGTTTCTTACTCAACCGTTGGTTGGATGCCAGGACAGACGCTGTTTGAGCCGCACCTCCTTGGTGGACAGACGCTCGGCACGCACCTCCTCAATCTAGCTGAAGTCAGGTGCCCAGGCTGCACTACCAGCTAAGTTCGCAACCCTTAGCTGGCGGTCTTTGTCATATCTTGACCCGTGGAAGCATGAGGTAGGAACTATATATATATATATATATATATATATATATATATATATATATATATATATATATATATATATATATATATATATATATATATATATATATGTATGTATATATATATATATATATATATATATATATATATATATATATATATATATATATATATATATATATATATATATATATATATATATATATATATATATATATATATATATATATATATATATATATATATATATATATATATATATATATATATATATATATATATATATATATATATATATATATATATATATATATATATATATATATATATATATATATATATATATATATATATATATATATATATATATATATATATATATATATATATATATATATATATATATATATATATATATATATATATATATATATATATATATATATATATATATATATATATATATATATATATATATATATATATATATATATATATATATATATATATATATATATATATACATACTATACATAGCTATATTGCGGGGACGCACGCTCCATCCCAGGTGTCTACTCACAATTTTGCAGCCCTAAGAAAATGAATTTGACTTATTGATAAAAACTATGATCGACTCACACACATTACAGTTTGACCAAATTTTGATCGGCACACCCTTTAAGTTCTAACCTTAAGCAATGTTTTTCAGAATATCAAGGGCTTCCGGAATGTGGAGCTTCTGCTTCGGAACTCAATCAACCCATGGCACAAGGTGGCATGGAGAGCATTTTTGAACGAGTTCATATCGTGATCCGACCTTCTAGACAACTCGAACCTTTAGCAAGATTGTTCAGAAGGTCAAGGGTTTCCGGGAGGAATACTCTCTATCACCTCTACCCTCCACCCAAATGTCTCGGAACTGGGTCACTATGTGGCTTTTTGAAAGATTTTATATATTAATCTCGATCACCTAGAATGTTCAAACCTCTAGTAAAGTTGTTCATAAAGTCAAGGACCATCGGAAGGTTCGGAATGCAGTCAAAACACGGCGTTAGTGGGCTTGGAAAAACAGAATTTTTTGAACGAATTTATATAGTGATGCACACTTCCTTAAAAGTTCGAACCTTCAGTAAGGTTTTTCAGAAGGTCCGGAACTTTCGGAAGGTGCAGAGTGTGGTTCGGAATTCAGTCACTATAAGGCGCTAGTGTGCAAGAAAAAGAGAAGGAGGGGGGATAGAAGTCTACACTGCATACATAATTTCAAAAAAGTATATGGAGAAGTGTCTACGAGGGGGATTGTCTACCGTGATTTCGACCATCTTGAAAGATCGTACCTTTATAAAAGTATGGTTTGTAATTCGGTAGGTTGGTAGGCATCAATTCGATCACTACGTAGCGTTAGTGTGAGTGGAAAAAGGAGAATTCGATGGAGTTCATATAGGGATACTGACCACCTTTTTGAAAACAAAAGCAGGTTTGGAAGAACAAATGTTTAAGACACTTGTATATAAAGTAAGTCAGTCCTGAAAAGTGTGAAATGACTTGAAAACAAAGCGAATCGAACATTAACACATTAACTTGAAAACTGAGTGAGTTAAATCTTAAAAGTTATGGATTACTTAAACATGAGGGTAATCAGCCCAGAAAGACTTGATATCACTTATATATCAGACTTGTAAAGTTTGGACTCACAAATATAATATGAAGTGAGTCAACCTTAAGTCACTTGAATACTCAGTTAGTTAGTCTTCATGAACTTGGAATCTGCACTGGAATGCTTAAAATTACTTGAGTATAAGATTGAAACCATTTAAATATGAAGTGAATCAGCCCTAAAATGATTGGAAAAACTTAAATACGAAGTGAATCATACCTTGTAAAATGGAAGATCATTTGAATATGATGTAATCAGTCCTGAATCAGTTGAATATTAAGATAGTATAACCTGATACGTTTGGTATTGACCATTAACAGTTTGAAATCAATTACATATGTAGTTAGTCAAACCTTCAAAGTATGGAATAACTTGAATAAAAAAACTTTAAAATTTTGAAATCACGCAAATATGACATTAGTTGTTTTTGAATCATTTAATAATGAAGTTGAGGCCTACCTTAGCTCAGTTGGTAAGCGCAGCTTTAATGCAAAACAATGCTGGAGACGGGTAGAAACATGTTTCGACTTCCCATCGAAATCTAATTTAATATATGTGGAAATGTTTCTAGTATACCTAAGCAAGAAAGTAGAAAGCAGAAAAAATGTCGTTCAAAGAGCGTAAGAAAAAGAAGTACTAAGTGAAAATTTCTCAGATAATCCTCAAGCATTAGCAAATGCAATAAATCAACCCTTTATCTGCTTCACCCTTTATTTCCCCTTTATTTCAGATGCTACAAACATTATATAAGCATCAAATTTGCTATAATGTACCATTTTCATATGGTATATAAATGCTTCTTGTTGTTGGAATACAAAATAGCCTTCATAAAGTATTGTCATAGCATTGAAGTAAAATGTAACGGCTTTGCTGAAGGTTCAAACTTTCTAGGTGATCCGAATCACGATATTAATCCGTTGAAAAATACTTTCCTTTACATACCCACTAGCGCCACATAGTGAACAAATTCCAAACGATTCTCTCCATCCTTTGTAATTTCTTGATATTCTGAATAATTTTGCTAATGTTTTCACCTTTCTAGGTGGTCTTGATCACGATATGAAACCGTTGAAAAATGACCTATTTTACATATCCACTAGCGCCACATACTAACACAATTCTGAACCATACTCTTCACCTTCTAAAACTCCTTGACATTCTGAACAAGTTTGCTGAAGGTTCGAACATTGTAGGTGATCGGGATCACGATATTAACTCGTTGAAAATGAATTCAAGCTCACTAACGCCACGTAGTGAATGAATTCTGAACCATACTCTCCACCTTCCGAAAGCTTTTGATATGCTGAAAAACTTTGCTGGGGCCAACATTTTTGAAGGTAACCAGGGTTTCAAAATATAGTATCGTAAATTTTACTGTTCTAGATTACTCGATACTTTTGACTGGTCGTGAAAGTGCCAGTTTGGTAGGTTTCTTTGTTTTGGTTAAAAGCATGCTTTGATGATTGTTGGATATTGAATTCTACAATTTTTCATTGGCTTACAGTGATTAACATAACAGTTGGAGCAAACCTCGATTTTCATTCAAAATGGTCATGTTTGGAAACTATTTCGAACCTTCAAGAAAGTTGTTCATAAGGTCAAGGACCTTCGAAATGTGGAGAGTATGGTTTGGAATTCAGTCACTTTATTTTCCCGTAAAGTAATTTTGCTGGATTTTGGCTAATGCCTAGAAATAACCTGAAGTCTTATCTGAAACAATTTCATAATTGTTCAGTCACAACTTTAGAAGTAACAGAAACCCTTTACGACAAAATCACCGACAAGACCACTTTTTCATTCGCATGTTGATGAATTTGAATTACGTTCTATGGTATGTTGATGTTAAAATGACTCATACATCGAAAATCAATATTCAGATCCTCAAATTTGAGCATTATTTATGGAAGTCATAAGGTGGTCTTATTGTTTTGTCATTAGCGATGTCTGTAACTTGGTAAATGCAAAATTATAGATTTAATACAGATGAAAATTCAGGTTACATCTAGACTACAGCTGAAATATCAGCTCAAATGGTTTAAGGGAAAATAAAGGACAAGCAAAACCAATTTGTATGAGAATCGGTTTTTGATTTTATTATATTGTATATACGAAATAAAATCCGCAAAACTGTCCTTACATCCATGTGAGTCTTTCGCACTTTTGTCCTTGTGTATCTTTCGCTATGGTGCATTCTTGTAGTGTTTGTTGACGAAGGGAAGCAAATTGTTCTTAAAAACATTAGCAATGTAATATTTACTGTTAATTTTGACACCAGATTTAATGAACAGCAGTGGAACCTTCAAAGTTTTGGAGAAACGTCAGCAGCTTCATTTTTTTTGTCCGAAAACAGATTTTCACAATCATCGTTGAGCAGCTTCCGACATGTTTCGACTCTTGCAATCTTCTGCTCTTCAGTCAAGCCATGCACCCGTTGTTTTTTGTATGGATTCAGTCCGAGGTCATCTTTCAAAACACTCCTGACTGCGACATTCCCAGTCCTTTGGCCATTTTGCGGTCAAATTTGCCAGGATCCGCTGAATTTAGAGAGCGTATTGTTTACACTGTGCGTTTACGGCCAGGTCTGAAGTATTTTCAAAGAACCGCTTTCTTTGTAGCGAAAGATGAAACTTTCATCTATTCAGAGTGATTTCAATTTATTTAAAATAGTACACGGTCTAAAATGTTTCAAAAACAGACTTATCACGAGCTTCTTTTTCGCGTTCATGGTTACCAGGGGTGTCAAAAGAATGAAAATTCGAAAAAATACAATAAAAAAAATACAAATGAATACAATCCAAAAGATAAATAAACAAACGTGTCTCTGATTAACCCATCCGTGTTAGTTACACATGTTTAAATTAAAAAAAAAACTGAAAGGAATTACCACTCACCCTGTAAATCAAAGTTGCTATAAATCAGCTGGAGATGAACGATCATAGTTGATGACCCTTCGTAGAATTTAGTACAATTTTCTTCAGAACTCACTAATTTATCAATTTGTTTTGAAGAATGCGCCACTATACCACATCAAGGTGTAGATCGCAACCAATAATCAGGTTAACGATAAAAGTACATACCTCCAGCTCTGTCGAATGATAAGCAAATTACCGAATAACTGGTATAGATCACTCGATAGCATTATTCAATTACCCTAAGCATACAATTATCACCATCGTAATCGACTGAACGAAATACCTTCCCCGACGACAACCGAAGATAAGACCCGCTTTGTTGCGATAATCTTTCCAAAACGCGAGAATGCAAACATCAAAGATTGATCAAACCCCGTCCAGTCTCTCGCAACATAGGTCTAGCTAGTTCACGCACTCGGAAGCGTACTACTTTTTCAATTGTGGGAAAGATTGTGTTCGGAAAATGATTCAATTTCCGTCTGTCTGTGTCATCTACGGTTGGTTGAGAACTTGGAACAAAAAAAAAACAGCAAACAACTAAGTTTCCCCTGCGTTAAAAAGTAAATTTCGGACTTGCCTCATCATCGTCCATGTCTTTTAAAGTACTCCATGCAAGTATGACGGAGGTGAGTTCAAGCATATGGTACATTTCTGTTCCCTTTTTTGTTTCGTTTGCGATGATTGTGCGTGGATTTGCTGTTGTTGTACTCACACCCTAATGGACTACTTTTATTTCATCCTTTTGTGCGACCCCTCTCGAAATTGTTCATTGCACACACCGCGAGACGAACCAATGCCGAACGATGCTTATCACAAATACACATCTTACGGTTGAAAATACCCCATTCGGAAATACATCACGAGGGACAAAAACGGTTCGAAATCCGCTCGGAGCGGCGTCCCGTTTCGTGTTCACCTCTTGCGTTTGTCATGTGTCTATTTCGATGTACGTGTATGCCCCCTACATTTACCTCTAAAAAACGTCATACGCGCGATGTATGTTTGCTTTCATACATTCAAAATGGCGACCGGTTTGCACACAGCTGTCTACATCCCAGAAAGGGGTTCATCCTTGCCGAAAAAGTAAAAACTATTTTTTAAAGGTTAATGTCTTCATTTGCATTCCATTGTGTCTGCCATCATCGATGATCTGGAGACGGGAAACGGACGAGGTTCATCATCTGCGCGCATTACAATACATCCACTGAAATACATTGATCATATTTTCAGCACGTCGCAAAAATTGCCTTTCGAGTCCTTCCAGTGAATGTCACTTTTTTGAACCTTTTAAATCCGACGGCAGAAAGAAGACGCCGAAAGAAGAAAAACACCACACCGTGTCCGATTGGCGATGCGATGCAGCAAACAAAAGTGGCCAATTAAAATTCAAACCGCACCGTCAATTGACACCTCTGATTTTGCTTTCTTCATCTTTCGGTGTTTGTTGTCGTGTATTTTGAAATTCCCACCACGATTGAAACCTGCCGGGGAGAAGTGGAGGTGATGTCTTGTTTCTGAATATCAAACCAAAATTTTACGCACATCCCCCCGCGGTCCCTCCACAACCATCGGTCCAGCTCTGATAAAAGGCTCCATGACCACCCCACACCCTCAGTCTTCTTCTTTTTTTTGCGTGTGACATTGAATCGTGCGAAGGGGGAAAAATGGCGAACGTAAAACGTCGACCAATCGTAAATTTCTGTTGGTCGGCGAAACGTCAAAGTACGACCCATAGCTACCTACCCACATTTCTGAGAATGCTTTGCACCTTTGCTCGTTGGCGAAGTCACACTTAATCACACAAATTTTGATTCCATGGAAATCAAGTGCACAGTCCGGGTGTGATTCGTCGCGGCCGATACGGCAAGACCCCGGCTGAATTAATTTGTGGCACGGGAATCGTGAGCTATTCATTTGTGGGAAAGTGATGAACAGAAATATCACTGCGTCGCATGATCGGAACAATTTGTTTTATAGTTACTGGTCTCTTGCATGGAGCCATAGATGAACGTAATTGATTTAAACACATTGACCATGTGTGGAATTGTGGTTCTTATGTAGTTTTATAAAATTTGAAATGCTGAAATATCATCAATTGCCAATTGGTAAAGATGAAATTAGGTGCCGATTTCTATAGAATCTTCAAAAGTTCTGGCAGAAGCACCACCTGGCAGAAACATCTTTGAATTAGATGTGGTTGGATATCGTAGGAGTTTTGTGATTCTTGAGAAATCAACGATTAGAGTTATTGCTCACAATTGGATTAAATTAGATTAGATGTCTTTATTAAAGAGACTTTCAGCCTGTAGCTGGTTCGTCTCTTTGCTAACAATTGGCTTTTTGACTTTACTAATGAATTACTGGAGATTTGTTTTTGATCTCAGGAGCGGCAATATCTCAATGACCCATTTTAGTATGCCTGGTATGTCATGTTCACATCGAGATCGCTTTCACTAACAAACACTTGGAATGTAAGGTCAGATTTTAAGATCATTTCCATCCTCTCGGTTTTTTTTTATGGTAAAGATTGGACTCGGAAAAAATGCGACACTTTGTTTTGGGTGTAACTTTTTATCGCGTGGGTAAAAATTAATGAAATTTTGAGTAATACTAAAGAGTTATGTTTATGTCTGCAAAATTTTATCGCGATCTGTCAAGTAGTTTTCAAGATGCATTCAAAACAAAAAGAGCTACGCCAGCAAATCTTGGGCGCGGTGATCGATAATCCTGGTCAGTCGCACAGATGGATCGGCAAAAGGCTTGGAATCCACCATTCCACTGTGTCCCGCGTTGTGAAGATGTTCCAGGAGACAAAGACCATCGAGCAGCGCGCTGGAAGCGGCCGGACCCCGAAAACGGAACACTCAGAGAAGGCGCGGAAGATAAGTCAGTACTTTAAGAATAACCCGAACCTTTCCACCCGAGACGTGGCCGAAAAGGTCAATTCGTCGAAGTGGTTCGTCCAGCAGACCATGATGCGGGCTGGGCTACGTGTTTTTAAGGTCAGGAAGGCGCCAAACCGGACTGACAAGCAAAACACGGTGGCTAAATTGCGTGCGTGGAAGCTGTACTGTGAGTGGCTGGTCAAGCCAGGCTGTCTCGTCATGGACGACTAGACATATATCAAGGCGGACACCAAACAAATTCCCGGAATCGAGTTTTTTGTCGGTACGTCCCGCATGGAGGTTCCGGAAAAGTTCCGGAAGAGAGAGATGGACAAATTCGCGAAGAAGTACCTGTTGTGGCAGGCGATCTTCGAGTGCGGAGGTACAGCAAGCCGTTCGTTACAACCGGCACCATAAACGGGCAGATTTTTCGAGAAGAATGCTTGCAGAAGCGCTTGCTGCCCTTCTTTCGCTCTCACCGTGGTCCCACGCTGTTCTGGCCGGATCTCGCTTCGTGCCATTACGCCAAGCCTGTAATGGATTGGTACGTAGCGAAGGGCGTTAATGTGGTCCCGAAGGAGGTGAACCCGCCGAATACACCAGAATTTCGTCCGTTCGAAAAGTTTTGGGTGATAATGAAGAAGAAGTTGAAGAAAAATGGAAAAACGTTGAAAACCGATGAAGCTTTGAAGAAAAACTGGGAGAAATTGTGTAGGGCAGATGGACAAAGCCTCGCCCAAGATCTCATGAGCAGTGTTAAAATAAATGTACGAGCATTCAGCTTGAGCGAGGAAATTCAATAAATAAATTATGCCAAAGCATAGCTTATATATAGTTATTCAATCCCTGGAAATTTGAGAAGTATCCGATTTAAAATGAATTTTTAGTGATTATTTATGTGTGTCTCATTTTTTCCGAGTCCAGTCTCTAATCACAATTTTTTCGTTTATTAAAAAAGTTGATTTTTTCTTTTCCCTTTACTCTTGAATCGACAAGTTTTAATTAAAAGTCGAGTATTAGTACACGACACTGAAGAAGTCTGCACATTGTAGACGAAATACGCGTATCTGTCAAGATAAGCAATAAAGGTAGTTGGAATTAAATGGAAATTACTAATCATTCTTCTTATTTTCTAGTTAAGTTTTAATTGTACTTATCGAAAAATCTCTGTCTGGATGATTTGGTTCTGGACGGTGAAAAATCCTGTCTTGCTTCACTCGATCAGCAACTAGCTCTTCCTAGTTGATGGAATTGAAGTCGTTTTCCGACGCAACACTCGAATTGTGTCCTCTTCTTGGTTTTTCTCGCACAATTTGCATGAAATAATGCGAAATGCACTTGAATTAGAAGACAACTACATATTATCAACTACACAATCTACGAAATGGAGTTTTTCACCATGAAGTCTGGAAAACAGCAAAAAACGTGACATCTCACGAAAACTCAACACTGCCGCTTGTTGCGATCAATACCAATAGACCTGTTCACCAAAACACAAAGTGTTTTATATCTAACGGGCTAGACACGATTACTATTTGTCTTGATAAACTGAGCCGCTGAACACATTTTGTATTAGCAAAGCGTAATTAAAAGTGAACCGATCTTGATGGTAGGTAACAGTGGAATCGAAAATCTTTTTTTGCATGTATGTAAAGCCTGTCCACGTTAAAAAAAAAAACACATAAATCACCAAAACCGATTGTTACTTTCACAATAATACAAATATATCTACATAAGAAATGGTTGATTAAGATGTTAATCCTTCTTTCTGTTAAATTTCACCAGCATCAGTTTCCGTACGCCCGCCATGACGATTCGCCATCTTCTCTTGAAATTTACGGTACGATTTGCTTTCTTTTTAGTTTCGAATAGTTTCCGCTTAACTAGAGCCGAGTTCTTCTCTATTGGGCGAAGTTCTGGACAGTTTGGTAGATTGGCTGTTTTTGGAACGTATTTGACCTCTTGTACCTTATACCATTCCAGGACGGATTTCGCATAGTGACAAGAAGCCAAATCTGGTTAAAACAGAGCTAGAGAGTCGTAGCTTCTGATGAACGGTACACAGTTTGAAAAAGTAGCGTACATTTACAGTAAGTTCCATGCACTTATTTGAAGCGTAAGAAATAATGTACCATCACATTGCAATTTATATTTACATTTGCCGTTTTGATTGCCTCAAAGTAAACATAGTAAAGAAATCTGAATTTTCATTGTGATGTAAATATCAGAGCATGTGAAATTATACTTCATTCCACACGAAGCAGCAACTTGCATGAAAAAGTTCTAGCAAAGACGAGCTTTTGCATACAATATTATTGACAATGTTTGGAATGTCCCAGAACTTTACACGATTTATAATTTATATGTGAATGTTTTTTGACGCTCCATTTATGTGCATGATATTGAACAGAAATTCACACTACCTTTTCCACCTGTGAAGCTACACAGAAAAAAATAATGAGTTTAAACAAGCGCGTAAAATTTCACCTCGTTTAATTTCAAGCCAAAGGAAGCGTTAACAACAAAATTGTTTGCAATCTTTCATGCGTCATACAATAATGTTTACAATCTTTCATACAACAGACTAGATTCAGGCGTTATTTGTCTTAAATGTACTTGAAATATCCCATTAATTTCTGCCAAATCTAGCGTTCCCTTTATGTTCATTAGATGACGCAGAAAATTACATGTTTTTTTCCAAACTGTGTAAGATAGAGAAATGTATATTTAAAATAGGATGTAATTTCATTTCCGAGATAAAACAATACCCTTAATTAACAGGATTCCCCATTTTTCGCGTATTGATTCATGAAATAATTATTTTAAAAGCGTGCTGTGTACATTTTATTACATTTTCATTTATTTATATTGAATTCAAAGAAAGAAAAAAACACATTTCTTCGGTTAACATATGGCCATTTTGGAATAGTGACATATTTGCATATATTATCCGGAGGATTATAACTTTAGTTGGATGAAACTGATTGTGCCATTTCATACGACGAGAGCGTACAAATTAATTTCTTCACTACGCGTTAGATCTGACCGACTTTAGTTGCGCTAGATCTCAATACATTGACTCTAATAGGCTACGTAAAATTCTTTCCTGGATGATACCCACTTCACCAAGCACTTCTACGATTTCCTGGCTCACCGTTTCCGTGACATGGTGCTTCGTAAAGAGCATAAAAAAGACTTACAAAACCAATTCCGCTGACATGCCAAGATTCTCACTGCATGCATTTTCTTCTTTAAATTCTTCAAAATTACTAGGAAGCTCCGAGTCCAACCTTAAAATGGCGTTTGCTGCAATAGGGAAGGCGATTTCTTCACTACGCTCTTGTGTGCAAATATCCTATAGATACGTAATCTATAGGTAGTGGCAAAAGATTTTTGTGTGAGGAACCTAAGAAAACAGTCAACGAGTATTTTTGCGCATCATAGCGTGCTTCAGAACTTTGTAAATATCATTCATTGAATGCGTACACTACACAAAAAGACATTTATGTTTCGGCGCTTATCCAAATCCAAAGTGATGTTGCATTACATGCTTTTTGAAAGCAACGAACGATCTGAACTGGGTTGCACAGTCTGATCGGATGGTCGAAAACATTCGAATTCCGATTATTAGTTACGTAATGCAGATATGATCGACCATAATCGTACTGCAGATCATGTCTTCCACATTTTATTAAATCAAACATTTCTGATTTTTTTCGAAACGTAAGCACGAACAAAAACGCCACTGGATGTGCATTTAAGCCATCTTGAATTTTCAGAACTGAATGACAGCAGCTGTGATCTACTATTTACATTAATTACATGTTATGCACAAGGAATGTTCATTGAGTTTTGATGGTAACAATCAGTGTTCTGCATTGAAAATGTAAATTAACCGAATGGCAATGGAATATGTCAGTTCATGTTACATAATACTCCATTTATGTGCATTGTATTCGGCACAACATTATATTAGACAATCGTTTGAATGAACCTATATTACATTATTTCGCTGTTTACGTTACAAGAAATATTCATTTTTTTTTTGCTGTGTAGCAACCGCTTTTGCAAACATTCTTTCTAATTGATAGTGCCGGTAAAGACGAAACTTTTAGATTTTCGACCACAACTACATATGGCCTGCCAAATCAAATACTTTTTCGGAAATTTCGACTCCTTCTTTGTCCGGAAATGCTTGGCAGCGGCGTTTCTTTGCATTTAGGTTTAGAAAGCCAGACCAGGAAGCTGTTTAACGTAGTATGCATGCACCTTTAATTCATTTTATTTGTATATGCCTTGGTCCTCCCTTAGCTCAGTCGGTAGAGGCGAACACAGAAAAAATCTGAATTTTCATTGTGATGTAAATATCAGAGCATATGAAATTGTATTTTCTTCCACACGAAGCAGCAACTTGCATGAAACAGTTCTAACAAATAGGAGCTTTTGCATACAACATTATCGAATATGAATCGAATGTCCCAGAACTTTGCACGATTTACAATCTAAATGTGTATGTTTTGTGACGCTCCATTTATGTGCATGATATTGAACAGAAATTCATAATACTTTTTCGAGCTGTGTAGCTACAAAGCAACACCATGCTGGAGGTGGCTGGGTTCGATTCCCGGTCTGGTGAAGGAAAATTTCTCGACTCCCTGGGTTGAACTTGCCACACAATCATGGTGGCAAAAATGTTACTTGGCATCGAAAGCTCTCAATTAGTAACTGTGCCTAGAAAATAAATCTGAATTTTCATTGTGATGTAAATATCAGGGCATGTAAAATTGTATTTTCTTCCACACGAAGCAGCAACCTGCATGAAATAGTTGTAATAAAGACGAGCTTTTGTATACAACATTAACGGCAATGTATGGAATGTCCCAGAACTTTACACGTTTTACAATGTTAATTTTAATAATGTAATAATGTAAGATTTTTGACGCTCCATTTATGTGCATGATATTGAACAGAGATTCACACTTTTTTTTCGAGCTGTGTGGAAGTGCATTTAGAACACTAAGTTGAGAGCAAGCAATAAGCTAATTTCTTGGAAAGAAGAAGTATACACAGAAAAAAAATATTAATTTTAACAAGTGCGTAAAATTTCCCCTTGTTTAACTCCAAGCCAAAGGAGGCGTAAACAACGAAATTGTTTGCAATCTTTCATACGCCATACAACAATGTTTGCAATCTTTCATACAACAGGCAAGATTCAGGCGTTATCTGGCTTAAATTTACATGAAATATCCCTTTATTCTGTGCCAAATCTAGCATTCCCTTTATGTGCATTAGATAACGCAGAAAATTCAATGTTTCTTTTTATCTGTGTATGCCTTGGTGCATGATCATCAGAATAGTCAAAATATAAGCATTGAAAATAATATTCAACCTGTAATATTACCATCCATGATTTATGTTTCCACATTCATGAACAGAATCACGATAATATGAACAAATCCAGAACATTAATCACGTTAACGGAAACTTAATCATGACATCCAGAACAAAATTTTCGTTTACATGACGATTGGTGTCTTCACTACTTACACAGATAAAAAGAAACATTGAATTTTCTGCGTTATGTAATGCACATAAAGGGAATGCTAGATTTGGCAGAAATGGAATGGAATATTTCATGTCAAATTAATCCAGATAACGCCTGAATCTAGCCTGTTGTATGAAAGATTGCAGACATTGTTGTATAGCGCATGAAAGATTGCAAAAAATTTTGTTGTTTACGCCTCCTTTGGCTTGGAATTAAACTAGAGGAAATTTTACGCGCTTGTTAAAATTCATAATTGTTTTCTGTGTAGAGCACTGTTACGTAGGCGTTATCCTTTGCTTTAGCGAACAATGTTCACGTTTGCATGACTTATGTTCATGTTCATTGTAATCTAAAAACTGTTCTCGAAAAATAGGAGACACACACAAATGATCGTCAAAAACTCATTTTTATTCGGATGTTCTTCAAAATTCCAGGGAATTAACATTATGACAACCAGGGTCATACAATTTTAACTGAAAATCGTCATGGGACGATGAACTTAAATTTCATCCCTTGCTGTTGAAACACATTATCTTCTTTTGACTGCCACTTCTTAGTCAGCTTCAGCAAAACTCTCTTCAAACCAACAGTTTCGACTAAGCTTTTCATTCATCAGTGTTTATTTTAGCCTTCGGTGTCAAACCAGTATGAAGGACAATTAAAAATAATATTCATTATTTTTAAGACTTGAATCAGTGCCTACAGATAAATTAATTGTAGCATCGAACACAATAATCAACCATTTTATGAAATGATAAATGAAATTGCTTATATTTATGTCGCTTTCATGCGATCCCTTTTGTGTTCACAGCTCTAGCGCAAAAGCAACAAATGTAATTTCAATATGTCTCCGCAGTATCAGACAGAAACGCGCTTGCCAGCTCGGGGAGCTCGGGGAGTCGAGCAAAGTTACGTCAATGCGTGCATCGGCAAATGACAATACTTCTTGAAACAATGGCACGCATAGGGGGTGGGGGCATTAAATCAAATCAATTTCAACAAAGTTGATTCACGGTCGTTCACCACGTCATTTGAATCAAGCTTGAATTTCAATTGAAACGCTTTTGGTGGTGGCTAAATCGCAAATGAATTTAAGCTTATTCACGTTTGACAGGAAGTGAATTGGGAGTGAATTGATGAAAGTAAGATTCATTCACTGCACGAAAGCTAATTGAAGTGAAGTGAAATGAAATCAAAAGCGATTCATTTACATTTTAATGCGTCGACGATGTAGAACCCTGATGTTAACATTTTGGCTCAGTTTCTAAATTGTAGGTAAATTGTAACATCTCTCCATGTCAAAATGCCTACATTTTGCCCTTGACACCACTCATAATTTTTTCAACATCTTTGGCCCTCATAACAGCCTAAGACTTCTCAATCGGACGAAATTATTTTCGTACAAAAACAGCATTGACTGAAATAGCGTCTTGCCTCCGTGAGTCCGCAGGAAGAGAAGGAAAGCGCTTCTGGAGGCACCTGTCTCGGTAGATTTACCCATTCATAGTATCCATTGCTGGCTCATCTCTCCACAACAATAGATTGACTGCCAAACCAACAAATTTTTGGCGAGTTTGTTCACTGTCTTCTCCCTTATTTCCTCAGGAACGCCCAATCATGATGTGGCAACGTAAAACTCCTGCCCCGCAATTTCTTTGTGCCCACCTTGGCATAAGTCCATCACGTCCATCCAGCACATCGGATCTGTCAGCCTCTCTTGGTACAGCTTTCTTGCGGGGGTTTGGCTATGGCTATGGTATGATTGGGCTTGTGATTAATGCGTTGAAAACAAAATACCTGAAGGGAAGTGGCTCACGAGTAGAAACAATGTTAGCCTCCTACCACGACTTCAGATCGACGGTGATGAAATCGAGATAATAGACGAGTTCGTGTATCTGGGCTCATTGATGACCGCCGATAACGACAACAGCAGAGAGATACAAAGGCGCATTATGGCTGGTAATCGTGCCTAACTACTTTGGACTCCGAAGGATGCTTAGATCGAACAAAGTTCGCCGAACTACAAAGTTGACCATCTCCAAGACATCAATAAGACCGGTAGTTCTCTACGGCCATGAAACATAGACATTGCTAGTGGAGCGCGTCCTTGGTGTCTTTGAACGGAAGCTGCTGCGTACGATCCTTGGTGTCTTTGAACGGAAGGTGCTGCGTACGATCTACGGTGGAGTGCAGATGGAAGACGGAACATGGAGGAAGCGAATGAACCACGAATTGCATCAGTTGCTGGGAGAACCTCCCATCGTACACATCGCTAAAATCGGTCGACTACGATGGGCTGGGCATGTCGTAAGAATATCGGACGACAGCCCTGTTAGAATGGTTCTCGAAAACGAACCAACTTGTACAAGAAGAAGAGGCGCGCAACGAACAAGCTGGATCGATCAAGTAGAAGGTGACCTTCGGACTCTCCGCAGACAGCAAGGCTGGCGAGGTACTGCCATGGACCGATTACAATGGAGACAACTTCTGTGTACAGCAGAGGCCACACCGGCCTTGGTCTGATTGGTAAGGTAAGGTAAGTTTTGTTTGTCGTTCCGGTTTGGTGCCTTCCTGAGCTTGTAAACGTTGAGACCGACTCGTTTCATCGTTTCCTCAACAAACTAGATGGAAACCTCTACCTTCCTCGCTACGTAGCAAATCGCAAAGTTCTGTCGATGCTTGAACATATTCAACACCTTCCTTGCCTTCACCGGATCAGCTGTCTTCGGTTTTCTGTCACAGCCCGGCTGTCGCTGGGCCGTCTGGGTCTCCTTGAATGACATCATCACCCGGGACACCGTCGAATGATGGAATCCCAGGTGTTTTGTGAGCCATCTGTGGGACGCAGTGGGCGCACATAATTTTTTGGTGGATCTGTTTTTGTTCCGATGCCGTCTCGATAAGTACATGACAGATTTTAATGAAATTTTGCCCACATTAACATTACACTCTTAACAAGATTTTCGTTTATTTTTACCCAGTTTCCAAAAAGTTAGAAGCTAATAATTGTGTCTCTTTTTTCTCGAGTACAGTCTTTATGTCCTAACGATGCGTTGTTGTGCCTAAAAATAAAGTATACGCAACAATATACTGAGATAATCAGTGAAATTAAATTGGTACCTCTCATTTGCTTCTTTTTTTCATTTGAAGTGTTGTTGATTGTTGTGAAAATTTTATTTTTGTTTTATTTTGAAAAATAAACAAACTGCCAAAATCGTTTTCAGTAGTCGTTAATAAACCGCATTTTATTTTGTAAAATTAATGTACCGTTGAAAACCATAGTTTTTTCATATTTATTTGTATCTCAACTCCGTTGCTTATATTATGTCGTACATATGTCCTGTATATGTTGAATGAAACTTAATGAAATAAAAAAAAAAGACAATTCCAACCAATTGCTACCAATCTTTGAGGCCCCTGATCGGGTAAACCAAATTTTCAACCTGTTAATATACAGATTTGTATGGGAGCAAAGTTATGTCATTTTTAAGCACATAATTGAACTTTTTACACCAAAACGCGTTACCCAAGCGACACAGCATGTAATAGACACGTTGAAAGTACTGTCCAATGACAAAAACAGGTTATCAATATGAGCGTTTAATACTTTATTTTAAACCTTAAGAAGCCGTAAAAAGCGCAAAAAAGAAGCCTTATAAAACATAAAACGGAATAAAACTATCCCCATACGAAAATATTTCATCGGCAAGCATCGGATTGGAACACTAAGCCTTGGCGTGATAGATTTGTTGCTTCTTTGCTAAGCCAACTCCGATTGTTGAAAAGTTAGTGCAGTTAAACCACAATCTTGTTCAACAAAATTCATCATTATAAAAAAGATAACACGTTTTGCAAAACATTGTTGGTGTAATGTAATTTCAACAGTATTTTAAGCTTTCTATAAAATCGTGTCTTGTTCATTTTTTATAAATGTATGGAACAATGTTTTTAGAACAACAATCTATATATATATACACACTTAGATTTTTTTACAGAAGTCTGTAAAATTTTACCGAATTCTCAACAGCTGAACATTTGTCAATTCAATTTAACGGATTTCGGTAAAATTTCACAAATTCCGGTATTTTTTGTTACCGATAACTCTCAAATTTTATCGAAATTTGAAAAAATAGATTACCGAACGTTCTGCTTAAATTTTACAGATTTCTGTAAAACAATCTAAGGGTGTAAAAATGGATTTCTGTCTTTCTGTCTGTCTGAACCTTATAAACTCGAAAACTACTAAACCGATCGGTGTGAAATTTTGCATGGAGGTTTTCGGGGCCGGAAAAGGTTCCTATGATAGTTAGAAACCTCTCCCTTCTCTGAAAGGCGAAGGGGGCTCTTATACAAATGAAACATAAATTTCTGCATTACTCAAGAACCAATCAAGCATGTGGGGTTTTCTGGTGACAAGCAATATTTTTTTTTTGGTAGTTTGAGACCCCTCCCCTTTCTTAAATGGAGGGCTCTCAAACAAGTTACACCGAAATTTCTGCATAACTAGAGAATTAATCAAGCAAACGGAACCAACTTTGGCAAGTGACGATTTTTAGGTCAAGACATGTTTTTACGGTGGTTCGAGACCCCGCCTATTCCTTGTTTGGTGGGCGGAGAGGGGGAGGGGGGGTCATACAAATGGAACACAAACATGAGAATTCACCCTACTGTTATGAAAATTTGTATGCAGTGGCTTTTGGGGCTGGAGAAGGTTTTTATGATGATTCGAGACTCCTCTCCGTTTGAAAATGGGGAATGGGGCTCCTATGCAAATGAAATACAATGGTTTGCATAACTCGAGAACTAATCAAGCATATAGATTCAAATTTGGCATGTTGGGGTTTTTGGAGACAAGAAATGTTTCTATGGTAGTTGACGACCTCTCCCCTATCAGGAAAGGCTGGCTCTCATAAAAATGAAACAGAATGGTTTTGCATAACTCGAGAACAAATCAAGCAAATGGGACCAAATTTGGCATTTGAAAGTTTTGGAAGGCGAGAAATGTCTGATACAAATGAAACATAAATTTTAACCAAACATGATAATTACCCAGGCAACTAAAACACAAAATGTGCATTTCTCAGTAAGCAGCATGTTCTGATAAAAGTTTATACCCCTTCTTAGTGAAGAATGGGGGATGCTTGAGTTACTCTCAGTACTAAATTATGCACAAGAAGTTAATCTAAGGTTATGCAAGAGAAAATTACGTTCAAACTGACAGGATACGGCGTAGTTTGAAGATAAATGTTTTGTCTATGAAATGCTTCTACCCAGAGAGAAAAACAATGGTAGAATTTAACGAACTGAGGGTTAAATCAAAAACACACACCTACGTTTAATTTTGCAGAAATTACACACATTATTAAACGAAAATATTTCAACAAAACTCATTCTTAAAAATAACCACAAAAGCGCCAGTTCTAATAATTTTTTATTCATTCAGTTGCAAGCGTTGCAAGGCTCTCACAGGGTTCAGCTAGTAGAGTATAAATCACTTACAGCAGTGAAATTTTTTTTGAAGCTCAATCCTTTGTCAGAGTGACATATGAAATACGAGAGATCCAAACATCTCCGAACTTGACATGTTTTCCAAATCTGTTATAGTACATTTATAAAACAAAAAATTATAAATCATTCTATAAAGATGTTTTTTATGTCACTCGGGTGTTTAAATTTTAATGCAATACTTTCCCTAACGAATGGTATATGAATGAAGTAATTCTGTTCAGCCGAACGAGAGTTATCAGCGTTCAAAAACCTTTTACGTTAACGTAATGCTTTCATTTTTCAAAATATTGAAATGACACCCAGTATAGAAAAGAGGATCGTAGTTCTACTTAAAAAAAAAGGGTCAAATTTCAGATCGTTTAATAGTATGCATGTCAGGTTTTTGATGAATGTATAAAAGGGCTAACAGGCCATACCAAGCATTGATAGCAGATATCGAGGAGCTTATCAAATACACGAGGCCAGCATCGAAAGTTTTAGCGTTAAGTTTTGACAAACTCTTCAAAACTTCAATAAAGCTTTAAAATATGTTAGCTCGATTGGTGATTTAAAAGAACATTATTTTACTTACTGTTAACGGTAAAAAGGGGTGGAGAGCGAAGATGTCATAACATACCTGCGAAAGAAGAAAGAGAGAATTGAGATTAGAATGAAACTTTTGATTTTGAGCAAAAAGTTACAACAATGAAATAAATGAACCAGAGATAGATTTATTGAAAAATAATGAATGACCACAAGCTGTTGTTTTTTTATTTTTGGTTTGTTAATATATTATGCTTTTAAATAACAATTCATTCCGCAATTAACTGTGGTTTGAATTTTTTTTTTCAATTTTCGACTGTTGCATCCTTTTCTATTTTTCAAACGACTTCAAATCGACCAGTTTTGTATTTCTATTTGCCGCATGGCTTTTCAAATGCATTGCCATTCTTGCAACATCATTCTAAATAAAATCAAGCAATAATGCTTTCCACTTTTATTTTCAGGTCCACTGACACTTTTCGGTTGACATCTGGTCGCAACCTCAAAGGCTCTTTATTTCAATTTGAAAACCACAAAATATTTTGAGATGTGTTGATTGATTTCTATTAGAGAGCGTCAAATAGTGTTGTTCCTTCCTGGAAAAAGAATTGCTTCTGCCTCTTTCTTCGTGAAAAGAAGGCCTTGCCTTGAAAGGTCACAGAGCACAAAGAAAAGAGAATGACGAATTCCAATTCCATTTTGGTACTCAAATTGATATGGCTTTTTGAATGCCAGTTTAACGATTGTTTTATTGTTCGGTCAGGTGACGTGTGTCGTTTCAGAATTCAAGGGCTAAGTAGTGAGTTAAGATTCGGTTTGGATTCATTGCCTAATCAATACCAATTAGAAACTGTTTTAATGCTATTAGATTATTGCTTGGGACGTCGCGTTGTCGTTGATATTGATTATCTCGAAGTATATGCCAAGGACGGAATCATTTACCTGTTTGAAAGGGCAGTACTCGCAGAACCATTTGAGTTTTCTTATCGGTTCCGGGAAACCATCTTCGAACCGTGAAGAATTTCATCGTTAATTAAAAAATCCCAATTTTAGCAGCTGTTCAAGATGGCTACCATCTCCGTTGTTGCGACGATAGCCCCGTATCACCTCGAGATGCTTTGCGGGGTTGTATGGTTTCCTCCGATGAGAAAGACGAGAAATTCCTGGAAGCGCGAAAGTATGGACCACAGAGACACGGAATCGGACAAAATACCGAACAAAATACGGGAAAAAATTAACGAGATTCACAAACGGTTACACAACAAACGAGCGAGCGAGCAAGAACGACGTCGTCCCTGCTGGTAAGGCTGGGGAGGAGACAATTGTCCTCTGCCCGCTGCCCTGTACGTGGAGTTTTAATAAGCAGAGAAAACGACGATTGCCAATGGTACGTTCCTACTTCTACCATCGCTGTCGTCATCATCATCACCATCGTCATCATCATCATCGTCAGCATCATCATCCCACCAAGCAAGACCACAAGAGAACGAGCAAAATGAGGGACAAAAATGGCAGAAAATTTACATACCTATAGCAGCAGTTGTGCCGTGGTTTCGCGCGAATACCTGGCATGATGCGCTGAACGATCTTGTGCTTGCCCAAACCCTGCTTGCTGTTGCGGTACATACCTTCATATAAAGTTATAAAACAAGATAAATACACAGATTCTTTTCGGTTCTGGTTGTGTTTCGTTTTGACCGCTCGTCTCTTGTATCTTTCCCTTGCCGTGCGCCACGCTCCCAGTCAGTGATGAGATGATTACAGGAATTGCTGGTGGGAGCTGAATCTTGGGGCTCCCACCTTTCTCTGTTGGTATTCTTTGCTCACCGGTATCTGCCGTGCTTAAAGGTAAATTAATTTTTGAGGATATTTGGCAGCTTGAGTGAACACAAATTGCGATGTTTTTTAGAACACTGTTCACTCTGCTAGGCAGGTGAAGCCGATGCCATCATGTCTGGTGATGTAGATTTCTCTTTCAGGGATAAATATATGAAGGCTGCCTCAGAAAATATGGACGCAGTCAGAAACCGCTGCCATATCGCAATAATTGATAACTAGTTCTTTTTCATGGCTGCATCCTGGTGTTAACCTTTATCTCTCAGCACTTATGTAGCAATGTAATCGTTTCCAACAGTTTGTTTTATAATGCGTGGACTTTCAGTGGAACAACGCCCTTCGCTCAATTTTCAATACTTCTATTCAATCAACAAACTAAACGAACTATCAACACTTTTTCTTCATATCTTTCATTCTAGCAAAACATTACTGTCCACTCTTGGGGCCTCATGGTGATGTGCGAACATTTCCTTCTACATCATAACAGGAAGGAGTTTTTTGAGCGTGATGTGGCCAAAAAAGTTGGCACTTCAAAGCAGGGCTGGCAAATGTCATTTTCAATGAAAAATTATCAACGATTTTTACCGAATTGCGTCTGAAAATCTCATCGGGCTAGAAAACGATGACGAAGATTTTCTTCTAAATCTCATCGATTTTTTCGTCATGACAGTAGGTGACAGTGTTTTAGTCATCGCTATTACCAGCACATTTATTGATATAATTGTAAATTTCATCACAAAACTTCAACTAAAATTTCCACTCTATCGATTACATATTATTACTTGGCTTGTTTCAAGAAAGTTAATTAGAAATTTGTGAAACAAAATCGTATGAGAAAAAATCTCATGACTGCATGATGGTGTGAAATTGACAAGAAAGCTTATGATAGTTCATTTCGTCTCGTGACAGTGAGATGCCCTGTTTTTTCATCGTCACATGATGGCCGTGAGATTTACTAGCTCTGCTTCGAAGTCCAATGTTCCTTGTGCCAAAAGAACTTAAGTTTGATTTCTGGAAGCTATAAGAAATAAAAGCCACCAAATCGGAGTCCGAAACAAGTAGCATCGATCAGGCCCGGAGTACGAAAGTTTAGCGATCTGATACTTGCTGCAAATTTGAACTGTATAATCATGGATGCCGAAACCTACGTGAAATTCGACTGTAAATCCCTACCGTGGCCGTAATATTAAACGGTGCGTGAAGGAGGAGTATTAACCCAGCCTGAGACATTCCATTGCGCGAAATAAACGGTAGAATGGTATACCACCAAGAATGATTCATGCGTTCCAAAGGACAAGAACCCTCCTAGTTGCCCGCAAATTCAACGAATTGAAGAATTTTGGGCATTGACGAGGCCGCATCTTAGGAGGGCTTCAAATGAGTGAGTTGACAACTTCGAAGGAGGATGCGACTGGCCTCTGGTCCTCACAAGTTCCTATCTCACGCCACCACGAGTCATATGATCACTAATGACTGCCAGCTGAAACATGGAGACGCTGGTTGGCGTAGCCTGGGCAATGTTGTCAATCTGACAATAGCGAAATGAGGGGGTGTGACTGAAGATCGTGTACCTTTAAATCATATTATATATTTTCCATTCTCATTTTATTAACAATTTCGACACGCTTTGGAATCATCTTTGCATTCTAAAACCATGTAAGACTCTGGAGAAACATAACAGGCATCAGAGGCTCAATTTTTTTCTCAACATTTCAGCATAACATTTCATTTAAAATTTTATTTCGAACGAAAATACATAGGCATTTTAAAAGCATTGTACACACTACCCAAATCTGTAACTCCCTGAACTACATGCAATATTCATAAGAGGAAAGAGATGAGAAATATCTATCTTTCGTCGAATATGCATATGTGTCAGTTTAAGTTATATTTTACACGAATTTTGTTTACGTTTCCCGACTTTTTACAAACATGAATTTCTCTTTTTAAATTATTTTTTGTAGGGTTATATTTTAATTTGGGTGGTATTATGGTAAGATAAGCCATTTATTTCAGAAATCATCAAACTATCTTTGAAATGTTACTAGAACATTATAAAGAAAAAATATTACAACATGTCTTATAAAATTATATCTTTTATTGAAATTTTATCTTTGATATTTGGAATGATCTATTCGGTTTTCAGCTTTTCCAGGACTAGTAGGATATTAATACATGTATAATTTTTATTTATTTTTCAGTAGTGACATACTGTTGATTTATTTTTCGTAGTGACTTACTGTAGCCGCTCTTTTTACGTATTTTTTTTTTAGAATGATATCCTAATTATGTGTGTACATAATTGGCGAAATATTAAATAACATAAAACGGGGAAAGGGAGGGACTATCAGGGCACCCAAGTAAAACGATTTGGATAGGGAGCATGGGACTGCGTCCTCCCTATTGCAACATTTCGCAGAACAAGGGCGGGCTCTTCGACCTCATCTATTGGGTTTATTCTGTCAATCGAGGGCTCAATTTTAGTGCTGTGAGTGTGAACTTGCTTTTGGAAGGAGATTCTTTTCCCTATATTCGCGGGTTTCACATAAGTGTCTCTGCTTACGGGCCCGCGCAAACGTTTTTGGCCCTTCATACAGGAGCTTGATGATCACAAAAAATAATAGAATCCTGATCAAATCAAATCGTTTTTCAGATTATTCCTCTGCTTTGGAAAGTTACCTTGCTACAACAGATGGAAGAATTACATAATCATCATCATTGACGAGGCCCCATCTTATTTATGAAAGTAAGTCTCGGCAGCAGATACCATTCAACAGTTTGAAAAAGATCGGAAGAAAGTGTCAAAACTTGTCGCTAAAAAAATCTCTGCTGAATCCTATAAAGAATATCGGCAAAAAGGTGCGCAAGCTTGCATACAATCGCTAGATGCAAATTTTGAGAAAAACAATTTGATTGGGTATTTTAAGTTTAAAGTGTATTGGGGAAAGGGGGGGGAAACTGGGGTAAATGTCCTGGGCCCTAAAGGTTGTACGGAATCAAATTGCGCCACTTTTAAATGGCTGTAACTTTTTACCCGTTGGGTATTTTCTATTGAAATTTTGGGTGGAATTAGTTCAATGTGTATTTGTTTACGCTGTGTAAGTTTCACTAGCAGATGTGCAATCGTTGCAAAGATGGAGTCGGAAGAACAGCAGCGGCGCAATGAAATTTTGCGCACGTACCTCGAAAATCCGGATCTTTCTCATCGTGCCATCAGCAGGAAGCTGGGAATGGTACATTCTACGGTGTCTCGTGTTTTAAATCGGTACCACGAACGTTTGACCATCGATTGGAAAGAAAAAAGTTGCAAAAATGGATCTCCGTATAGTGTTCAGGATCACAAGCGGGTAGTTCAAGCTTTCAAGAGGAATCCCAACAGTTCAGTTCGAGATGTGGCGAAGAAACTGAATCTAACCAAAACTTTCGTTCAAGATGCGAAAAACGTGAAGGACTACACACGTACAAAGTCCAAAAGGCGCCTAATCGCGATGAACGGCAGAATACGGTAGGTAAAACACGTGCACGGAAGCTCTACACCCAGATGTTGACGAAACCACATTGCCTCGTTATGGATGATGAGACGTATGTAAAAGCAGACTTCCGGCAGCTTTCAGGGCTCCAGTTTTTCACTACTCATCATAAATTCGATGTCTCTGAGGACGTTAAAAAGCAGAAGATGTCAAAGTTTGCCAAAAAATATATGATTTGGCAAGCAATTTGCTCGTGTGGAAAGCGGAGCACCCCATTCGTGACAACTGGAACGGTCAATGGGCAGGTGTACCTAAAAGGAATGCCTCCAAAAGCGTCTACTTCCTCTTCTGAGGTCACACGATGGTCCTACGATTTTCTGGCCGGATTTAGCCTCGTGCCATTACTCGAAAGAGGTTTTGGAGTGGTACAAGGCTAAGGAGGTCAATTTCGTGCCGAAGCATCTCAACCCCCGAATGCACCGGAACTGCGGCCAATTGAAAAGTACTGGGCCATCATGAAGCAGGCACTTCGGAAGCATCCTAAGGAAGTGAAATCGGAGGAAGATATGAAGAAAAAATGGATTGCGGCGCAAAAAAAGCTGGTCCAAATGTTGTACAGGACCTTATGAGTAGTGTAAAGAAGAAGCTTCGTGCATTTGGATATGAAATTGAAATTGAATAAAACAAACAAGGGAAAATATTCATAACATGTTTTATTTTACTCCCTGAAAGTTTGAAGATGATTAGATGAACGAGCGAATTATGCCGAATATTTGTGTGTGTAGCAATATGATTCCGTACACCCTTTAAAAAACGGGGAAGGAAGAATAAAAAAACCACCCCGGGGGGGGGGTGACAAGAAATGGGCAGAAAAAGAAAAAGTGGGATATAGTGGCGCCTTAGTGCAGCGATATTCCATACTTATTACTGCCATCACGGTGAAAGCAACCCACCAATGAGAAGAGTTATTTTTCTCAATGTCATTTCTATTTAATGGGAAAAACAAGCAGAAATGGAACAACCGTAAAGTTGAAAAAAGATATAAAGTTGTATAACAACCTCACGTTCTACAAATTTAAGTTCTTTTGCCCTTGGGTTCCACGTAGCAAGAAAGATGGTCTGTGAAAAAGTGGTAAAAATATATTACTCTTACCTTGGGTAAGAAGCGTTCACCGTGCAGATCAATTTTCGATCTATCATCCGGCACCCATGTAAAAAAACAGATCTGGCAATATCACTTGGGTTGTAAATTTGTAGTCCTTAACTTAGGCCTGCTGATTCTGGAGGCATATTATCAACGGACGTATCATAATGAACACCTTTTTCATCCGTTTGAATATCAACCAAGTTTGATGTATCTGCATGTGAAGTTGTTTCCATCCACTTTTGGACGTCTACATCATTCTCGAGATATTCGTATTCTATCTGCTGGCAAATTCTTGCTATGCTCTTTCGCAATCAAGCACCAGCTCATCGGAATCCTCATCGGAACCTTCGCCGGAACCGTAAAGGAATCCACGCGTGGAACAACATAGCAGGGTTAATTGCTCTTTTCTCAAATGTGTAGTATCGATATCACTCGAATAGAGATGTTAGTCGCTCACTGCACTATGGGCTGTAACCCGCATCACGTGACAGCCACTCTCTGCCACAAGCTCCCGAAAGCATCGAAGTAGGCTAGTAACCAACTCGGCTCGTCCTCTTACTTCTTTGACGGTCAACACGAACGGACGCTTCGGTAGATACCCACCAGTTCCAAATATTTCGGTAGCTCGTGGAAGCTTAAGCTCCACACTTACAAATCATTATGTTTGGGAGACCTGTGGAATGTTTTTTCCCAAAGTATTGCCTTGCTGATTTGTGCACCAATAGTATTCACATTTTCTTCCCATTTGAACCTTTCACCATCACTTTGTTTACCAACATTGATGACGTAACAGAACAACTCTGTCAATGTCCCTATGCCAAATTGAAACACTAGCGCCACCCCATTAGACATTCCATACAAATTTGAATCGACAGGTCCGTTTATGATCACAAGCGGTCGTTTGAGTCTGGACGTCTGTTCTCTGTGCTTGAACCTAGCTATTTAGCTCTGTATTTGGAGGAAATGCCAATACAGAACCCGTAACTTCCTAGAAGCTAAGCCCTGGTCCTCCGGAAAGTAGGACTTTGGTGGGTTGGCCGTAACTGCAAAACCGTAAAATAAATCTAGCAACGGAAGGTCAACAAGGGAATACGGACCGGAACAATTGGCGAAGACCACAGAAAACGAAAAATTACTTGCGATTGGAAATTATTTACATGGAAGTGTAAATTTCTTAACTTCATCGGAAGCACACGCATACTCTCCGATGTATTTAAGGCTCGCGGGTTCGGCATCGTAGCGCTGCAGGAGGTGTGTTGGATCCTAATAAGCGAAAGGAAAAAAAAAATAAAATAATTTTCAGAGGGGGCACAAGAGAGGGGGGGGGGGGGGTTTTGTGTTGGGGGGGGGGGGTAGTGAGGGGAGTGAGGGGTGGGGGGGACGAAAAAAGAAAGTGGGGGGGGGAGAGGGGGGGGGGTCGTTATAGGGTTTAGCCCAAAGAGGAGAGAAAAAAAGGGCAGGCGCGGAAGGTCGGGGTGGTGGGGGGGGGGGAGCACAAACAATGGAGTTGGCCGAGCACGACGATAAAGCGGTCGAGTCGCAAGAAATGGCTTTGATGTACAGTAATAACGTCTGTATCCACATTAATCCGGACACCTTCAAATCATTGTAACTTTTGAAATATTGCACGTAGGAATGAAAAATTTCACTGCTGATAGTATATGATGAAAAAGACTATGATTGATGTTTACATTTCATGTTTAGTATTCAAGATGGCGACGAAAGAAAAACAAGTGCGCGAGCGAATTTTGTACGGGCGTACGGCAAATCCTGACTTGTCAATACGGGACCTTGCAAAAACGTTGGATTTGCCTAAATCCACTGTAAACGATGTGCTCTAATCGTTTCCGGAACGTTTGACGGTGGAGAGGAAACCAAGAAGTGAAAAAATCATTGGACGCGCTGATCCTGTCATGGACCGAAAGGTGAAAAGGAAACTAACGAAAAACCCAAATCTCTCCATTCGAACGGTGGCTCGTAAAATAGGGATGTCACCTGGTTTTGTCCAAAAATCAAAACAACGTTTGGGACTTAAGTCGTATAAAGTAAAAACAGTTCCAAATCACAACGACAAACAGAACTTGGCAGCAAAATCACGGGCTCGACGTTTGTACTGCGAATGTTCAACGAAGTTTTCATGCGTTATTTTGGACCATGAAACTTAGGTCCTGGAGGATTTCAAGCAGCTTCCAGGGCTGGCTTTTTATTCTGCTATAGCCTTAAATGCTACAGCTGAGCATTTCAGAACGAAGAAGGCATCGAAATTTCCCAAAAAATACCTTGTGTGGCAAGCAATTTGCACGTGTGGCAAAAAGAGTAAATCTTTCGTCACTACAGGCACAATCACCTAAGAGATCTATCAGAAAGAGTGTCTGCAGAAGCGATTGCTACCCTTCGTCAAAAGTCATAAAGAAAAACCTTTGTTCTGGCCCGATTTGGCATCATGCTACTATGCTAAAACTGTGATGGAATGGTACCAAGCAAATCAAGTGAACATTGTACCAAAAACCTGAAACCCGCCAAATTGCCCAGAGCTACGACCAATCGAGAGATATTGGGCTCTGATGAAGCGGAAGCAATCTGGAAAGAAGCAAGGAATCAAAGACATCAAACATTTCCAGCAAATTTGGACAAAGACGGCTTCTACGATTTCTGAAGAGTCTGTACAAACCCTAATGGACGGAGTTAAGCGCAAAGCTCGAAAATTTTATGCAAATACCGAATAACTATGTTTTGTCTTCACGAATTGTTGAAACACATTCCATGAATCTGAAATAAACAACTACGACGGAAATATAATGCAAAATTTATGTTTTATTCATGTTTTGAGGTGTCCGGATTATTGCGGATACAGACCTTACGGTACCGACGCACAACTCGGTACGACCTAGAGCGACTGAAACAATCGATTGTCACCACTGCGTACGTGCAGCTTCTTCAGGAGTGTGGAGAAAAAAAAAGGGGGCCTGTGGGGGGGGGGGAAAAAGAAAAAAACGAAGGGGGGGGGAGGGGGGGGGGTGGGGGGGAAAGAGAAATGGGGGGGGGGCAGGGGGGGGGAAAAAAAGAAAGTACCGTTTGTTGATAACGCTACCAGGAACTGTTGCGGCAAACAACTTCACCCCGTGTCACCACTGCTTCCGGGTTGGCGTCAATAGAGCTTCCCACGTTCAACACTACAAACTTCCTAGCAGGTCTCTGCAGTATGCCACCAGCCCAGTGAACACCGCTTTGCATATCGCATATGAGTACAACGTGGAGGCGATATACGTGCATGACTACATTTAGCTCTATGTAAATAGTGCGAATATCGTCTCCACGTTGTACTCATATCCACTATCATATGCGATGTTGTGTTTACTGGGAGATGAGAAGTGCAGACACTTCCGCTCGACGAGTCAGTCCACTATTATTAGTTGTCCAAAGTGTGTTTTACCAGATTCCAACTACCGCACAGGGTCATTCCAGCATCCGTAGGGAACTTCTCTGGTTAACGAAACCCACTTGAACTCAGCAGCTGGAAGTGGTTGGGCGTCAACTGATTCGTGGTATATCCCGCGTTTTTTGACCGCTTGTTCAATCTCGTAAATGGAAGGAGATTCTTAATATCCCTGTGAATATGTTTGTGTGATGGTGCCTATCGATCAAGCCAACCCGTTTTTGGCCCTTCATACAATGGCATGATTAGGATAATCAGTGGTTATTAAAGCTTGATCAAGTCAAACAGAGAAGAGAGCCCATTGCTGTCGGACTTAGTTTCCTTGCTACAATGGGTGGTGAAGCGTGTCTGGAAATAATTTTTTAGAGAACAGACATCCAAATCAATCTTTTGACCACTTCTGCTTGAAGTTTTGGACCGGTTTTAACTCTCCTACCATTTTCCGACAATCAACCTTCATTATTGCCCAAAATTTCTCGATCGATCGTAGCTCTGGACAGTTTGGAAGATTAATGTAACGAGGTAGCACATTGATATTATAGTATTCACGTATATTTTATCGTCCTGTATGCAACCTGTATGTTTGGTTAACAACGAACGAAATAGCTTTCGAGTCCGACTTTTCGCTTCTTCAAGCCATTTACTATCCCAGCAAGGTGTCTCCGGGGATTTGAATGACCTCAGTTCACATCTCCCTTAAATGTTCTGCACAGTTGACTTAGCTACATCAACTTCTTTGGCAAGATCTCTGACCGACATGTTGGGCTTCCTCTTGTATACTTTCACCACTTGTTTCTCATCTTGTTTGTTGCGTGTTCTCCTTTTTGTCTGCTTGGTTGGCTTCCTATGAGCCATTTTGGTTTGTAGAAACTTGCTTATGACATTCGACACCGTTTGTTGCGTCACCCCAACCGAATTCGCGATTGTTTTCTGTGAACGACTAGGATTTTATAACCAGTTGTCCAAAATTAGATTTCGCAGCGCCTGTTGTTGAGATGCCATATGCACGTTGGCCTGAAGGTGAAAGGATCCACTGACAGCTAATCTGTGCACTGAAAAAAAAGACCATTGACGCAACAAATTTACAAAACATATTTCCGGACACGTAAAGTCTGTCCACGTTAAATTTCGGACACTTTTGTATTAGTGTAGATTTTGAATTATTTCAGGGATCGTTGAAACGTTTCACCTATATGACATCCCAAACTTTTCACTTTATTTCGTGGTACAACATGTTTACATTCTTGTTACATTCAGTAAAATGGCGTCGAATCAAGTGGAAGGACGCAAACACATTTTGTTCGAACGGCAGCAAAATCCGAATTTGGCGGTACGCGGTCTTGCCAAGAAACTAAAACTACCGAAAAGTATCGTGTTTTGTGTTTGCAAATCATTTGACCACCGCTTAGCTGTGGATCGGAAGGTTGGAAGTGGAACAAATCGAAAAGTATGCTCCCGACAAATGGACATGAAGGTGGTAGCCATTTTTGAGAAGAATCCCAATCTTTCTGTGCGAAATGTGGCTCACAAAGTTGGGAAGTCAAAATCATACGTACAACAAGTGAAGCAGAGGCAAAGACTGAAGGCATTCAAAATTGAAAAGGTGCCCAACTGTGATGACAACCGAAATTTTACTGCAATATGTCATGCTAAGGAGCTTTACACCAATTGTTTGTGAACATTTTCTTGTATCGTAATGGACAACGAAACATGCGTACTCGAAGACTTTAACCAGCTTCCGTGTCTGGTTTTTTACACTGCAATGCAAAGGAATGCCGTTGCCGAGCATTTCCGGACAAAGAAGGTGTCCACATTCCCGAAGAAGTATTTGATTTGGCAAGTCATATGTAGTTGTGCTCGAGAATCTAAAAGTTTCATCTCGGATGTGTACAAGAAAGAATGTCTACAAAAGCGGTTGCTACCATTTATCAGAAGCCACGACTCTCCAGCTCTGTTTTGGCCTGATTCGGCCTTTTTTCACTATTCGAAATGTGTCCTGGATTGGTATAATGTACAAGAGGTCAAATACGTGCCAAAAACAGCCAATCCGCCAAACTGTCCAGAACTTCGCCCAATAGAGAAGTACTGGGCTGTAGTCCAGTGGAAACTCTTCGAAACTAAGAAGAAAGCAAATGGTACCGATGATTTCAAGAGAAGATGGAGAAACGTCACGGCGCGCGTTTCTCAGGATACCGTACGGAACCTGATGGCGGGTGTACCACAGCAAGTTCGAGAATTTGACAGAAATAAAGATTAACATCATAATCAACTGTTTCTATTGAATATATAACTCTATTATTGTGAAATAAACAATCGGTTTTTTTGAATTATGTTAAAAAATTTCTGCTGCTATTATTTTGGTGTCCAAAATTTGATATTGAGAGACTTTATTAGTTCATATCAAACATATCGACGTTTTGTCCCTTGAATAAACGTGGCCTTACTCGTTTATTGGCTTTTTGCATGAAGCTATTTGTCAGCTTGTTCTTACGTTTGAAGGCTGCAACCAGTCACGTGCAATCCTTAACACTCAAGCTTTACATGCTTTTTGTCGTCTTCTGTGAGTGTAATAATCGATGTCACCACATGGAACTATTTATGTTTTTTCGATTTCGATAAAAATTAATAAATTCTGTGATGATTCTTAAGTCAGTGGAGCTTGCAATTTGAACTTTAAAATGTTTTATGGTCATGGCTGGACTTGCACGGCCCCATAGTTTAGGGGTCCAACAACATTTAATTTCTCATTGTTTAACATTTTTGTCTAACTTTGAGAATCTTGACGAAAATTCAAAAGGGCCCCTACGATATGAAAATGATTTTTAAGACATTGGATTTTTTTTCCATAAGGTAAATCCATCAAATTATATTTAATTCTAAAATTTATGTGAAGAAAGTCTTGAATCATATTTCGCATTAAGAGATTCAATACATCAAATGTTTCGGATATTTGAAATTATTTGGTGATTTAATTTCTGTTACTGTGAAAATTAAATGTCACCTCCAAAAAACTTCTCCGAAAATCTTCAAAGTAATCATCATAATTGAAACGATCAAAACGAACCCCAATACATCGTGCCTACTCATCTCTCCTTCGCACACATTCTTATTTACGATTTCCAGAATACACCCAACTCTCTCGGGATTGTTGAGCAGTACTCAAAATTAAGGAAAACCGGCAGCAGCTGCCACCGCCGTCGCCAGCCGCCCTCTACATCCAAATAGAATGGCTCGAAACCCGCTTCATGATTCTTCAGTCTTCCTTTGCACGGGGCTTCCCAATACCGAGAGCAACCTGAACGTTCGGCAAGGTTCGACGTTCAGGTGAAATTGACTGTAATTATGTAAAATGATTTTATAAATAATAATTATGTTTAACTCTCATGATTCGGCAGATAAGCCGTCTCGCGGGCTGAGGCAAGATCACCGTGGCAGGTTGGTCGCTGTTGGTTTGTCTAGTTGCTGGAGGGTCTTCGAGAGGTAAGATGTAGTTTTAGAATAGGAGCATCGGATGGAGAAGACGGCTGGAGGGAAGGTGAAAGCAATTTTCTTTTCAACGCGCGCGCGGTAATTCGACTGAGGGCCACGTGCTCGGTCCGGAAATTGATCTGCGCTGAGAGGATTCCTTTGCCTGATGTGCGCCCGGGTAATCGTGTAATCAGAATGTGGTTAACATTGTTAATTAGATGCGGGTTATTTCGGGATATTTGTACACGAGATTAGTGTTGAGGGGGACTGGAAATATGGGAATTAAGAATGAACTTAGACATTTTGCTCGGCTGTTAAGTATAATTTTTCTTGAGCAAACTTTGTCCGATGGTGTGATAAATGTCTGCGCTCAGCTGATACAATGCTGGGTTTTAAAACCAATACAAAAAACAACCAAACAATATATTGAACACCAAAACGCGTTGAGCTCAAAAAAGTTTCCATCTGAAAGCAATTTAAATGCCTTACATTTCTCCCATATGAGTTGTCTTCAAATTTTGATCTACAGTATTTTTCAACTCTCCCAACATCGATGACCACCATTGTTTTAAGCGAAAGGAGTATTCCAGAAGCCCTTTCACGCCTTCGGGATCGTAACGAGACAGCGAAAAAAAGGGCGCCACCCACATCACTCCTTTTTCCATCAATATTGCGGTAGCGTAGATTAAGGTCCACCCAATGCAGGCAGAGAATTCCTTAAGCTGTCAATCAAATCTTTGCCCGCACTCGACGTCGATAATGTTATTATTAATAGCTTCAGCCGCAAGCTACAAATTAGTCGCGGGGAGTGGTTGCACTTTTTCGACATTCAAAACTTTACGCCCCACAACGACTACGAATGGCCAACTAGTGCGAAAAGTCGCCTTGTGGTGCTCGATCTCAGTCAGTTATTCCTTAATACTACTCTGTCAAGAAACCACTTCCTTTCCTTCAGTTGGAGCGTAGAAACGACCCCCACCCGCTTAATGAGCTCCTAATGAATTACGTTCATTTATATGTATATGCTCACTGGAAGCCACTGAATCCGAACGTTTCTCCCGGTTACTGTAACATAATCTATCCGGTCGAGTGGCATCCAGCAGTCAGTGCTGTGGACCTGCCAGTCTGCCGGTCGTCTTCTCTGCTCAAGATGACAACCGCAGTGCTGTCCGAGGAAGAAAAAATACGCAGAGATTTACCGAGGAAAAAGAATCCACTTGCAATTAAGTCGTAGATGCGACGACGACGACTGTTGCTACAAGCCAGGGGATTCCAAGGAATGTGACCACTGGCTGCTTCTTCCTTTTCTTCTAAATCAGGCTCTTCTAGAGGCAAGTCGAAGAAGGCAAAAAATTAATAACTATTATACTTTCCATTGCCGGGGACTCAGATTAACGACCGTCATAGCCCTGTTGAGGCAGGAGGCAGAACGAGTCAACCTGGATGGGAAAAAGGGTTCAAGTGATTCTCTTCAGCGGCAACAGAAGCAGCAGTAGGTAGTGGGAGCTGAAGAGTTTTATTTATTTTTGTAATTTACTCTGTCTCTGCTTTCGACTCCGGATGCTGCGAGGGTGGGGAGGAAGGGGAGGTTGGTGTTGTGATGATCCACGCTGTGCAGTGGATGCGGGTGCGAGATGTGTACGGATGGCGTCAGTAGTCTAGCGTGCCACTCATTGGGCATAGAGACTTAGATGGACACATTTAAAGTATCCACACTGCGCTCGTTGGGCGAAACTCGTTCGGGACGGGTCGGTGGTGCTGAAATACGAGATGCCATTGCGCACTTGAAACGACTGCAGACAGACCAGCGGCTACTGGGGTTTGCTGCTGATCGTGGAGGGTGCGCTCCTGCCCATTGGTGGCAATTTTTATTGGGTGTCCACTTTCCAGATTGAAAAGCGGTGATTCAACGTGGTGCCATTTGAACTAGTGCTGATTGTAGGGATTGATTCCACTGTTTGTATCTAAGCGGCAGACATGATTGTTTTGGTTCAAAATCGGTATTTATTTTTCGTTCTGTGATTAATAAGTCTTCTGAACCTTCTTGGTAACTTTTATGAAGGGTATGGCAATTAAGGTAGCTGTGGTTTATACTACGCCATACATTTGATCCAGCGTTATTTTAGGAATTGTTCGATTTGTTTTGAAAAAAAAAAACATCTTTTGAAACTAGTTGTATAAATGACTATAAACAAAGAGAATCATGACAGAAAACCATCGACAAAGTGCATCGTGGATAAGATGCAGGTCACTACCTTGTTTTCTACCATTCGATTTAAGCTGCACCAACAGGCTAACTCGTTCAGATTATCTCAGCAAGCCGTGCTTAGAAAATGACGTGTTTTGCTTTTGCTGCGTCGTTCTCGCGAAAAAAACAAACAAACGATATTTCGTTCTTCAACCTAAATGAAAAGTGAAATTACCAAACCTTCGTGTATTTTGTGTAATGCTTAGTGAATGTAATCGATTCTTCCTCAAAATGTGTTATGGTCACGTTTCCTCAGATGCATTATGCGTCGGTAGTTTTTTTTTCGTTTCTTGTTTTTAAGAGTTTCAGCGTGTGGAGAGATTTTCTGCATCGGATAAGGGATATGGAACTTGGTGAGATGCTTTATTATTTATTTGACTTCAATCACGTGTAGACCTTTAGTTACAGTTATTTTGAGTTTGTATATTACAGTGGTTCCCAACCTTTTTGGGCTCGCGACCCCCTTTTTGAATCAGTAATGGCCCCGCGACCCCCTTGGAAAACTAATGTGATTATGTTGCGATAAAAAATAAAGAAATACATCAATTTACGATCTTTTTGATTTATTACGACATTTTATGTTATAACCAGGGAAAAACACTCTCAGTGTGATTGCTGCGCCTGGATTTGGGACACTAGATTTGAAATTCGGGGCTGTGTTTGAGACAACGCCAATCTCATGTCATCTTCAACGTTCAGTCTGTTTCTTGTCTTCGTTTTGATTTGAAGTAGAGTTGAAAATCCGCTTTCACAAAGGTATGTTGACACGAATGGGATTAGGATCTTCAATGCCTCCATGGAAACTTTGGGGTACGAGCCATACATAGCACACCAGAACTGGCTCAGTTCCTTTTCATGAAACAAATCGCGAGACGAAGAATCGTTTTTCAGGTCCAAGTATTCATCCTGTATCTCATCTGGAAGGCTAGCCACATCCAATGAAGATGAAAACGGGTTGCGTACTAAAGCAGCTACTTCTTGCTTCAACTCGGGGAAATACTTCTCAAATTGCTGCTCCAGTGAATCCAAATGTGCAATAATTTCTGCTTGGAGAGCCGAAGTCAGCTCGCTTGCTCCTTTATCGGTCATATTGCACAGACGATCAAACATGGCAACATTTCCCATCTTAACTTTTCGGCGCCAATTTTTTAGTTTTTCCGCGAATGCATGAAGATGATCTTGGAAGTGAACAAGATTGGATTGTTTGCCCTGAAGTTTCAAATTCAGCAAATTCAGATGCTCAAAAACATCAGCTAAGTAAGCGAGACGCTTCTGAAAGTCTCCTTCATTAAAATGTGCAAGGAAATCATTTTTCCCTTGAGCTTTCAAAAACGTTTGGATCTCATCCTTCAACTCGAAAACACGGTTGAGTACATTACCCTTCGACAACCAGCGTACGGAAGTGTAGAAAAGAAGAACCTCATGATCTGAGTTCATTTCCCTGCAGAGTTCCTTGAATAAACGTGTATTCAGGGCTCCAGACTTAACATAGTTAACAATCTTTATGACCAATTCCAGTACTTTCAATAACCCTTCCGGCAACGTCTTGCTGGCAAGAGCATATCGATGGATCATGCAATGGACACCTGCGGCATGTGGGGCAAGCTCCTTGACCTTCTTCTGAAATCCAGATTTCTTGCCAAGCATTGCAGGAGCTCCATCGGTGCAAACCCCACAAAGTTTTTTCCACTGCAAGTCACCAGATTCAAAAAACGCCTTGATTTTAGCCATGATATCATCACTTTTGGTAGTAGTTTCCAAGTCACAACAGAAAAGAAACTCCTCCTTTAAATCGCCAGCAGAGCATACGTACTTCACAAACACCAACAGCTGCGCACAGGAACTGACGTCCGTGGATTCATCGAGTTGAATTGCGAATAAAGGAGATTGTTTTATTTCTTCCAGAACTTGCTCTTTCACGTCTTCGGACATATGGGCAATTCGTCTTTGCACAGTGTTGTTTGATAATGACACTTGCCGCATTTTCTTTTCACTTGCTTCCCCAAGAACCAAATTCACCATTTTCAGCATGCTAGGTTTGATCAGAGTTTCTCCAATCGTATGAGGTTTTTTGTTTTTAGCGATTTCCAGTGCTGTCTCATATGACGCCTGCACTACTGCTGTGTTTTGTTGTTGAATGCTGCCAGTGCCAGTGGCATCGAATCTCTGCCGTTTCAAGCCAGCTTCATGACGCCGAAAAAAGTCCACATCCTTAGTACTATGCTCGGCATGCTTGGTATCCAAATGCCGTTTCAATTTTGATGGCTTCATTGATTCAACACTCAACACAACGCCACAAAGCACGCACTGTGGCTTATCGACGCCATTAACGATTATAGTTGTGAAACCGAATTTCATATAATCCTCGGAATACTTGCGTTTCTTTTCCATGGTGAGGCCGTCTATAAAGTACAACATAATCTTGTTCTTTTCTGTAACTATTTTAAATTTATTGAATACTTTACCTATTCAAGTTGACAATATTTAGTTTGCAGCGGTAAACCAAAATCTCAGCAAAATTTTAAATGTGGAAGCAACAAATTGGTCGGTTGATTGATTCGGGACTCGACGCGTGAATGGCCAGTTCAGTTGTAAAAGAAGACAAAACAAATGAGCCAACTACTACTGCGCATTCATTGAGTTTTTCTTCACGTTTAACGACGCACCAGGACGCACACTAATACATCAACTCACATCTCAGTAAGAAGGAAAGAGCAAGTAAAAAATGAATCCATTCAATCGCGTGTGCTAGCAAGAAAAAGACAATGGAAGAAGCAACTGTCCTTCGTTGCCTTCCGTTCACCACTACTCTGCTCTACTCGAACGAATTATAAGACGCACGAAGACCAAAATATACTCGTTTATTCTTTAAATTCATGCACTTTATAAGTAGGTTGCATTTTATTTTATGGATCAGTTATTTTTTTTTTATTCTGTATGCATAAAAATTGTCACGCTGGTCAGACGCCCGCGACCCCCCTAGAAGGCCCTTTGGTGGATTGATATTTTTTTAAACGAAATCTATACCCTTTTCCGCAAGCCAATTGAGAGTGGTTTTGGCATAGTGAGCCGACGCTAAATCCGGCCAAAACAGTGGAGGTGTACTATGCTTTTTATATAAAGGCAACAATCTCTTCTGGAGACACTCAGATCGATAGATTTCTGCATTTATAGTTCCGGTAGTGTAAAAAATGGTTGACTTCAAACCACAGGAACATATTGCTTGCCATACCAGTACCTTTCGACCAAATTTCTCAACTTGAATCGACCTGTCCGCATCGCTCACATCCTCCCCAACGACGGCAGTAAAGTATTGTGGACCTGGAAGGGTTTTTGAGTCCTCCTTTACATAGGTCTCATCGTCCATCAAAACGCATGCATCCGGAAGCTGCAAAAGACGCGAATACAATTTCCGGGCTCTTGTTGCTGCTCGCTTCTTCTGTTCTGCACTTTGTTTCGAGATTTTCTGCTTCTTGTAGGTCTTCAGGTGGTTTCGCCTCTTGATACGCTGGATCATTCCGACACTCGTTCCTGCTTTTTTGGCCAAATCACGAATTGACATTGATTTGTTCTTCATGATTAGAGATACCACTTTCTGCTCCAGTTTCGGGTTGGAAGAACCGGGTTTTCTGCCTCTTCCTGGTAGCTCATCCAAAGAATAGTGTTCCCCAAACTTATTAATGATGGTTTTAACACTCGCATGATGAATTCCAAACCGCTTCGCCAATGTTCGCATAGTAATACCCTTCTCACTTAGCCATGTGTCCAGAACCTCAATTTTCACTTGCTTTTCAATACGCGACATTTTGAAAACGCAGAATTCGAACCGCACAAACAAGTAAACAAAAGAAAGCTGACAGTCAAACGCACAGCATGCAGTATTCAGAGCATAAAAAACCATCACAAATACATGCGTACAACGCAAATGTATGTGGATAGCTTATATTCGATACACTCCTTATTTGCTTTTGAACTGATTCTATTCGTTGTTCGTGCGTGACTGCAAAAGGTGACCATACTACGCTACAATACTCAAGTATTGACCTCACATATGCAACGTTTACTGTTTTTATTGTGTATGGATCATGAAAGCTGTAACTAAATCGTTTTATAAATCCTAGCATGCTACTTGCTTTACCGATTATTGTGTTATAGTGGTCAATGAATGTTAGTTTCTCATCTAAAATAACAACTAAATCCTTAATTCTTCCACACTTTTCAACTGCCTGATTTCCTAGAGAGATTGTACAGTCCAGTGTATTCCGCTTTCTACTAAGGTGTGGCCCAATAAGAATTGGAACATAGACTATTGCGCATGTTTCGGAAAAACATTAACAAAATAGTATTCTATTTTAACTAAAATGTTTAACTTTATGTGAACTTTAGAGGGAAAATACAAAAAAAAAATCATCTTGATTTCGAAGAAATTTGCGGACTTTTCCCGGAATACGTTTCATTAACCGGCGCACATTATTCTCATCCATCGTTTTGACAATCTTATTCCTTGGTTCTTGGTTCTCAATTCATTGATGTTTTTGACGACAGTGCCATTCACCTTCAGCTTCCTCTTCATAATAGCCCAAAATCTATCTATCGGTCTGAGCTGGGGACAGTTTGGTGGGTTGAGTTCTATCGGTATAAACTGAATCCCGGTGGTTTCATACCACTGTAGCACTGTTTTACTGTAATGACAGCTGGCAAGATCTGGCCAAAATTTATCTGCAAACACAAACTTGAATTTGGCAAGAACAGCTGTTAGCTGTTTGAAATCTGCCTTTACGTAGGTTTCATCATCCATGAGAAGAATTGAATTTTGTCAACACTTGATCATACAGTTTTCTGGCACGGATTCTGGCCACATTGTTCTGCTTTTGATCCCTATTTGGTTGTCTACAGGCACGGTATGATTTGAAGCCTTCCCGTAGACGAATCCGTTGCACGGTACTGTGTGCGGCGCGAAACTTTTTGGCCAAAGCCCAAATCGCGGTCTGAGATGTTGGGGTTTGCCTTCAAGTTCTTGATGATTTTGTTCCGCAGTTGACAGTTGACAGTACTCGCCCAACGCTTGCTTTGAGGCTTGCGATCCGTCGACAAAGTTTCTCTGTACTTTTTCATAACACGCCACACGGTATTTCGGGGAAAACCCAACACTTAAGCAAATTTTGGCCCAGACCACGAAGGGTTTTCCAAATTATTGCGCACCATTATTTTTCTTCTTTCTTCTTCTATTTTGTATTTCTCTGAAACACGTTCGAACTGCACCGCGAAAAAAAAACGTCTGATGTTGTTTTAGGGAACACATAAGATGTCATAGTTTACAAATCCGACCACTAGAGTCGCTGTAAGAATAAAAAATGTTTGTTCCAATACTAAATGTGACAAACTTTTAGTATTAATTTGCAAACGATTTTAAGAAACGAGAAAAATATCGAATCTTCTGTTGATGCATTTTACAAATTGTTATTCGAAGTTATAGTTGAACACGTACCATTGAAAAGAATAAGGAGACAAAGGTAAGAACAGTTCACCTATCCGATAGAATTGAAGGCTTACATGGGTAGCCTATATGCCACGAGAAATTTACGGAAGAAGCCATTGTTTACGTTTGTCAGTTAGTCCCCAAAGAAAACTCTTCGTCGATATGGTAAATTGACAACCAGGAAATAGAATGCGACCCAAGGAGGTGAATACAAGTGACGAAGGGAAAGGTGTTTGTTGGGATTAGTAACGAAACATATGTAAACAATTCAGCGCCAACATTTGATTAGGGCGAATCTGCTTTTGTAAACGAACACTTTTCTGCTAATTTATCGGTAGTTGAATGCAATTCCTTCAAATTGAATATATCCGCGGATAGGTGATAGAGCTCCTCTTCCTTAAAGAGTGCTTAATTTGTATTTGTGCCCTTTGGTTCAAGAGAAAATGACTACGAAAGCCATTGCTTACAAAAGCAGATTCGCCCTGATCCAATGTTGGCGCTGAATTCATGATTTCGGATAGTGACGTAAAACTCCAAAACCAAGTGAATGATAACAAAGCAAGTTAAGTTTTTCTCCGCATCCTTTTACTGCACAAGAAGGCAGTTTTTAGCCGAAACCTTTAAAAAACTATACCAAATATCGATAATAAACATTTTGCCTTGTGGGCTGTGCATCATCTCACGAACACAATGACAGTATTTTGCGTTAAACTTATACAACTGGACCACTTCTGCTCCACCTGTATAGATCTCATTGAATGCGACCGACCTACGGTCCTCACAAGTTCCTGTCTCACGTCTCCACGAGACATATAATCACAAAAGACTGCCAGCTGAAACCTCAGTTTGACAATAGCGAAGTGGGGTTTTTTTCGTTTATCTGTAAATTACATTGTATATTTTCCATTCTACTTGAATTAATCATTTCAGTTCGCTCTAGGGTCATCTTTGCATTCCAAAATCCTTTATCTTAAGACCATGGAGCATTAGAGCATGAAAGGATCCATTTATTTATTTTTTCAGATTTTGAGCAGAACAATAACAACCAATTTAGCCTTCCAAAGGCATTAGCAAAAAGTTTCACCAAGTGCATTAGCGTTAACAATTAATTGTGACAACATTCCCACAATGATTATATATATATATATATATATATATATATATATATATATTATATATATATATATATATATATATATATATATATATATATATATATATATATATATATATATACACTAAAAATAGCATCCTTACCAGATTTTTTTTTATTTGTCCATTTGGAGCACGTGTAACCGGTTCCGGTAGTAACCTGAAGAGGGCACATTTGCTGGTACCGTTCGATGGTTCAGAAATTCATGAATTTTCATCCAGAACTGCAAAAACTTCATTCGATGGAACAACAAAAGGATTTGGTTACTCTGGAATCGGTTCCAGTAGGACTTAAAACGAACACTTTCGGAACCTCAAATTTTAATTTCTGTATCCACAATAGTCTTAACACCACAAAACTTATTTGAAACACAAATTTCGAATTATACTTCAATTGTAGTTGTTTTATTTTAGAATCATAGTATATGATTTAACAATCCACAACGTCGAAATAGAGTTATTCGGTATTTGCATAACATTTTCGAACTTTGCGCTTAACTCTATCCATTAGGGTGTGTGCAAACTCTTTCGATACCGTGGTGTCCGTCTTTGTCCAAATTTGTTAGAAATATCAATCAAAGGTTTCAATTTGATTCCTTATTTCTTTCCAGAAAGCTTCCGCTTCATCAGAGTCCAATATGTATCTCTCGATTGGACGTAACTCTGGGCATTTAGCGGATTTACGATGTTTGGTTCCATATTCACTTGATTTGCTTCGTACACATCACAGTAACACCCGTATTTACATCGTGTACGGTAAAGAATAAATGCGGAAGATAAGAAGGGAACGAAGATAAACGATAAAATGGAAGTGATAAGAAAAAACCAAATAAGAAAAGCAAAAGAAGCGAAACCGAAGAAGGTAAGCGGTAGAAGAGAAGCGGTAGAGAAATGAAAGTAGTTGAGCGGAAGAAAATAAACGGAAGAAGTGAACCCAAAGAGCATAATAAGAAGAAGAAAAGCGGAAAAAGAGAATTTGAAGAAGAGAAGTGGAAGAAGAGAAGCGGAAGAAGGCAAGTGAAAAAGGAGAAGCAGAAAAAGAGAAGCAGAAGAAGAGCAGCAGAAGACAAGAAGCGGAAGAATAAACGTGGAAGACAGGAAGCGGAAAAAGAGAAACAAAAGAAGGGAAATAAATGAGAAAAAGAAGAAGTGCAAATGACGAGCAACAGAAGACGATAAGTGGTAGAAGAGAAATGAAAGCAGATTAGCGAAAGAAAAGAAACGGAAGAAGTGAACCGGAAGAACATATTCGGAAGAAGAGAAGCAGAAGAAGAAAGCAGCAGGGAAAAAAGAACATGAAAATACAGTGAAAAGGAAAGAATGGTTAAGAAGTAAAGGGATACGGAAGAAAATAGGCGGAAAAAGAGGGGTAAAAAAGAGAAAAGGATGAAAAGAAGTGGAAAAACTGAAGAGGAAAAAGAGAACCGGACGAAGTGAACCAGAAGAAGGGAAGCGAAAAAAGTGAACCAGACGAAGAGATGTGGAAGAAGAGAAGTGCAAGAAGAGAAATAAAAGAAGAGAACCGGAAGAAGTGAACCAAAAGAAGTGAACCGTAAAAGAGGAAGTGGAAGAAGAGAAGCAGAAGAAAAGAAGTGGAAGATAAGAAGTGGAAGAATATAAACGACAGAAGGGAAGTGAGAAGAAAAAACAAGAGAAAGAAGCAAAAGAAGAAAAGCAAAAGAAGAGAAACCAAAGGAGAGAAGTGGTAGAAGAGAAATGAAACCAGACTAGCAGGAGAAATGACACGGAAGAAGTGAACCGGAAGAACATAATAGGAAAAAGATTAGCGGAAGAGGGCAAGTGGAAGAAGAGAAATAGAAAAAGAGAAGAAGAAGAAAAGATGGGGGAGAATAAGTGTGGAAGATAAGAAGCGGAAAAGGAGAAATGAATGAAGGGAAGTTAAAGAAGAAAGACAAAAGAAGATAAATCAATAAGAGAAGCGATAGAAGAGAAATGAAAGCAGATTAGTGGAAGAAAAGAAACGGAAGAAGATAAGCGGGAGAAGGCAATTGGACGAGAAGCGAAAGAAGAGAAGCTGAAATTCCTCAGAATATTTCCCACTTTCACTGACCGTCATATCTTCACGTTTTCAAAAGAGGTTTGTACTCCTTAAGGTTTAAACAATAATTCGTTGTATATTTTCAGTTTCATGAATCAATAGTTTTTACTATTGAAAGCGTCTGGAGTCATTTATATGTTTTTCTATGTACTCGATCACAAATCAGAGATCAGTGTTTTGGGAGAGTGAACAAGGAGAGAGAGAATATGGATAAGCCTGTGTTGCGCTGGGTGCGCTTGACAATAGGGTATCAAGCGCGCCTTTCGCAAAGTTACACTTTTCTGTCTGTTGGACTGTGTCTGGGGAGGCTTTTTTATATGGTTCATAAGCAGTTCGATTGCCTGGGAACAGTCGTTTTTCTCAAAACGTGGTGCCACTGGTAGTTACGGAAGGTAGTTATGGAAGGTCGTTATGGAAGGGCGTGCGATCTTTTTTGCGGTTATGGTTGGTAGGATGGGTTCTATAACGGTTGGGATGCACATGTCACAAAGCGGAAAAAGAGAAGCAGCAGGAAAAAACGCGGAAGAAAAGAAGAGGCAGAATAAACGCAAGAAATCAATAGCAGGGGGTGATCTCGGCGTAGGGATTTACATCCATATCTCTACGCCAACGTCACGAGTTCAAATCTCACCCCCGGACAAGTTGCGAAAAACACCCAAAGAAGTGTTTGAGTGACTACAACGGGAGATTAACCAGCCCGAGGCTGAAAATTTCGATAATACAGAAAAACAAATAAAAAAAGAAGAATAACGGAAAAAGAGAGGCGAATGAACAGAAGCGAAGGAAGAGAAGCGCAATGCGAGAAACGAAAAAAAGAACTGGAAGAAAGAAACGGACAAAAAGAAGTGGAAGAAGATATTTGGAAATCGGAAGAAATGAAGCGGGAGAGAGAAACAGAGAAGGCGAAACGGAAGAAAAAAAAGCGAAAGAAGAAAATCGCATGAAGAGAAGTGGAAGAATAGAAAGAAAAAAAAGCGGAAGAGGAGACATATGCAGTATATGCTGATTATTTGACAACGGACGATGGAAGGAAAAAAACGTTGAGACGGACAAGGAAATGCAAATGAAGATAATGAGAGAGGTGTCGCAATTGAGAATTAGTGAACCAAAACTTCAACGACACGAATGCAACCTGGTGTAGAGTGTCGTAAATAAAAATAAAAGAAAAACAATTCCATTATAATAACCAGTTTTCTAGTTATGTTATTCTGTTTATTAAACGTATGAAAACCAATGCGTCCTTGTCAAAAATTAGTCTTGAGTCAAAAGTTTGTTTTGACCTAGTGAGAAAGCATAATTTTCCATACCGAATCCATGTGCAAAGTTTCATTCAAATCTGAGAGGGTCAAGTTGAGTCGTTCTGATAAATTTCACCCCAATTCACAATTCCAAATGTTCAGTAAAATTGATAACGTTAACTTAACGGACTATTTCGACCAATCCAGTTCTCTACCCAAAGCATTACATGTGATCCTTAAGGCGCTTCTTAAACAAACCCACTCCTTTTCGGACTTCCTCGTAAAATCAACAGAAGCAAGCTAAGAGACGGGTAGCAGCTGAGCTAAATCGAATTATGACAGTTTGATTAGCGGCTTCACGCAGTCAGTCTTCCAATACTAGTCACTAGCTCCGAGAGCGCCTCTTGAGTCTGAGGAGCATTGGGATGACTTGAAGAAATGGCGTCTGGAACGCATTAGCACACGTGAGCCCTACTGAGTTCGCCGCACGCGAATATTTCGAACCGACAGCAGACGTCCATCGTCGTCGTCTGGTTTTGACGGACTACTCCTCGCCATCGCATTGCAACGAAACAGATGTAATTTACGAATATGTGTGGCGCTGCCTTTGGCCACGTTGTGGAATGAACGGCATGCGAGTGGTGTAATTAGCTTCAATTAAGACATCGCAGTCGGCACACGTACCTACGTTCCTCGGCACAAGATGACAGATTAATTTTTACCGATTAATACCAGCAAAGTGTAGCAATTAATTGCAAATGCTATTAATTGAATGCTTCTTGTCTTCCATGTCTGGAGATGACAAATCGCAACAGACAAAACACTTTCTCCGGTGGTCCACTTGGAATGGACAATGCCCCAAGAATTTTCTGCGAATCAATTTTTCGCTGCCCCGAAGCACAACTTTACATCGGAATCCTACTTTTAACGACCTTCAATGCTTCGGTAGGACTGATTTTCTCCCAATTCTGAGAACTGATTAACATTGAACACCAAACAGAAATACTACAAACCAATCGCTGACGTGAACGACTAAAGCGGCGACGCCTGAGTTGTTAAAAATTTATGGCCTTTCCTAGGAAATTAAACACGGTGAGCTATAAAATTGCCAAAGTGATGTGATAATAAAGCGATTGGGGAGTGCGCTCGGGCAAGCCTCCCTGTTCAGAAGCACCCACCGAGGGTTGATTCTGTATCTGGGGGAAGGGTTTTGGTTGCGCGTTATCGATTATTTTATGATTCTGTTCTGTGTGTAAATTGCTTTTATACGCTTCTTCGTTTCCATTTTCGACCGATTTGGTCAGAGCTGGTGGACGTATGACAAGTTCGTGACAGTCAGCATCGAATGGAAGAAATCAAAGGAGATGAGATTGAACGTGCGGCTTGTTGTGTATATTGGGATATTGATCGGGTACCTATCAATCAATCTGGCCATACTTTGCCAGGCTATGTTTGTAACCATACAAATTCTTTTTCGAAAAGTGTAGCAAGAAACGAAAAGAGTGCCTGAAGGTGCAGCCACACAGCGCTTGAAATCTATGCTATAGTTCACTGTGATATAGCCGTTATAGATATCTATTACATAGTTCTAAGAGATTTGAGAAACGGTTTTGCAAAAATATGAAGTAATAGTAGCTATGTAGTAAAAATGTTTGCCGCAGCGCTATCACTTAACTTTTTTTCGGTGTACACACGATTGATTTTCTTTGTTGCATATTGGGGCTATTCATAACTCACGTAGGCAATTCTGGGGTAGGGGGGGATCTGACCAAAGTCTACGCTTCATACAAAATTTCAAAAAAATGTATGGAGAAAAGTCTACGAAGAGGGAGGAGGGGGGCTCTGAGATTTTAAAAAATGAGTCTACGTGGTTTATGAACTGGCCCATATATAGTTGCGAGCTTTTAAAAAATAAATTTGGGAAGTAATCATGGGCACATTTGGTAGCTATGGACAGAAAATGAAAAATTGCTGCAGTTGCTGCGTACATCATATTGAAATGGCGGATAAAACGAAAAACTCGCAAAGTCTGGACAAAATCGCGGATTGCTCATCTTGTAGGCTAGGGAATTGAGGCAAATCTGCTGAAGGAGTCTTACTGAAGATCCGGATCACTAGTTCAGCAAAATTCTTCAGAGAAGTTCAGGGAAGTTCTCCAGAATAGTTAATGTAGGTTCTTTAGATAAATTCGGGGAGGTTCATTACAGAAGTTCCGGGAAGTTCTTCAGAGAAATATAGGGAAGTTTTTCAGAGAAGTTTGGGAAATTTCTTCAGAAGAGCTCAAGAAACTTCTTTAGAGAGCTTCAGATAATTCTTCAGAGAAGTTTGGGAAGTTTCTTCAGAGAATGTCAGGAAGGTAATTTAAGGGAAGTTCTTCCGAGGAATTTTAGGGAAGTTTCTCAGCAGAACTACAGGGAAGTTCTTCAGAGGAACTTCAAGGAAGTTCTTTACAAAAACTCAGGGTAGTTCTTTATAAAAGTTCAAGGAAGATCTTCAGAGAACTTCAGAGATGTTTTTCAGAGAACACCGGGAGAGTTCTGCAGACAACATGGGTGGAATTCTGCAGAGTACTTCGGAGAAGTTCTTCAGAGATCTTCAAGGAGTTTCTTCAGGGAACTTCTTGAAAGTTCTTCAGAAAAGTTCAGGAAAGTTCATCTGAGATGGTCAGGGAAGTTCTTCTGAGAATTTCAGGAAAGTTTTTCAGAGAAGTTCTTGGAAATCGGTTAAATCATTGCTTGTTCAAATTATTTGTAATTATCGGTTCGTAGAGCAGCAAAAATTACATGAAATTTATATGACAGGTTTATTTAAAATTCGTATATTATTTATCAGAGGAGTGGTTGAAACTTTCACTTGATTTTGAAGAAATATGGGAATTTTCCAATTGTGTAGGAGCGTAAGACGGAAAGCACGTTAGTATCAAAGCCCCTGCAAAGACCGTCATAATTATTTAAATTATAAAAAGCAGTTCAGCATCATGCTTAAGGCTATCGTTAATGATGAATACAAATTTACGTATGTCAACATTGGAGCGAAAGAAAGGATCAGTGATGGTGGGGTATTTACCGATTGCTGTTGGGGAATTCGAAGCAGGATCTTTGGCTCCTGAGATGCCTGTTTCGGCTCCGACGCGAGGACGATCAGCTGCTCTTGAGACATTCTGAAAATTATTTTCTCTTCATAGGCCTGCTCAAATTTGTTATTCAAGTTCCTTAAAGCCATCAAATATTTGTTATACAAGGCAGTCTTCAGCTAAGGGGTCCTCCTTAGCTCAGTCGGTAAAGGCGCAGCTACAAAGCAACACCATGCTAGAAGTGGCTGGGTTCGATTCCCAGTCTGTTCTAGGATTTTTTCGTTAAGGAAAATTTCTCGACTCCCTGGGCATAGAGTATGATTGTCCTTGCCACACAATCATACTAATGCAAAAATGGTACCTGGCATCGAAAACTCTCAATTAAAGGGTGTTACGATCAAAATTTGGTCAAATAGTAATATGGGTGAGTCGATCAAAGTTTTTATTAATAAGTCAAATTCGATTTTCTTTTTCAAGTTCAGTTAATACAGAAAACAGGAGAAATATTCAGCTTTGCTTCCTTTTACCGAATGCGAGTAGCCGGGTCTTTCGTTTAACAGCTGCCATAAGATTGTGTACAGTCTCCTTGTCCACTTTATTTGCCGCAGAACGCCAGTTTGCCTTGAACTGTTTCTCGCTCACACTTTTTGAGTCTTCTTAAGTTTCCACTTGACGATGGCCCAATATTGTTCGATTGGGCGGAGCGCTGGCGTGATGGGAGGGTTCTTGTCCTTTGGTACCACTTGAACGTTGTTGGCAGCATACCACTCCATGGCCTTTTTTCCGTAATGGCAAGATGGCAAATCCGGCCAAAATAGAACGGAGCAATTGTGTCGCTTCAGGAAAGGCAGTAGACGTTTTTGTAGGTACTCGCTCAAATAAATTTCCTGGTTGACGGTTCCGGTTGCAATGTAAACGTTGCTCTTCAAGCCACAGGTACAGATGGCCTGCCACACCAGATATTTCTTCGCGAACTTTGACAGTTTAATGTGCTTGAAAATATCTGCCACCCTTCTCCGTCCGGTTGCCGTATAAAATTCCTGTCCAGGAAGCTGTGTAAAGTCTGCCTTGACGTAAATTTCATCGTCCTGTACCACGCAATCAAACTTCGTCAGCATCGTCGTGTACAACTTTCGCGATCGTGCTTTGGCCGACGTGTTTTGTTTATCATCGCGATTTGGAGTCACCACTTTCTTTTAAGTTTACAGTCCAGCTCGTTTTTTAGCTCTATCCACGGTTGAAAGCTCGACTCCCAGCTTCTTTGCGACATCTCAGACGGAGAGGTTGGGGCTCGAAACAGCGGGCAACTCTTTTTGTCATCGCTGTGGCCTCCGGTTTTCGATTTCCCCCCGATCCAGCTTTCCTGGCTGTCGACAAACGTTCACCGAACACTTTAAATACGTTACAGTTGATTTAGCCACATTCAAAAAAAATTCCAACTTGGCGTGAGAGTCGTTTGGATTTTCGGCATGCACGTGAAAAAAATTGATGCATTGCTTCTCTTCCTTCGATGACATTTTGATAACTGAAGTGCTCCCAGTCAACACAGAATCGCATATGATAGCGCATATGTGTACAAAATGGATACGATATACGTTCATTCGTTCATTTAACTCCATGTTAAATCTACGCATATCGCCTCCACGTTATACTCATATCCGTTATTCTATGCGATCTTGTGTTTACTGGGCTAATTTCAAAATCAAAATAAAGGCATGATGCTACATGCACACATCGTCAAAATGAGGGGTGTGCATCATTTTTTAATGAACGATGAAAGAAAATGCGTCAAGTTTAAGTCGATTTTGATCGGAGCACCCTTTATTTAAAAGACCCAACTAATCCACAAATAATTTAACTTGATTTTGCTTGTTGTTGTAACCTCTTTGTTTTAACCTTTGCTTTTCAGCTGTCAAATAAAACAAAAAATCATATTTCATTGTCATATAGTTTGATTCAATTCAAGAAAGTGTTACTCTCCGTCACCGAAAAACAAATATTCTTCGTCATCCTCCGATAGCGAAACATTGCTTACCAAGTTAAAATTACTTGACCAAACCCAATACAAGTGGTGGTAAAACCAATTTATGTTTTTTAAAGCAATTGAATATGATTTCAAAAACATAAACACAAAGTAGCACTTGATACTGAAGACGACGAACTAGGCCTATCTGTCAAAAGATGTGCTTTTTTCTAGTGGAATTTCAAGGAATTCGCTCGCGTTTACTAGCGATTGTTTAAAAAAGTGTTTCAGTCTTTTAAAGTAAACAAGTTAAGTGTTAGTTGAATTTTTTTTAAAGTAAATTGACAGTGAATGTTTAACAGATAACAAAAAATACCACAGTTCGATAGAAAACCGAATTGATGGTATTTTAACTGATTCTATTTAGCTTTCACTGTTCTAGATCAAGTATAAAATTTTGTCGAAAAATATACCACCACTGAAGATGCTCTAATATGATGTGAGTGACCAGAACAGCATCCAGACTGTTGGTTTAAATCGGTTTAAATCAGCTGTTGAGCGTAGTTTTCGTTTCTCTGCTATAAAACAACAGCTTATTTGGCTCTAAAGCGTTATATGTTTTATGTAGGAAAACATCCTTCGACAGCAGAGCAAATTTAAACGGAAGCGTCACGAAAAAGTTCAGCTTTTGAACTCTTATAACTCATTCATACCTTTTTTATATCTTCCTAATTTTTACATCAATCGTTTAAGAAATATTTCTAGTAGTTTTGTGTTATTCAAAATTGTAGGTATCCAGCAATGAAGTATTAAAATTTAGCAAAAGGAAGAAGCATCCCAAGTTACAAATTTTAGTTTTATTCCAGCCATTAAGCACTCCTTCCGACTTTGTTGATAAAACCACATTCAAAACTGTTTTGTCTACCAACACCTCCTCTATGCTTCTTTAAAGCCAAAAATTGTACAAAGCGGCCCACTCTATAGACGGTTGTGGGAACAAGTTAATAAAACCGTTATAAGACCATAAAGATTTTGAAAATGTTCTAGTGAAAGATATTATGATCACTTGAGAACCTTCATAAAACCTATTGGCTGCCATGAAAATCAGCATACGGTCAAATGGCAACAGCTGTCAAAGTTCACTGTGGTTGGTTTTTGTTGTTCTGCTTTGTTCGATTCTCTGCTCTTCTGATTCATTTAGCAGTAAATAATATCGAAGAAAAAAGTTCTAGAGTTGCGGGAAATTTTGTTTGATAGCAAAATATGTTTTTTTTTACAGCGTATCATGCTTCAAATCATACGCGCATTTAATTTTAGGGTGAATATTGGCACGATAAGAGCCGAAAATTAATGCGCCTCGGAAATTTAATAAGTTTACAACAACAAAAACAAAATTAAAACAAATATATTCGGTAAATTAATCATGAATTTCCTGAAAATTGATGGAACTCAATAAGGTTATCTAAAAGAATGCCGGAATTGATCTCCAATCTACAGTTCATTAGCATTACATTTAATTTTTGTGCATTTATTACTCCACATTTCATTTATTTCTTAAATTATTATATGGCGATTGCAAAAAAACACAGTTTTGCCAAAAAAAAACAATTTATCTTCGCAATGACTACTATAAAACTAATTGCTCATTTTGTGACTTCCCTCAATGCCAATTTGCCTTTTAATGCATTTACTGGAGACAAAATTGTTTTAAAATGCTTTTTCGACTGATCATAATGAGATAATATGAATGAGTCCGAAAAAGGCATTTCAAAGCAGCATTTCACGAGTTCATAAAGTCGAAATAAAACCTTTGATAAAAGTAAAAGGAATTTGAGAAAACAAGGTTTTAACATTGTTATAAACAAGCTGTGTAGGTTCTCATAAACCTGACTAAAATATGAAACCTATTGGCACCTCTTGGTACCATAACAAAACCAAATTGATTTTTAGTGGCTTTAATAAAACGTTGATTAAACTCAATAAAGCCGGATGGTTTTGGCAATGTTACTTGAGATGTCTTAGTACTGTGAAATTTGATAATTCTTATCGATTTTTCGTGAGTGCTACAACCACAGACTTCTCAATTAATTACCTATTGTGTTTGGGCCTGTTAAAAAGTTTATACATCATAGGGGCAGCGATAATATCTCACAGTTCCGTTCCAAGCAGTATAGTTTCTGTTTGAATTGATGTAGCAATGACATTGAGAAATGAGCAACGTTTTGAAAATAAATCTGAGATATTGAGAACGGAATTACCCATTCCACATTATAAAATTTAATGTTGAAGAATTCTCTGAATTTTCGCAGGAGATTTTTGAAAGAACTCTCAAAGGGCATCAAATCGGCTTTTTCTTACCAATTACCATACATTTAATTCTGAATTTTTTTTTGCTATTTATTAAAAATAATTTAAGAGGTTATATACCTTTTTCATTTTCAAAAAATCGAAAAAAAAATTATTGCTTTATCTTGAAGAACAACTCCTTGAAAACATTTTCTTAAATTTTCATAGAGATTTGAGCAGTAGAAAGAATGTTACAGCGCTCCTAGCGCTGCCGCGCGCCTCGTCCCGGCCCCAAACTAAACTTGAAACTTTAAACGCGAATATCTCGAAATGGTGTTTTTTGCGAAATGACTTTGTGGTGATATGATTTTCTTCGATTTTTATTTCGCCGAAATGAATTTTTTAGTAAAACCTCTAGCGACCAAAAAATTCAAGTTTTGCATAAAACGTTCCCGTATGCACAAAAAAAATTATAAAAACGATCGTTCAGATACACGGAATTACTGTAAACTAATGATTTATTTTTATTTTTATGGTTTCAGTTGACCTGTTCGACCTGGGGAATTATCACCGCAAGGCTCTTCCAAAAACAGGCGTTTAAGGGAAACAGCCACCCCTTAAAAACTATTTATCATTTTTTCACAAATTTTTGCATAAACATTGTCAGACAAACAGACTGTACGGTCAGAAAATAAAATCATTCATGTAATAAAAAGATTGCTACATACCTAAACAAAAATCCAAACTTTCCTATTTTTTACGACAAAAAAGGTATATAACCCCTTAAGCTGCTGCAGCTGCTTCGATGCAGTATGAATTCTTCTTATAATACTGCTTACCAAGGGAAGTTTAAATCATCATAAGCATAACTCTTTAAAACTGAAAATTGTCTCTCAAGATCATACTGGAGGGGTAGATTCACGGATTTGCTGAAGAATTAGAGCAATAACATCGTAAAGCATAATTTACATCAAAAATGTCCAATTTTTAACTGTGGAAGTGCCTCGCGAATACTTAATTTTAATCCTTTCCACTACAAAGATGCACCCACAATGGCTCCTTTTCATTCATAAATTCCCAATTGGCCTTTTGATCTACCTGGGAAAAGTAAAGACCATCTATCATCCTCATAGTTGACTTTTCTGTACAGTCATTGCTATTTTATGATTGTTATTTTGTCTCTGATGGGTACCCCGCTCGAACCGGACGTTACCTACTGTATTGAACATAAACGCTGGCGCAGTCAATCGTTTCGGTAGCAAAGCACAATATTTTTCGTAGGTGTCACACGTCCCATCCTTCCCCGTCCTTCCACTCAACTGTCTTTGTTCCATTGACTGAGATCTGTAGGGTATTTTTGTTTACCATCTGAAAGTACCCTTTGATTGTTGTTTCCCTTTTTTTGCTGTCTTGTTCGTATTTGTTTTGTTGAAGGTACACTCGAATGAATAAACACTCTTCTGCTAGGCCCCCAACCGAAAAGAAAGGCAAGCGGGCGGAGGCCAAAAGGGCATAAGTGCTTGTTTTACTTCTCCTCTGAATGAATCTGGTTCAAGTGACAACAAAAGCAAAAGGGCTGCCTGGTCGTTGTTCCATATTTCACAGACGACAATAACAACAAAACACAAATGATCACTCTCGCCCAGATTGATAATCTATTGAACTCTCGTTTCATGCCATTAATAAAATCAGGACTCGGGCGTCGTTTTTCGGTGGCCATTATTATTGAAAATAGGTGTCATTTTTTCCGGGTTCCACCGAACAAAAGATTTCGTCCCAGGGAATGAATGACGATCGGGTTCCGTTCGCTTGGAACGTCTGACGGTGAGGCGATGCAGGTTCTGTGACTCATTATTATAAATATGTATTTTTTTTTTGCTGCGGGGACGTATGGAGACAGGAAAAAAACAGTGACAAACGAACAGATGCAATAGAATCCTTAGTGCTTGTTATGAGCTTTATTTGACGCGAATGTTCGTAGAAATGTGATACATTCATGCATTCGGTTTAGTATTTAAATTATTACGTATCATTAAAAATATGATAACCTGCGTTGGATGACAAGAGCAGAAGCACGTAAATCGAAGGTGGTGCTTGAACGCAATTTTTCACGGTTCCCAAGTATAACTCAAAACATCTTTCAAATTCAGCACTAAGTTTTTATGTTTCACTATAGTAATTCTGCAGTAACATAAGGCGCACTTTGTTTCATGAATGTTACTCAAATGGTTTGCTAAAACCATTCAAAACAAACATTGGAATCAGTCATTGCGCGAATGTCCTGTCAAATTTGCAGTGAGGTGAATTTAAACATGACGTTGTTTACATGATACTTTTTTTTCTGACACTTTACACCAGTGGTGCATCCGTGTCCAATATTGATGGCTGCTTCGCCTCGTTCGTCTTGACGTAGCTGTTGTTTTTTGTTCGCTATTTTTTTATACTCATTATCATCTTCTTCCTTTTCATCATCATTACATTCTTTTTCATCTTTTGACGTAGGACTTCGTCTGTGTTTACAATACTGGGGTATACGATCAAATTGCAAAAATTTGGAGCGCCACGAAAATATATAGGTTTTGAACGTTAATAACTCAGTCATTTCACAATTGATTTCCAAAATGTTTGCACCGGAATATTTTCTACGCTTCGATTTCATTATATAAAACTTTTTGATTTTTTACATTCAACTATTGTAATTAACGCAAATATAAGGTGATATCTTGTATTGCCGATTTTTCAAAGTAAATTTACTAAATGCACAGTACTTTCCTATCACAGACTTCAAATTTAAGTAACGAACGTCTCATACGTGTCAATGCACCATATAAAAAGGGGACACTGTTTGGTTTAATGACCTCCAGGTGTACAGATGTGGGAAGCTGTTCTGGAAGAATGTACTGCGTACGGCCATGGCTTTTGAGGTGCCTTTCCAACACACCTCCTGCAGCGCTACGATGTCAAACTTGTGGTTTTTCAATTCGTCAGAAAGCATGCGAGTACTCCCAAGAAAATTGAGAGATCGGCAGTTCGTCTTCCCGAGTTTCCAATCGTTAGTTCTTATCCGTAGCCTAGGTCCATGTCGATTGTCCCGGTTCGAATCTCTCCCTTGTATTATTCGTTGCTGTACTGTATTTTTTGTATCGGTGGTGGCTCGCAGGGCCCACAACCAACCCCACAATCTCGCAGGAGGACCATTGTAATGCTAATGTTTAATAGCTACGTGCACCACCAGGACTTTCGGCTTTGACATTTAGAGTCCTGGGCGCACTAACAAGACGATAGCTTGTTAGAACAGACGAATTTGTGTGTCGTATTTTATCTCCCTCAGTTTCGCTTTCCTGGACTCATACCACTGATGTTTCATTCTTTGTCCAACCGCTTGTTTCACCGCTCTCAGTACTTCTTCTGGGATTGGGACGATAATTGGAGGTTGTTCTCTCGCCTCATTTCACGGAAAAAAATCCGTTCCCATATCCGTGAACAAAACGTCACGAAAAGCTGAACTAATGCTGCGCTGAAAATCATGACATTGTTCACTTTAACGTGATCGCGTAAATCACTTTTACATAAAATTAATCCCCTATCCATGAATTAAGTTCACGCTTATTGAGCCCACGTACATTTTCGTAACGCTCTGGAGAATGGAAAATAAATGAATTCGTGATATTATGAATGTATATTTTTGATTTTGTTCCTGAACTCATGAACTCAGATCACGCACAACTGCAGCTGTCATTTTGCTTGTTTTGTTTTGTTATGAAGATTGTACGAGAGAAGCGATTTCACCGCCGCTGCAGTTCATCATCCTTTCTGCATGAATTTGGCGTCATGACCACACTACTCGGATAGAAGCTGCCCCATTAGGTAGAAAAGGTTCCGGTTATTTAACAATTACGAAAATAGAACCTGGTTTTAAACGAAGTGATGGTGCTGAATCTGATGAACGGTGATTTTTCTACTGGAAGCTAAGGACGAATGAAAATTTAGTTTGCGTTGCTTTAAAGGCCTTCCCAAACTGCACTGTTGGCGGCGGCGAAAGGGAAAAGAGAAGAAAAAAAAAAACGCGAAGAGAAGGGGGGGGGGGGGGGGGGGCGAAAACCCGAAACGAAAAAAACAGCAAAGGGGGGGGGGAAAAAAAAAACGGCTGCTTTTTCTGTTGGTGGCCAGGCGGGGGGGGTTTGGATCCGGTTGTCGATATAACGCTCTTGCTGGCATTCTGTTGGAAAAATACTGCATTCACTGCAACACTGCAGCTCCTATAGCGTTGTCGCCTTTGGAGCCGTCCATGTATATTATTGTTGATCGTTGAAACTGATTCCCGAGTAGTTGCTGACTATCTCAGGTGGGTCACAAGCTCGAACGCATCTCTTAACATCCCACACGATCGTAAACCGTCGTGCATGCCAAAGACGGTCAGTTTGTCTTGTAAGTTTAGAAACTACAGGGAGTACAATATCCGTTAGTTATACGGGGCACTCCGAAGCTAGTCAAATCAACGGGAGAGTGTTGTTGTTCCGGTCCTTCGCCAGTATTCGGATGGCAATTTGCGTGACGGACTGTACTGCTAGAAACTCTAATGGCAAAGTACCTGCTTCGGCCATAACGGAGTTAATATAGTTGATAAAAAAAGCTTCTGATGCGAACCGGATCATTTTAATATATGTCGGGGCAAGGTGTTACAAGGCTACCGGTTCTACTCAGCTGACTCACCTGATCCCGTACGTCTATATTGTACCGAGCGCACTTGAAGTTGTGACTTACGATTGCCACGTGGTAGTTTGGCACCGATCTTACACATCCACGTACGAGAAGAAGAGGCGCGCAACGAGAAGGGTGATCAGGTAGAGCCCGCCCGACGGGACCGGGGTAAGGAAACGGGGGGGCCGGGGGGGGGGGAAGGAGGCATAGGAGCGCCGCCCGGGGGGGCCGGGGCGGGGGTTGGGGGGCGGGGGGCAAGAGACGGGGGGCAGGGGCGCGGAGAAGGGGAGAAGAAAAGGGGGGGCCGGGGGGGAAGGGGGGGGGGGGGGTTATCAAGATTTGTGGGTTCATTTGTTATCCACGGCAAAATCCTTATCCAAGAGGTCTGATGCACGGATACGGAGTAGGATTGAATCAATTCCACCGGAAATCGCCACACGTTGGATAGAGTGGACGGCCGTAGACACGCAGATAGAAGGTCTAAGTATTCGTATTCCCAAACTACAATCTGAACAGCTATGAATCGCTTGAACTTCACGTAATTGTAGACGCTAGTGAACAAGCCTATGCAGCGGTCGGATACTTTCGTATTGTGGACAACGGACAGGTCAGGGTCAGGTTAGTATTGTAAAAGATGAAGTTGGCACCGTTGCGAGGATTATCGATTCCACGACTGGAATGGATGGCTGCATTGTTAGGAGCTCGGTTGCGGAAAACTATAGAGAAGAATCATTCATTGAAGATACGCAAAACCTTTTTCTGGAGCGAGTCATTGACCGTCTGTTCGTTTATGAAATCAGATGTTCGACGATATTGACAGTTTGTTGCCATCAGAGTTAACGAAATGTTGAGCAAGTGTCGATGAACGGCAGTGCATCTCAACCAAGGTCAAAGTGTCTGACGAGGTGACCAAGTGGGCTGAAAGGGCCAACTTCAAATATAGGCAGTCACTGGCTACAAGGACCGTTTATTCTCGATAACGATCCGCAAAGAAGACACTGATAAAACGACGTAGAGTAACGGGAGGGGTGTGTGTAAAGCCGTCTGGACAAGACAACCTGTAATTGACACTCTACAGATTTTCAAAATTCGAGTGGCTTATACGTGCTTCGGCATATGTTCATCGCTTCATCGATAGACTACGTTTATCAAACGGTTTCAAGTATAGTTTTAGGCCACCGGCTGAAGAAATGCAGTAGGCCGAGCGTACGCTGTGGATGACTGTGGCCATCCCAAAGCAGAATCTTGAAGAAAGAAGAGTTGATTGTATGCCAGAAGTGAACCGTTTCATAGCTGTGAGTCGAGATGCGTCTATCCAGGAAATGCAATGAAAGCGGCGCTACGTGAAGCCTTGAGAATGGACCACATCCATAAGTACTGTTAGAACCCTTCGTACGCCCTTCTCGTATGGGCCGGTTCATAAACCACGTAGCCTTTTTTATAAAATCTCAGACCCCCTCCCCCTCGTAGACTTTTCTCAATTCAATTTTTTGAAATTTTGTATGGAGCATAGACTTTGGTCAAACCAGCAAACCCCCCCCCCCCAGTCTACGTGGTTCATGAATAGCCCCTATGTCAGCGTTGGCTATTTTCAGCCCATACTTGTTAAAATTGGACGAAGTGTTGCAAAAACGTTGGGTCTGCCTGTTTATGTGCTTGGTAATCCAGGCCATCCAACTGTAGGTAATGGCTAGCCTCTTTATGGATACGAGTGAAGAAGGGGATACAGAGAATTATCGCCCAAAATTGTTCCCCTCACGTTATCTACTCCTACAATGGGCTAAACTTTGTTGAAGTGAATCGGAAGTTGCAGGATGAAATAAAGAGGATTCCCAAGGATTGGGGTAGTATTTTCACCACCGCTCAACCTCAGTGGAAACTTAATAACCCTCTCTAAACTCTACTTTGCATCCTGGTGCGGGTTGGGTCTTCGCGCTCTTCTTCACGTTTTGGATATAGGATTGTGAAAAGTTTGCCTTTTTTGCCGCTTCCCTCGATGACAGTTTTGAGTTCCACTTGAAAAGACTCACCGCTTTCCCATGGGGTTTCCGGGTTTCCGAGTAATGGTCAGATTTTCTCCGAACCATTTCAGAATGACAGAAATCCTGCGGATTTAAAAAAATCAAAAGTTTTGCTTACCATCAAATGAATGGAACGGGATTTTCGTTACACCTGTCCAGGGTCGCATCGCGACGCACTTGGTAGAAGCCATGATGAAAACAAATGTATTTGTTGTAAACACCAAATCCTACAGGGTCCAGCAATTGGAGTGTCACATTGAAATGAACAGATAAATTGATCGAAACAAACACATTTTACTTCAAATTCATTCAACTCCACTTGAAAACAAATCTCACTTTCTGAAAATTCAGTGCTCAAGTTCAAATTGTTCACCCTTGAGTTTAACTTCTCACCACAGACGATCGAGGAATACATCCACACCTTCATGTTTTTTAGAGCAGATTTCGGTCTCCAACATACACCAGATAGCGAAGTCCATAGGGTTCATGTACGGTGAACTCACCTGCCTCTCCAAGCTCAAAAAGAACCCTAGAAAATATTTCAAAATCCAGAGTTGGGTTTTCTTCTCTCTGTGAGCCGGCGCTTAGTCCTTTTGGAAAACCCAATCCCTGGAACCAAAATGACGACGTGCTCTAATGAACTAGTTCCCGATATGTATTTTGGTCGATATTCACTCATTCAGGGATAAAAACCAGCAGAGTCCGGTCACCAAGTGTGATTCTGGCCCAAATCATCACCACAGGTGGCTGTCAGTACGTTGGCATGGGTTCGTTATCTTTCTGGCAATCAAACTATGTTCTTTTAATTATTCACGAACTTCTGAACGGCAAAGAGTTTCTCGTCGGTAAACACGATATGCTCCAACCGCGGCCATTTTCAGCGGCGCCTTCACTCTTTTTATCCGTGCGGTTTTCTTCGTCAATCGAATGGTCTTGAACCTTCTGGATCTTGTAGGCCTTGATCTGAAGTTTATCGTTCAGAATCCGACTCGAGACTTTGATTCGATACACCAATTTACTGTCAACACAACGAGCATTTCTCTTAAGGCACCTCTTGACGATCTTCAGCATGGCAGTGTGTCGCCACAGTAGCTTGACGTCCCCCACCATACCGGTTTTTGATACTTCTGGTCTCCAGGTATCTTTTTGACTGGTACGGTGAACAAAAACTTCTGCACACACATAAATCGTACAGCTTGCAAAACTTTATCCTTCTTCCATTTTTCAGTTTCCGAACAAGGCAACCACATCACTAAGGAATGTATCGAAAATAAGCTCTCCACGTTCATTTTGCGGTGCACGCGTGTATTTGGGATGGCCTGTATGTGTTCAACATAGCATGATGTGCGTTTCGACTGCCATCTTTGGTTTGTTTACTTGTGTGCACGGTTCAAATTTTTCGTTTTCAAAATTTCTAGTGCATTGAAAAAGACGTGAAAATTAAGGTTTTGGACTCTCGGCTACGTGAAATGCGGGTAACTATGCGACAATTGGCGGAAACGCTTTGGAATTCATCATGCGAGGGTAAAATCCATCATAACCAAGTATAGGGAACACTGTTCTTTGCATGAACTGCCAGGAAGAGGCAGGAAAAACCCGGATCTTCCAACCCTAAATAGGATCAGAAAGGGGTAGGACTATTTTGGAAGAACAAATCAATTTCGATTCGGGGATTTGGCCACACAAAGCAGAAACCTGCGCCGAAACGTATCAAGAAACAGAACAACCTGAAGGCCTACAAGCAGCCTTAGAAAAATTCCAGAACGTTCTGCACGTGAGCCGAACTTGACTGCAAACACACCACCATGTGGCTGTTATTTGCCAATTTAGATTCGTGCTTATATGAACTAGCAACGCAATGGACGCGACTCGAGTGTACAAGCTCGTGTTTTGCTTTTGACACCGTTTTTGATTTTTGGTAAAATACCCGAGCCGAGTGGTTACGATCACTAGAAAGCTCTCAACATACATCCAGTATGACTGGTTACCACGGATAGAGCAATGCTCGTCGAATGATTCTAAAAATTTGATAATTTGACTTATAGGTTTGTTTTCTTGTCGGTTGAGTGACGGGCGCATAAGTTGATTGAGTTTAACAAGCACGGCACGGGTAGAAATAATATAAATTAATCTCCCGTATATTCCGCAATCGGCCACAATCGGAAACACTCGGCTGTGGTGTTTGCCGAAACATCATACACGATGTCCGAAGCCAAAACACGAGCACTGTCAATGGTGTTTTACCCACCGCGTTGCGTGTTAATCTGGAAGCATGAAGTCAAAGTGGTGAATTTAATACACGCGCTAGCGTGGTAAAATGTAGCTCAGCGTGCAGTGTAGTGTTTGGACAAGGCTGCATACAAGAAGCAGAAAATCACCAAACAAAGTGCAAAACAGAAGCAATTCGCTGCAACCAGGTCCGGAAATTGTATTCGTGAGTTTGAAGCGACCAGATGCATGTATTTTGATAGACGACGAAGCCTATGTCAACTGCCGTCGTTGGAGAGGATGTAAGCAATGCTGACAGATCGATTCAAGGCTCGTCGCATTACGCCAAAACAACTCGCAACTGGCTCACGGAAAAGGGTATAGATTTCGTTGAGAAAGACATCGATCCGCCAAATTGCCCCTCAGTTTCGGCCCATCGAACGCTATTAGGCGATTGTGAAGAGTGTATTCAAAAAGATTGATAAAGCAGCTGAGAATATACAGGAGTTAAAAAAATGGGCTTGGGCGTCCACAAAATGGGACAAAACACTTGTCCGAAAAATGTGCAAATTCGTGGAAGAATCATTTTAAATCCTTTCGGTCTTCACAATGTTCAGACTAGAAAATAAGAAGAATGATTAGTAATTTCCATTTAATTCCAACTACCTTTATTGCTTATCTTGACAGATACGCGTATTTCGTCTACAATGTGCAGACTTCTTCAGTGTTATGTACTAATACTCGACTGGGTACACGACACTGAAGAAGTCTGCACATTGTAGACGAAATACGCGTATCTGTCAAGATAAGCAATAAAGGTAGTTGGAATTAAATGGAAATTACTAATAATTCTTCTTATTTTTCTAGTTACAGGTATTCCATTAAACAGCTCACACTCTCCATAATTCATAATTTGTTTGTATGATTTGCTAGAAAAATATGTGGAAAACATATTTTCGATACAGGCCTTACGTTTCTGTTCGAGATTCCTTTTCCGCATAATACTCGATTACAAAAGTAACAAATACATCCACCGACAGCCAAGACACTATGAAAAAGGAACGGAGGGTCGTCCAATACAGTATGCAACGTCATAATGACTGTTGAAGTAATGTAGTAGTTCAATTGGTCCGGCAATGATGAATGTGATGAATGTACATAGAAAAAATTGATAAATTTTAACAGACGCGTAAAATTCCCCGTCGTTCGCCATGTAAACAACGAAATTGTTTGCAATCTTTCATACAACAACCTGGCTTAGGTGACATCTGGCTTAAATTTAAATGGAATATCCCATTGACTTAGCGAATTTATTTAGCATTCCATATATTGCATTAGGTATTATTTCTAGATAGGCTAAGAAGGAATATGCTCATTAGGTAGCACATTCACTAAAATTAAAATTGAAAATACACAAATTGACCATAAATTTCATATAGTCAACAATGAATTCCTGATACCTACAGATGGAATCTTAGGGTAGAGATTTTCTAACGAAATATAAATGCAAACATCAATTATGAACCATGGTTACTTACATTTACAGTAAACCAGACTGAAATATCAATACCCATAGAGGATAACTATAGAAACAAAATATTGTTACCTCCTAGACATGAAGTTGTTCGATACATACCTAATTTTGTGCTGAAGGAAGATATGGTTGTTCATTCACAAGAAATTCAACCTGGAGTTTTCTGTGGGAACACGATCATATCCGCAAATCAACCAATTTTTAAATTCGTAAATACTACTAACAAACAAGTGCTCATATCGTATTCAAAGTTTAAGCCTAAGATGGAACCATTTCAAAAATTTTCAAGTCGTTTCCCTAAAGGTTATTCCCAAAATCAAGAAGCAAGACAGAAAAATATATTAAATCAAATAGACACTAAAAATATGTCTAGTCACGCAAAAAGAGAGTTGGAAAAATTAATAATTCAATATGAAGACATTTTTAGCCTAGAAGATGAGAAATTATCAACTAACAATTTTTATACACAGAACATTAATTTGAATGATAATGTTCCGGTGTATATACCAAATTATAAAACAATTCATGTGCAAGGTGAAGAAATTGAAAGGCAAATTCAAAAGATGATAACTGATGAGATAATTGAACCTTCAGTTTCATCATACAACTCTCCGATACTTTTAGTACCAAAGAAATCGAGTAGTTCAGAGAAAAAATGGCGATTAGTCATTGATTTTCGACAACTTAATAAGAAAATTATGCCAGATAAATTTCCACTACCGAGAATTGAGAGTATATTAGATCAACTCGGTAGGGCGAAATATTTTAGCACGTTAGATTTGATGTCTGGATTTCATCAAATTCCTTTAGATGCAAATTCAAGAAAATTTACAGCTTTTTCAAGTAATTCAGGTCATTATCAGTTCAAAAGATTACCGTTTGGATTAAATATTAGTCCAAATAGTTTTCAACGAATGATGACGATTGCAATGGCTGGGTTAACACCAGAACGTGCATTTATTTACATAGATGACATTGTTGTCATTGGATGTTCATTGAAACATCATTTGGGAAATTTAGAATCAGTATTTGAACGTTTAAGAAAGTACAACCTCAAACTATACATAACAAAATGTAAATTTCTTAGAACCGAAGTTACTTATCTCGGTCATAAGATAACTGATAAAGGAATATTACCTGATGAATCTAAATTTGAAACCGTAAAAAATTATCCTATTCCTAAAAATTCAGACGACGTACGAAGATTTGTTGCTTTCTGCAACTATTATCGTAAATTCGTCGAAAATTTTTCAAACATTGCATATCCACTAAACCAACTCTTAAAGAAAAATGTAACTATTAAATGGACAGACGAGTGCCAGAATGCATTCGACTTCCTTAGACACCAATTAATGTCACCAACAATACTACAATACCCGGACTTTTCAAATAAATTTATACTGACGACAGACGCTTCTGACATTGGATGCGGAGCGGTTTTGTCGCAAATTACAGAAGAAGGAGATCGACCTATAGCATTTGCGAGTAAAACTTTTACTCCAGCTGAGAAAAATAAACCAGTGATACTAAAGGAATTAACAGCCATACATTGGGCAATTAGTTACTTTGAATCGTATCTATATGGTAGACGATTTACAGTACGAACAGATCATAGACCTCTTGTCTATCTGTTCAATATTAAAAATCCTACATCTAAGTTAACAAGAATGCGTATCGACCTTGAAGGATTCGATTACGACGTTGTATATATTAAAGGTAAGGAAAATGTAGCAGCTGACGCATTATCGCGTATAGTTACTACATCAGAGGCATTAAAACAATCAAATATATTATTAGTAAATACAAGGGCAATGACCCGCAAGAAAGCGCAGTTAACAAATAAAAGAAAAGAAAATAATGATGGAAAACGAGAGATTGATCACCTCTCAATATATGAAACAGAAAGTCCTACGGAAACAAGAAACATGTTAAAGCTGTCGACAGCCGTAGTAGACAATACAATGAAATTTATAATATTGAAGAAAAATAATAAAACGCCTTTGGCACAAGTGCATCAGGACGTAAGAAATGGAAGTCAAGCCTTAGAGTTTGCTCTTCTAGAAATTGAAAAATATACAAAAAGGAATAATACGAAGGAATTAGCGCTGTCTGCAGACGATTTAATATTTCAATTGATACCAATGAATTATTTTAAAATAATTGCAAATAAAATACTGAAAAATTTGCAAATAATTATTTATAAGGAACCCAAATTTATTGAAAACATAAATGACATACAAACTATTTTACATAACCATCATAATACTCCGACCGGAGGACATGTAGGTCAACATCGTTTGTACCTGCGTATCCGCGAAAAATATAAATGGCGTGATATGAAAGGATCTATTGCTCAATTCGTTAAGGCCTGCGAGTTGTGCAGAAGGAAAAAAATTATCAAACACACAAGAGAACAAATGACAATAACAACAACTCCATCAAAAGCTTTCGAAATTATTTCCATTGACACGGTAGGACCACTACCAATAACCTCAAACAACAATCGTTATTGTGTGACAATCCAATGCGATTTAACAAAGTATATAGTCAATATTCCAATACAGAACAAAGAAGCTAATACTATTGCCAAAGCTCTACACGGTGTTCAATAAGTTCGAATACAAGTTTTCATCATTGCGTAGGTATGCGCCATGTACATATTCTGCATTGGTATTGGTGTCAGCTTTAGCTTCATTCATACGCTACCGAATGTGCGCGGTGTTGACATTCTGTTAGTTGTTGTTTGTTTGTTACGCGCGATGAAAGAGTATCGGGACTTCGTAATTAAGCGTTTTTTGAACGGTGAGCGACCCGGCGATATATTCCGGCTGCTGAAATCGCATGGGGTCAAGCGGAACTTTGTCTACACGACCATCAGGCGATACCGGGAGACGTCCTCGACCAATGACCGTGCGAGATCCGGTCGGCCGCGTTCAGCGAGGACGCCACGGGTCATCAAGATCGTGAGGGACCGAATTCGGCGCAAAAAGAACCGCTCAATCCGGAAAACGGCTGCAGATCTCAACGTTTCCATTGGAACCGCTCACACCATACTCACCAAGGACCTTGGTTTCAGGCCTTACAAAAAACGTAAGGTCCATGGCGTTTCGGAGGCTACCAGCAAAAAGCGGTTGGATCGAGCTAAGAGAATCCTCTCGGCACGCTGGTCAGGAGTTTGTTTTTTCGGACGAGAAACTGTTCGTGCTGCAGCAGCCGCACAATGTGCAAAATGACCGGGTGTGGGCGCCATCGAGGGACAGCATTCCTGAATCCAATATAAACATCCCTCGGTTCCAAAGTGCCGCGTCGGTGATGGTTTGGGGGGCAGTATGCAAACGTGGTAAGCTACCCTTGGTGTTTATTGAAAAAAAACGTCAAAATCAACGCGGCGTACTACAAAACTGAGGTTTTGGAAAAGGTTGTTGCCCCCAGTCTCCGAAGCCTCTACGGCGATGAGCACTACGTGTTCCAGCAGGACGGTGCACCAGCCCATACGGCAAATGTGGTTCAAGCCTGGTGTCGGGACAATTTAACCGACTTTCTGGACAAAACTTTGTGGCCTCCCAGCTCCCCGGACTTGAATCCTCTCGACTTTTTTGTTTGGTCCTATATGATGGCGAAGCTGAACGAATACAAGGTCAGCACTTTGGATCATTTCAAGACGGTAATTCTCAAAATCTGGGACGAAATGCCCATGCAGTCCGTGCGTGCCGCCTGCGACGCGTTCGAGAAACGTTTGAAGCTCGTTAAGGAGTACAAAGGGGGGGGGGGGTCATTCCAAGAGAAATGTTGTAAACGTTCCTTGTAAACATAGCTTTCAATAACATAAATAAAAAAAAAAAAAAAAATTTTTTTTTTTTTTTATATTTTGTAAGTGTATCGGAACTCATTGTATACCGCGTAGTAGAACACTTTATTCTAATTTATGGACATTTTTTAGAAATGCGATCTGATCAAGGAACTGAATATAAAAATGAGATCCTTGAACAGATATGCAAATTATTACAAATCAAACAAACCTTCTCAACTCCTTATCATCCTGAATCGATTGGATCGTTAGAAAGAAATCACAGGTGTCTAAATGAATACCTGCGATCTTTCACAAACGAGCATCAATCAGATTGGGATGAATGAATAAAGTACTATGAATTTTCATATAATACAACCCCACATACAGATCACAACTATACACCCTTTGAACTTATTTTTGGCAGAACAGCAAATCTACCGCAAGATAATTTTGAAAATAACAATGAACCAATTTACAGTTTCGAAACATTCAAAAACGAACTTCAATTTAGACTGCAAAAATCACATGAATCAGCAAAACAGAAACTTTTAGAACAAAAACACCAAAGAAAAATACAATATGATAAGGTAATAAATCCAATCTACATAAATGATAATGATACAGTATATTTGAAAAACGAAAATAGAAGAAAACTAGCCTCATTTTATACTGGACCATATACTGTAATTTCAATTAACGAACCAAATTGTGAAATAAGACATGCAATAACAGGAAAAACTATCATTGTTCACAAAAATAGAATTATCAAAACATAAATAAGAAGTGATTAATATTAAGTAGAGTTCCACCGAGCCTAACCTTACAAAAAAAAAAAGTAGAAACCAAAAAATAAGTAAACAAGATGAGGTAGGTGAATGTTCCGAGCTTAGGCTACGGAGTGAAAAATTCGGTTAGAACAATTTAGAAATAAGAAGCCATTGTAACACAATCATAAAATTATATAAAAAACAACAACATTTCATAAAAAAAAAACAATTGTACGAGTCAACTGGAGAGAGACATTTCTTTAAGAATAATTTCATTTTATTACATTATTCTCCCAAAGGGGGATGGTGTAGCATACCTTAAATCATAGGCGCCATAAAATTGCAAACAAATTAACACACCAATAATACCAGTACTAAAGTAACGAACGGGTGCGAAAGCGCATAGTTATGCAATTACAAACAACACACCTGGAAGTCATTCACCAGAGGATGCATCGTTCTATCGACTCTCTCTCTACCTCTACTTGTGAGGCTCGAGGGCCGATAGCATGCATCGCGGGGGAATCATATAACAAGCCATGGTGCTTGAAGCAAATAACCCATGTAACCCGATAATGCAAGGATAGGCAATTTTGGCCATTTGTCACTCCAGTCGTCTCACTAATATACTAGTCTACTCTTTCTGACACATACAAAGTATTGAATTTGGAAATGTATAAAACCCAAGAACTTACGAATAATAAAGGACAATTATTTTAGAGCTCGACTCAACCGGATCTTTTCGGTTTGACCATCGACCACTTTAAAAACTCAAAAGGAATCTTTTCTTCTGTGCCCCAACTGAATCCCTTCAGTTTTGGGCATCACAGTTGAGAAACCCCTGTGAAGTATGTGAAATTGATGTGCGTGAATCGCAGATGATGTATCAGGATCTGCCAGGTAAAAAGTAGTGCGCAGACCTGCAAATACTCATTGGAATTAATGAATTTGACATACACTACAGTAAATCGAGTTTTATCATACAAAACAAGCCTTCCAGCCCTCTCCTTCTAGCTACGTCCAAAAGTGTGAAAATAATCATGCTATATATAATTATACATACTCAATTATTTCAAATTTCTGTATAAAAACTAAAAAAAAATCGTAACAAAAATACTCCGGATAATCGAGTCTAAAACTCCGGATAATCGAATCCCGCATAATCGAGTCTCCGGATAATCGAGTTTCCGGATAATCGAGTCCAACCTGTATCCAAATTTTCAAATTTACAAGTTTCCAAATTTATCAATATGCCCATATGTCTTTTTATTAAATTTTATTAAAATTTTGGAATCTTGTAATTTCTGAATTAATCTATTTCTTAGTTTCAGAATTATCTGAGTCTTTTAGTTTCTAAATCTATGATTTTCCGAATTCCTAAGTGTCTGAATCTCTGATTTGATGGATTTTAGAAATATTAAACAAATGAATTTCTGAATTTTAAGACTTTTTACAGATTTTATGAATATTAGAATTCATGAATTTTTGTGTTTCGAAATTTATGAAGCTCCTGAATTTATGAAAACATAAATTTAGAGAATTTGAAATTTTGAAAGTTATGAATTTCTGAGTTCCGAAATTTATGAACCGCCGAATTTATGAATATATAAATTTGGAGAATTTGAAATTTCGAATTTTCTGAATTACAGAAGTCCTAAATTTCTGGTTGTCTGAATTCCTGAAGTCCTGAACTTTATTTCAGTGCTGAGTGATGAGCAACGTGCTTCAATTGGACGACAGTCATCAGCACACATTTAGTATTGTTTAAGACATATAAGCCACACGATTCACAGTGAACAGTCAATACAAGTTAGACGCAGCACAGATAATTCATTGAACATTTTTTGGCCAGAACAAAAGAACACAAATAGGATAAAAAAATATAAGCTTTTTTTTATATACAATACTGAATTTTTAGAACAAATAGTTCATGTACCAACCCTTATGAGATGAAACAAATAAATTGCTAAATAAATTGGAATTTTCGACACCCTTCATAGAATTTAATGAGAATAATAGAAAAGAAAAAATGAAACAGCTTGAAGAAAATTTCAATGTCAACTTCAGCCCACAGTCGAATAGCACCGAATACTCACCTAAAAGTGGAACAGCATCCGACGTGGCTGGCATTGTTTCAGCAACCATGTTTAAAAATACAGTCAATGATAATAAAATTGTTACACCTGGACGGCCACACGAAGAGGGTCGCATTCGTTCCATATTCCGTTCGGATCCCCGAGTGCACCGTATAAAAAGAGGATAAAGTCCGCGCATAAAATTGAAACAAAGATAACCGGAGAAATGGAAGCAGACAGAAATACGGGTAATTAATCCTCGGATGCTGGAGAAACAAACAAAAAAAAAAAAACTGAGGACTGGGATCAGGAAAAACAGTGGAGAGGAACGCCATCATCGGGGTCAGTTGCATTCAGGCTCGGTCAGTTATCGTCAACGGGGAAAATGCTTGCACAATATGCCGGTGGATATTCATATATTTCACAATAACATTTCAATTTTACGCTTAAACCAAGATCAGTACTTCCAGGTTATTCAGTTAAATTGGGAGAAAAACAATTCTGGGCTGCTCTCGCCCATCAACTGAATCATATAGTCTAACCCAGTCAGTAGTACGAATCTTGACTTAAGCCATGAAAAACGCAAAAAAAGCACTTTCCGACAGACGACACTTCGTAGAACCGAAAGCAATTTCCAGCAGGCCCCGATTCAAAGTGCTCCCCAGGGGAAAATGTGTACATGGAACCTTCAAGCGACTCGTTCCGATCAGATAATGGAAATGTTTTGAGGAAGGGTTGATGGATGCCAGCACTGGGCCTAACCTAATGATAACTTTTCTCCGGAATCCGGCGGTAGTGTGAATCCGAGCAGTGCCATCGACGCTATCAGCACGCACGGGACGATCAAATTAAAAAAATAGTACAACGTCCGCCGCCGAATGATGATGGCAAATGTGATATCTATGTAAGGCTCCGGACAGCAGTTGTAGTAGATTTCGTTACGCTTCCCAGGGACACCTG
>JAHHFK020004524.1:0-14391 GCA_024533555.2 Aedes koreicus
ATCGATAATCTTTACATACATATATCTGCATGAAGAAAATGAAAAAAAAAATCTGTGTCAATCTAGATAAATCTGAGCATGTGGCAGCCCTGCTCGGGTATTTTACCAAATACCAAACACGGTATCAAAAGCAAAACACGAGCTTGTACACCCGTGTCGCGTTCATTGCGTTGCGGGTTCATCTATAAGCAGTTAGATGGGGAATGCTTGGGAGGAAATCATCTCCTGTCAACTCCGAAGGTAATCGGAGATCGCCTTTTGATAAGTTCGTTTCCCGATATCCGGAACGAAGAATGCATTCAGTGGCCCTTCTGAATCTGAGGAAATGAAAATTCTTTCTCGTCCACTTCAATCTGATCCGTGGAAGAGGCAGGACTGTGAAGGTTTTTTTTATATAGACACGCGGTGTGTTTGTTCAGGTAGTTAGAACCCATTAAAATTTAGCAGTCATAAAGAAAAGAATGTATTGCTGGTTGCAGTTGTGATTGGACTCTAGAAGTGCTTTTTGCGCATTTTAAAGTGTGATAAAAGTGCACGTTTACGTCAAATCGTTTTGTTGTCTTCGGTGCACTTATCCTTTATGCTGAAAGGTACACTGATAGGCAAAATAAAGTGCCCACCTCTTCGTTTTTTTTTCAATTTCTCTCATTTACTTGATTCAAATTAAAGTAAACACACTGTATTTTTTTATTATCTTATTTTTTATATTCTTTTTAAGTTTCACTTATGGAATACTGAAAAAAAGGAGTTTTACTTAAAGAAAAAAAAAATCAATTTGTGTTGAAAAAAAAAACAGTGACAAAATAAAGTGCCCACTTCATTTAGGCTACAGAAAACATAAATTAAAGTAAAATAAAAGCATTTCAATAATTGATGTGTCCTCCTTTGGCCTTCAGGACCTCCTGCAGGCGCTTCGACATGCTCTCGACCAGGTTCTTTAGGTGCTGTGGATCTAGCTCTTCCCAGGCGCGCTCCAGGGCTTCAAAATAGTTATTTTAGTTAGGGTTTTTTTTTTCAACACAAATTGATTTTTTTTTCTTTAAGTAAAACTCCTTTTTTTCAGTATTCCATAAGTGAAACTTAAAAAGAATATCAAAAATAAGATAATAAAAAAATACAGTGTGTTTACTTTAATTTGAACCAAGTAAATGAGAGAAATTGAAAAAACGAAGAGGTGGGCACTTTATTTTGCTTATCAGTGTATAAGTTCACTGAAGACAGGAAACGATTTGATGTAAACGTGCACTTTTATCACACTTTTTCTGTTTTTGCCGGAGTCCATTTTTAACTGCAATCAGCAATATTGAACAAAAAACAATAATCATCTAGACTAACATTTGAAAAGGGTCTAAAACATTCAATTTCCCTTTACATCAGTAAAACAGAACCAAAAATGTACGTTTAAGTAACAGTAATTCATAACTGTTTGTTCGGATATTCCTATTTTTAGGGGCGATCTAAAAAAATAGCAAACGTCATATTTGAATCGTCCTTAAACGGACATGCACAAGTCTTATCAAATTAGAAAATTCTAATTTGATAAGACTTGATGCATATCCATTTAAAGACGATTCAAATGTGACGTTGTATGAATTTTCGAAATACTGGTTATTTCAATGAAAACTCATAGGTTTTTTCTTGGTAAGGGTTTTATTTTATTTTTATAAAAGTTAAGACAATTTTCTAAAAGTCACCCATACATCACTTTTTTGTAAGTCTTTTCCTTTTTGAGTTAAGTTGATTTTAAAAAAATGATCAAAAAACTTAAGCCCTTTTCAAATGGTAGTCTAGATAAATTTTGAAAAACCAAAGTATGCAAAGTTGCTCGAAAAGGCATAGTTACACACTCACCACAAAGTTTCATTGGATTCTGAGAGGGTGCTGCCAATCACGAAAACGAGTTGACGTGAAATTCGTCTACTCGGAGAAAAAAATACAATTCAATCAACAATATTTCATCTAAAATCAACTACATTTCTGCATTGATTTTTCGATAACCCATGTCCATAATTGTTACAATCACCCATTTCAAGTTGATTTAACTATTGTATGCTTGAATCAACTTCAGTTAAATATGGTTGATTCAACTATACAATGGTTGCGTCGAAAAAAAATATTGTTGATATTTTGACAGTTGGATTACAGTGCCAGTAAATTCAACCATGATTATAGTTGAACCAACTGAATAACAATAGTTGGTTTGAATATGCTAGGGGTCAGTTCAATTTTGTTTTTACTGAATGAGATTTTCAGTTCCAAAATAGTTTGAATGAGAATGCAATTAAATTTTAGCACACAATTTGGGATTAGTTTATGTACGATTTTGTTTTTATTTTTATTGTTCCAATAATAGTACTGTTACGGTATTGTTTTCAGTATTGATTCAATCTAGTAAATTTTCATTAGTAGTTTATGTTAAGAAGAACAGCGCCACGTGTTTAGACATCGTGGAAATTGCTGAAAAAAATCAAAACTTCTTGGTACAATGATCGAATTATTAAACAAAATACTCACAAATTAAAACCCCAATTTCTGTTAACTGGAATCATTAATTCAAAAATTCAACTAACTCCTTATCCAACACAAATTCAATAAGAATTTCAATGCCGGGCGCCATGAAGAACTTGAAAACGAACCGAAAACTACCAGATTGTTGTTTTTAATTTTTGTATAGTTGCTTCAAGCATACACACTATTTGGAATTATATCATTTTTATTTTTATTTAACCCTATGACAGATGTGTAAAAGTGCTGGCTATTGAAACTATGAAGTATGGTTGATTCAATTCCAAAATTTCTTTGATCCACTAGTTTGTAACTGAAATTAAAAATTAAATATGTTGGAAAAGCCGAAAACAGCTAACAAGAAGGCGAAATAAATTTCATATGAGTATTATTGCAGCACAGTTAATTTACTATAAAATCTCATATATTAAGCTCAGTTTGGATTGAATTAATTATTTGAGGTTATTTGGTTACATTGGATTAATTACTTGAGGTTGTTTGGTAAAATTCTCGACACCTTCGCATTACGGTACTACAAGTGCTTGTACAGTCGTATCCGGTACCATTTTCTCATTTTTTGTCCACTTCCTGTGCATGTTATTTGCATCATTTACTTTCTTCTTGGTCGTTCTGAGTTCCTGCTTAATCATGGCCCAATAAGTTTCGATTGGATGTAGTTCAGCACAGTTAGGCAGATTAATGTCATTGAAGATAAAATGCACCGAATTAGTACCATACTAATTTCCAGCACGCATTTGGAACAGTGGCATGAAGCTAAATCCGGCCAAAATAGTGCTTTGATGATGCCTGTTGTAACAAAAATTTCACCTTGCTTTCCACAGGTGCAGATAGTCTGCCAAATTGGGTATTTCGATGCGAATTTCGACATTTTCTACTAGCAGGTTTTTTGGGTTTATCAATATGGGCAACCATGTCTGTAGTTTCTTCATAAACAAAGAGGTTCCGTGGTCAAAAATGCTTTCATCGTCTTTATCGACTGAATTGCTCTTGTAATTTTGAAAATGAATTCTGCACACAAGTCAATGTTATTCAGTGATATACGCTGCACCTAAAGATTAAGTGCGTTTGTCAGTCCAATCCATCTTGCGCAATATTACGAATAAAGGTTAACCAAGTCCATTCAAAATCTTGTGAAATCCAATCTCGTATGCCACAGTGGTTATCATCGCCACCAAGAGTACTCGGCAGCGCGTTCCTCTGGCCATAATCGGTATTCATGTCACGGGAGAACGAGTTTTCGAATTTTACAATCAATATCCATATACGGCAGCATGGTGCTTACGGTGTAGTATTAGCATTGCCAATCACCATCAACTATGACCGTAGGCCAGGGCGTCCATTTGTTTCACAATATCTGGTGGTTTATGAAAAACCTGAAAATTTTGTAAATTTTGTATTTTGATTCCCTCCTTGATTCTTCTTAGTGTTGTTACACCAGTCATCAATTCAGGCACTGAATGACAATGAAAATAATTAAGTGCGAAAATGAATCTACATCAGCAGGTTGAGAGCTGTCAGTACGTTAAAAAACAAGCGTTAATGTCCTAAATAGAGGGAGATAGCCATCAAATATTTAAAATCAGCTTTAAAAGGTAGTCTGGATTATTTTCTCTAAAGGGCTATAACAAATCAGAATGAATTCTGATAAAACGGGACAGTTGGCAACCCTGCCACAGTCCACTCAATAACGTACGCCCATTCACATTGATTCGCTACTGGCCGGATGACGATAAAACGGGGGCCGAGACGGCCGGATAGCACTCAAAAGCCTCATTGACTGTCATTATCATTACGTGTATAGGCCAATATGTTTTGAGTAGCCTTACCGTCAATGGAGTTATGCAGTGCATTAAGCGAAAATGCACAAACGTATGGCCTCACTTAAATACATATACCAAAACAAACAATAGCATTGTTCCCGGAGTTGTTGCAGCGAGCCGTTGAACGAAAACGACCAAAACGTGCCACGAAATTAGCAAAACTGAGGAACCTCCCAAGTGGATAATGCTGGATTCTCAATGAGGTTGCAAAAAACAAAACAAAAATCAATAATTGGCACATATTTACGAACGCGTTTTGGCCTTTTTTATTCTTCCTGTCGAGTTTCTCGCCTATTCAGATAAATTGAATAAATAATTTGGCTGACCTTGCTCGTAAACTTACAGTAATAAGATCTTTTCTTTCTACTTTTGTTTTTGTGTTGATTACTTTTCCATCTCAATTTTCCGGTTTTTCTTCGTTCTTTTTTTTTCAGCGAGCGACGTCTGGATGAAACTTCGTTGCGGATGGTCTACTTCCACGATCAGACGATAGCCGTCGTCGAGCTGGGACCGGGGAAAAAACTGATCGGATGCGAGCTGATTGAAATCTAGTGAGTATGGTCGCTGCTTTCTCGGGACTGGATTGGCGTTTCGATTGACTGTCACCCGATCAGTATCTTTGGCGTTGTTTTATTTATCATTTAGATGTCCATTTGAGATTCGTCACACGATGTTGTATGGAGTTTGTTTGAAAGTGGTAGGAGTGGGTTTCAGGGATTCGGTTTTGAAAAAAACACAATTATATCTTTTTTGGTTGGATGAAAGAATTGTGTGTTATATTTTTTTTGAGTGGGGTTTTTTTTTGGTGGGGGGGTGGGTGGTTGTTTAGCTCATAAAACGCTTTTTCATCCCTTATGTCTATTAAAAACCCGTTCTACACGGCGTGGAACCCGTTCGCCCAGAAATTCCCACGCACTTTTTTTTTAAAAAAAAAAGGGGGGCAGAAAGTATAAAAAATAGATTCGTTTTGGTTTCATTTTATTTTTTTTTTTTTTTAGGGGCGGAGGGTGGGGCAGCAGAGGGAGCGAACGCAATCCTATACACTTAGATATTTTGTATAGAACTTGAAGCGAGATGAAAATTCAGGGTCAACATGTACGGTGTTTTAAAGAGGGTGGAATTATAAAGAAGCTTGGTGAAATGGCTATGAAGTTACACAACGAGTTAATTATTTACAGGGAATCAGAGTCAGAATTGGTAGTAGGTGTTACAGAAGAAGTCAAGAAAAGCAAACCTATCAGATTGTGGCTCACGGAAAAGCAAGGGAAGATACATTTTGATGTGGTTGTATCACAGAAAGAATTACTGAGAGTAAATTGGACAGATACACTAGCAAGCCTAGCTTGGGATAATATAGATGTTAAACCAAATTAAACTTTTTATAAACACAAGTTACTAAGTAAGCAGGAAGAGATAACGATTAAGAAAATACAAGGAGATGGTAATTGTTTGATCAGGGCAGTTCTAGATCAGCTAGGGAGAGTGACAGGTAAATATCTCATGTCGGATCACAATGTGCAAAAGCTTCGAAAGTTTATCGCAGATTACATCCTCCAGAATAGAGAGCAGTATGAAGACTATTTAATATACTACAGGGAGAATAACGATGACTTTGAAACAACGGTAAATAGAATGAGAAAAAACGGTTTATGGCTAGGACATGAGGCTTTAGTGGCAATTTCTGAAATGTTTAAAATAGCTATTAGAGTATACGGACAGAATGGAAGTTTAATCAACATAAATGAGTCTTATTCGCAAAATGGCACTCTTCTTATGTTTTACACAGGAGGAGAAGTACTAAATCATTACGACAGTGTAGTAGAAGAATCTGAAAAGGCCGTAGATAACGTACTTCAGGTTACAAACAAAGGCCCAAAAGCATGCACAGGAATAGTGATAGGAGTAACTGCAGTTGAAGAACAGAAAACAAGGACGGAAGCAGGCAAAACATCAGTGAGAGAGAAAATACAGAAGGACAATAGAAAGAATAGAAACACTACAGATGATCAACCAGTACACACAAATCTAGAAGACAGGAATGAAGATGATTCTATCTCAAATGATGCACCAGAACCAAACGAAAAACTAATCAAGGTAGCTAGTTGGAACGTTAAAGGTTGTAGAAACCTAGAAAAAAGAGAAGAAATTGATGGCATTCTCGACATCCATAATATTGATATAGCTGGATTACAAGAGGTTAACTCACTTGGAGATGAAATTTTAACTAAAAACTATACATGGCACGTTCTGGACAATCATGTCAACAAGACGAGAGGCTTAGCATTTGCAATTAGGAAAAACTCGGAAATTAGGATTATTAGCTTGAAACTAGTAACAAAAGGTATGATCTGGATTAAAGTGAAAGTTAGAAATAATATTCTGATTATAGTTAATGTTCATGCTCCTAATGTTAACCAAAACTCTTTTTTAAGCAAACTTAGCGAAGTAACATCACCAATCAAAGACAGGAAACATATTTTAGTAATCGGGGATTTTAACGCACAACTTGGGACAAAGGACAGGCTACAAGAGGATGAGAAATGGATAGGGAATTTGTTAGGACATGAAAAGTGTAATGAGAATGGAGAAATCTTCAAAATGTTTTTGCACACAGCACGACTGAAAAATGTATCGTCAAAAATAGGAAAAGACACACTAACTACTTGGAGAAGTGGTAATAGACAAAGCCAGATAGATCATATACTAACACCAACATTAACAGACTTTAAAATTAAGTTCATAAAAGGCTACTGGACTCACGCCAACTCAGATCATAAGCTTTTAGTAGTAGGTTTAAAACTTAAAAAACTCGTTCGTAATAAGGTGTCAGAAAAGGAACCATCAAAAATCAACATTGAACTTCTGAAAATACCTAAGATTAAGAAAAAATTCCAAGAACAGATGAACCTAGTGCAGATTAAGACTGATACGGAAACAAATATGATTGAAAACTGTTACACTGAGCTAGTTAAAAGAATTAAAAGAGCAGCAAATAAGACTATTAGAATAGATACAACACCTCCTTCACCTAAAAGAAAAAAAGGCTTTTGATCGCTTAAAAATAGCAATGAAAATAGTTAAAAAACATCCTGACATGCAAAAATACAAATATGAATTAGGAAACAGGAGACAGGAATTCAACCAAGCTATCAAGGAGCACAAAGAAAAAGAGATCAAACATTTTTTCCACAACTTGAACGATTTTGAAATAGGTCAACGCATAAGAAAGACGCATGTCTACTTAAAAGGATTCATTAAGAGCAAAAAATAGGATAAAAACTAACATTAGTTCACGAGTTTGGGAACAAATACTCCAAGACAGTGAGGGACAACAGCTAGAATTTTGTGAAAAAATAGATTTTTTTCCTCTACCAAACCCCCCAGAAGCAGATGAAATATTAAATATTATAAGAAACTCATGTAACGGCAAGTCATCAGGGCCAGACGGCATATTTATGGAGTACCTGAAAAATGCAGATGGCGAGACATTAGATGCTCTTATTAAAATTATTCAGAAAGGTTACATTGACAATATACTCCCAAGTGACTGGCTAAAAACAACTCAGATTCCAATACCAAAAAAAAAAAAACAAATGCTTCAGAAGCAGATCATTTTAGGCGTATTTCTATGTGCAGTGTGGTGTACAAAATTTATGCAAAATGGATAGCCAGACAAATTACGAAATACACAGGAGAACCAGATTTGTACCAAGCAGCATTTACAAAAAATAGATCTACGGATGATCATATTTTTGTAACCAAAAGAATATTAGAAGAATATTGGAATGCTGGAAAAGATGTTTATGTATTAGCGTTAGATATGAAAAAAGCCTTTGATACGGTTAAGGTCCAGAACATCAAGGACATCTTATTAGATCTTAATGTTCCATCGAGACTAGTGGATAGGGTTATAGCTTGCATGAAGGATGAAATAACTAGAATTCTATGGAATAATCAACTGTCACGTGAAGTTAAAAGAGGTAAAGGTATTAAACAGGGATGCCCTTTGTCGCCGATGTTATTCAATTTAATTATGCAAGATGTAATACGCAAAGTCGCAGGAAAAATTACAAAACTTGAGCTGATGGACCTAGGTTGCCTTAAATTACCACTGTTACTAGCTTTTGCAGATGATTTATTAATTATTGCGACATCTAAGGAGGAGATGGAATGTATTCTTAAGGAAGTGATAGAACAATTAGCAGATGTTGGCTTAGAATTAAATTATGACAAATGTCAAGTACTATTAAGATATCCAAATAATAAAGCACAGCATCCCACAGAACTTGTCTTAAACGGAAAATGTTTCAAGGTTCATGATAGTATAAAATATCTAGGAGTTTGTATTACCTCAACATTAGATAGAAAATCTACAAACAGGTTAAGATGCAGAAATACATTTAAGATAAGTAGAACAGTGGTTAGTTTTTGTAAACAATTTAAACCTTCGTGGCCACTAGGAAAACTTATCTACAAAACAGTGCTATAGCACCTGCCATTTTATATGGAACAAAAGTAGGTGTACTTACCAAAAAAAGCAGAGTGTCAATGGCAAATTATGAGAAACTAATTTTAAAAACCATTTTTATTCACTGTAAGAAACCTGAAAATTTAAAATTTAATACTAGAAAACTACTAGAAGGAAAAACTATAAATAGAAGAGCTAGAGTAGGAAGAATTAGCTATTACGGCCATATTCTAAGAAGAGAAAATAGGCATCCTATAAAGTTGGCATACAAACTTAATTTTAAGAAAAAGAAGGAGGGTAGACCTAGTATGACATGGAAGGACTCATTGCGTCAGGATCTCAATAGATATAATGAAATGAATGAGGAAAATTGGAAGCAGTTAGCTAGAGATAAAAATAAACTTAAATTAAAAGATGAAGAATTATATAGAGAAGAATGGAGCGAAATTTCTGATGGGGAGTCTTCTGAAGATAACAGTAAAGCTACGGAAAAATTCAAATTTGGGAAATATAAACACTAAAAAGCTCTCAAGTAAGGATTAAAAAGAAACCACGGGGGACTTGCTTAAAGGAAAACGCAATTCGGCAAAGACCACTTAAATTTTATTTGAAAAAATAAAAAAAAAAAAAAAAAATATAAGAATGAATTAATGAAGCATGAACATTACGATAGTTTATTGAAGCATGTTTATAGAAATAGATTGACAGCACTGAAATTGTATGTTCCTCTTATGTCACGGGCGAGCGTGGTAGTGTGGAATTATTAAGGATATTCCATATGTTTAATAACAAATGTAAGTAGTACCATAATCTTTAGCGTCAGGGTAAGATGATTTCTAAATCAAGGTAAGCAAATCATATTTATTTCTTTGCTATTTGACATATATTATATAACACTATATGTTGGGATAAAGGGAGGGACCATCAGAGCACCCGATTGAAGCGAATTGGATAGGAAGAGTGGGACTGCCAACTTCCTGTTGTTAACATTTCGTGAAAAGAGGGCGGGCTCTTCTCCCCATCTAGTGGGACATTTTACTTGGCGAGGGCTCGGTTTTGGTGTGGTTTCTGCGAACTTGTTTCTGGAAGGAGATTCTCTTTAGACCCCTGTAGCTTTGGGTTACGCGTAAGTGTATCTGCTTACGGGCCCACAATACGTTTTTGGCCCTTCATACAGGAACATGTTGAAACATCTACCACAGTATAACCTTGATCAAATCGTTTAAATAAAATTGTCAAGTGCTATAGGCAGTTGCCTTGCTACACTAGATGGTAGTTCACATCATCATCATCATCATGAAATCTGAAGTATGCAATTATGACTTCAAAGTAGGCACTTTTCTTGAAGACTGGAATTATGCATAAAATGCCTAAAAAGGTTTTAGGCAAAAATTCTAAAGAGGTTATACGTCAAAAAGTGAATAAATTTGAGGCATTTTGCAGCATGTGAAAGAGACTAGAAACTATGTATTTTTGAAATGTGATTGTATGTAGGAAATAGTCACTTTATTCAATGAAGATGGGATAAGAATCTCGCGCCAATAAATCAAATTGTTGGCCGTTTTAATCTCCTAATCAAATAATTAACGACATTCCGTATCGATTTATCTAAAAAACCCACATGGAAATAAAATACACCATAGGGTATGAATATGTTTCTTTATTCTGGGATTGATAATTTGCAGGAGAATGTTTTCATTTCCGATCAAGCGACGGTTATAGTATCAATAGACATAGATCAATCTTAATGATGTAATTAGTGCCTCGTAGCCTGTCCATGATTCTGGATTCAGGTTGGGCTTGCAAGAACCCTTTTTTTATTTGCATGTTTTTTCCGGCAAAGCCATTCAACTAGAACAAATCGATATTTCCACTTTGATGATAGTCTTAAGAACTTTGATGATAGTCTTAAAAACAATTGTTTTTATGCATTTTTTCTATCACTCTGGAATAAACAAAGTACTTAAAAGTATTCATTTTTAGGTATTTTTTGACGTATGGAGGGTGTTCATTGAAATGCATAGAATGTAGTCAAAAAATGACTACCTCAGAATTACCGTGTAAGAATTGCAGAAGAACACTGAGGAGAACTCGAGAGGAATTCTTAGAAAAACCGCGAATGAATTAAAGGGAGAATTCCAGAAAAATCTTATGAAGAATTGCAACTGAATTCTAAGGAGAGACCTCTAGGGAATTCTAAAAAAAAAATTCCAAACGATTTCTGAGATTTCTAGAGAAATTCGAAGGGGATAGTAGTTCTGAGGTAAATTCCAAAGGAGTTCTGAGAGGAATTACAGCGTAAATTTGAGGAGAATTTCTAAGGAATTCTGAGAATATGCCCACAGAAGTTTTGAGAATCAATTATACACACACATTCAAGTCTTTAGGTTTAGAACAATATTTGGAACTGCTGCTGAAGAGAGGGTATGTTTGTTATATATTTTCCCAAGAGAAAAATTTATATCTGACATATAAAATGAATGTAGAACTACAACACTCCTGGAGATGCTCTAAGAGTTTCAAATAGATGGACCCTAAAATGCAACCCAAAGTAATTCGTTCTATTCAATTTGCTTCCGTACGTTTGTTTTGCGATTTTCAACGCGACTTGATACCCATAGTGAACGCGATTAGAAGCGATATCATGTAAATGAGATGTAAATAGGTGATGCCAATCGAATTTGTCGTCCTTTTGCTCCCCCGCCAGTTTAAAGCTATGTCCATTTAGAATCCGGAATAATAAAATCATCTGTATCTCGGTAACGGATTGACGTAAAAATAAGTTTAATTCATCAAAACAAAGATAATTTACTGTACTTTTTTTTTAAGGAAAAGAATATCAATACAAATCATTTCTCTTCGTTTCTAATGAAAATTCGTACTTTCTTCTTTATTCCTCCCAGCAAACGCTGCACACCTCCGAGTCAACTTCCTTGGCACATTTGTTCCACATTTTGGTCATCTGAGTTGCTTCCCGAGCCAGTTTTTCCACGTTTATTAAGCTTCCGCTTAATTATTGCCCAAAAACTCTCGATGGGCCGGAACTGCGGGAAGTTGGTTTTTACCAATTTAATTTAATTTTATTTTGTCTTTTGTGTTTCTTACATGTCATGTTTTTAAGTGTTTCAGCAAAAGCTTTTCATCCTTTGATGTTGAAATCTACATTGTAATGTGCGTAAATCTATGTTTTCTTATTTGTTTTTCTTTAGATGTAACTATCAGCATTGTGTTTTAATTTTTATAACCTACTTAACCTATAATTTGATACCCTAATTTACCAGCGCTCGGATGAGCGGGTGCTCGGAGGCCGCAGCATTCGTGATGAAACTCTCGATTGACTCGTCGATACGGGTCTGGATGGTTTTGCACTCTGCGGCGCGATGAAGGTCACGTATCCTCGTATCGTACGGGGCATCCAAGATTGTCCTCAGCAGCCGATTTTGGACCACTTGCAGCTTCTTCTTGTGGGTCTCGGCACACGTACCCCACACAGGCATAACGTAGTTGACCACAGGGGCGATGCTCGCGTTGTGTACTGCCAATTTGTTCCGCCGTGACAACCAGGATCGTCGGGAAATCAGCGGATACAGCGACTTCAATAGCCCGATGCACCTGTTTTTTAGATTATCGGTGTGGGTACGGTACAGCTGCTTGTTGTCGATGGTGACGCCATGGTAGGTTACCTCATTCGACCACTCGACCGGTTGGCCATTGACTCGGATGAAGCAGTCAGCAGGTGGTAGCAGCTTTGGTGATGGTCGATGTCGGAACAGGATGGCTTGACTTTTGGCTTCGTTGACCTTGATTTTCCAGCTGCTGAGGTACGATACGTATGCGGTTACCCCTCGTTGCAACCGGGATCTGTAATCGTTGGACATTCGTCCGTTGGCCATGATTGCGCTGTCGTCCGCGTACAGCGCCAGGATGCAGCCAGCAGGAAGCTGTGGTACGTCTGATGTGTACAGGTTGTACAGTATTGGGCCCAAAAGGCTACCTTGGGGCACACCGGCTGGGATCGATTGAAGATCGGAAGCCGCACCTGGAATGTGGATTTTGAACGAACGGTTCTTTAGGTAGTTTCTTACCATTTTTATCAGGTAGTCCGGGAGGTTCGCTTGCACCAGCTTGTGGATTAAGCCGTCGTGCCACACGTTATCGAATGCCTTCTCCACGTCCAGCAGGACCATCGCCGTATTTGTGGATAGCGCCTTGTTTCGGTGGATGATGTTCTCCACGCGGACCAGCTGGTGGACGGTGGAGTGTCCTTGCCTAAAGCCGAATTGCTCCGGCACGATGATTTGGTGCTCCTCGATGTGCACCATCAGACGCTGTAGGATGAGCCGCTCGAATATCTTGCTGACCGCTGACAGCAGCGTGATAGGGCGGTAGCTGGTCGGTGCAGTCGGGTCCTTTCCAGATTTCAGGATAGGGATAACTTTCCCTACCTTCCACCTCGTCGGAAAATGGTCCAACTGGAAGCATCTGTTGAAGATTCCCGCCAGGAAGCGGAGCGTCTTACCGGAAAGCTTCTTCAGCACCAGGTTGAAAATGCCGTCATTGCCGGGGGCCTTCATATTTTTGCCGCGCTTCACTGCAGCATGAACTTCGTTCTCCGTCACGATGCCGACGAATGGAGCGACGTCGACTTGCTCATCGAGTCGGCGGATGATTCGTTGGACTGTAGCTTCGTGGGGGCTCACCATGCTGGCACCGAGGTTGTGCGCTTCGACGAGCTTGCTGGCGATGGCTTTGGCCTTCTCCGACGGGGACACCAGAATGCCACCGGTGTTGTCCTTCAGTGGTGGGACTGCTTTCGGCCTCTGCTTCAGAATTTTTCGCCATCTTCCAGAATGGCCGGGAGTGGTCGCTCATTTGGGCGATGCAGTTGGCGAACTGATTGTTTCTGATGGTCGCCATGTGATTTTAACACCGATGGCTTCGATGACGCTGGTCTTCGGGTGCGGTAGAACCTCGCGGATTTCCTGATGATCACAGCCACGCCGCCCCCACTTGCATTGGGACGATCCAGGCGGATGATGGTGTGTTCCGGGAGCGAAAAGTTCCATTTCGGGTTTAGCCGGGTCTCTGAAATCACTCCCACGTCGATTTTATGCTGGGCAAGCAAGTTGCCCAGCTCTATCTTTTTCGCTCTTACCGAGCGAGCGTTCCAATTGGAAACACGGATGGTGCGGGGCTCAGTTGACCCCATACTTACATACCATGTATCCTAGGACCTCCACCTGGTCCGATTTTGTCCTGCACCGCAGAAGTCTTCCACGGAATTCCGTAAAGATGGTCCACAGCTCGGCTGAGCTGTAGAGCGCATCATTATTCTCCTCGGAAGGGGAGTCGGTTGGAGCAGCGGCCAAACCAGCTCTGATTCGAGGGTCGGTACGCCTTTGTTGGTTTATCCCGGGGGTGGACTGTGGTGCCACGAACCTTGGAATTCCGGCAGGTGCCGAACTGTTCGGCAGCGCAGGGCAGTTTGCATCACTCAAGACAGGAGCTGGTGGGGTCTTGTTGGATTGCTTTCGGCCTTTCTGGTTGGACGAAGATTGTTGTCGAATTCGAAGAAAC
>JAHHFK020004525.1:0-63772 GCA_024533555.2 Aedes koreicus
TCAATGGAATACTAACAAAATTCAAACTCACACTTCACTTGATTACTTCTCGTTAAATAAAAACTCAAACAATATTTCAAGCTTTTCCTAGGAAACGTGAGCCAATTCCTTAAAATTTCACTAGAAAAAGCTTAATCTTTGACAGATAGGCCTATTTCGTCTGCGACTTACAAACTTCTTCCGTGTTGACTGCTCGGCATCCTCCGGGGGTACTTGGAACATGTCCAAGTGTGCCCAATGTGGTCGTGAGCACTTGAAATAACCACCATTGTACTGTAACGAACCTTCGGGTCGATACAGTTTGGTTTTGTAAATAGTGTATAATTTTGTAAATTTTTCTGTCAATATTATTTTAATCAGTTCCTTTATTTGTTAGGCTCAGGCGTGTGTAACACTTTACGGAGCCGATATTCAATATTGTTATTAACAATGTATAATTTTTCAATTTTAGTAGAATGGGGTGCCAATTACTCGTGGCTAGCTCGAGGTGTGACACATTATCGTTTGGAAGGGGCTAGGCAGGTAGCTTATTGAAGGTAGCTGTAGTCTCTTTCAGGAACTAAGCCGGAGATGGGTGACCACAGCTTGCTGGGCAGGTACAAGTAGCACGGAAACAAAACGATAGTATAACTGGGACACAATGGCAGGGATTTTACTAGACTGGATGGGAGGGGGTGATGACATTACACTCTTAGATCAGACAAACAAAGGAATTCGTAAATCGCTTGCATGTAGGGAAGATCACGCATTCCAAAAACATCTCTTACCTCGCGGGAGGGTTGTCTACCTCGGGCCACTAGGATATCCAATAGTCGTGCTATGGAGGCATCATTGTCCGGGCAATGCCAAACTGCGTGATCGATGTCATTATAACCGGTTCCGCACCTACATATGTTGCTATCGACGAGGTTAATTCTGTAGAGATGTGCGTCTAGCGAGTAGGGGGTTGGACATAAGTCTGGACATCACACGAATGAAACCGCGACTTACATCCAGACCTTTGAACCACGATCTCGACGAAACATTTGGAATAATGGAATGTAACCACCGCCCAAGAGAATAACTCGTTTAAACGTTTTGCCAACTTTGAAGAGAACTCTGACTTACTAATGGGAAACATTATTTTTGAAAGAAAGTAAGATGAGTGCCTCACAGTTTTCATCGACCGGAGGGCCTCAATAGAACTGAGACTATCCGAGAAGATGAAATAATGGTCTATGGGCATGTCGGAAATTATCCCCAATGCGAAATTGATTGCTGCCAGCTCAGCAACATATACGGAGCAAGGTTCCTGAAGTTTCCGGAAGGCAGATGAGTATTCATTATAAACACCGAAACCAGTGGATCCCTCAATGCGTGACCCATCAGTGAAAATTATTCTATTGCAATTGACATGTTGGTACTTTTTAATAAAAATATGGCGAATTAAAATAAGTCGAAGTTGATCTGGAATTCCTTGAAGAGCCCGTTTCATGGAGAGATCATAGTCAATGGAGGAACTGTGATAAGGGAAGCGAACACTAGGAGAATTATAGCATGGAAGACTAATATCAGATGACATATAGTTAATATACACACTTAGAAAATTTTACAGTATTCGATAATTTTTTACCGAACTTTCAACAGCTGAACATTCAGTAATCCGATTTACCGGATTTCGGTAAAATTTTACAGTATTCCGGTAAAAAAATTACAGGAACTTGTCAAATCTTACCGAAATCCGTTAAATTGGATTACCGTACGTTCAGCTGTTGAAAGTTCGGTAAAAAATTACCGAATACTGTAAAATTTTCTGAGTGTGTAGAGTCGAAAGAATCTAGACTGGGCACTCAATTCGAGCATTTCTTCGAAGTTTTCAATCACAAGGTTGTTACTGATTCCACAATTGATCAGTATTCTAGATGAGAGCTCCCAGAAGCGATTCTGTAAGGGCTTTACTCCTGCCAGAACCTCGAGGCTCATATTTTGCGTTGAATGCATACAGCCAAGTGCAATACGTAAAAAACGATATAGAATGCGTTCCAATTTAATGAGATGGCTGTTTCTTGCCGAGAGGAAGCAAAAAGAGCCATATTCGAGAACTGAGAGAATAGTTGTTTTACAGAGTTTAATGAGGTCTTCCGGGTGAGCACCCCACCATGTCCCGGAAATTGATCTTAGAAAATTGGTCCTTTGTTGACATTTCTGTTTCAAATACGCAATGTGAGTACTCCAAGTGCATTTCGAATCAAACATGACTCCAAGGTATTTGAAGGTCAAAGATTGGGTAATGTCTCTTCCCAACAGCTTGAGACGCAGTTGGGCTGGAAACCGCTTGCTAGTAAACACTACCAATTCGGTTTTATGTGGAGAAACTCGATCCCCAAATTTCGGGCCCAGATGGACAGATTATCTAGGGAATTTTGCAATGGTCTTTGCAAGATTTCTGCACGTGGACCTCTAAAGGAGAGCATCGTCTGCAAGTTGTCTGAGCGTGCATATATTTTATTTATTTATTTAATTTTTTTTATTTTTTATTTTTTTTTCGTCAATCATCATTGTAGACTACATATACATTTACATTTATTCATTTACATTTACATTTATTTAAAGTTAGTATCTACGGGGTACAACTCTTGCAGTCAAAATTTTTCTTATTGCCGCTTTAGGCATAGTAAAATCAATTATTTCACAATATTCATTATAGATGTTCATCATTCTGTTCATTGGTCTATTCTTAGCATAAATTGTTCTCTGAGGCCTTACATGAAATAAATTTCTAATTCTTAAAATGCGTGATGGTGCATAAAAGTTCAAACTTTCTAAAAGGTTTGCCGAATTTATACGCTGCGAGATAACATTATTAACAAAAGAGATCATAGCAATTTCTCGTCTTTTCTTCAGTGATTCAATATCAATTAACATGCAACGAGACTCATACGAAGGAATAGGAAATGAATTCCAGCCTAGTTTTCTAAGAGCAAATAACAAAAATTGTTTTTGTACAGATTCTATACGACTAATGTATGTTTCTTGGTATGGAGCCCAAACAACAGAGCAATATTCGAGAATGGATCTTACGTACGTTACATAAAGTGTTTTGATAGTATATGGATCCTTAAAATGATAACTGAACCTTTTGATGAATCCTAACATATTATTTGCTTTGAGAATTGTTGCATTAAAATGATCTACAAAGGTCAATTTAGAATCAAGAATCACTCCTAAGTCTCTAATTTTGTTGCATCTTTCAATTAACTGATTTCCTAGAGTACACGTGAAATCATGATGAGTAAGTTTTCTTGAATATGATATGATGTTACACTTTTTAATATTAATATCAAGCAGACTTTTAACACACCATTCGTAGAAGACATCAATTTCGCTCTGAAAATGTTGCAAATCTAACCTACTACAGATTTCCATATACAGTTTCATATCATCAGCATAGATAATAACGTTAAGATGATTTAACACAAGATTAACATCATCAACAAAAAGAATAAATAAAAGAGGACCTAAATGAGATCCCTGTGGAACTCCTGAGGTGACATTAACTGCTCTAGAGATCTTTCCTTTGAAACGTACCACCTGTGTTCTATCTGTCAAATAAGATTCGATCCATTTTAATAGTGTCCTGGTTAAACCCACTCGCTTAAGTTTGAAAAGTAGCAATGGAATGTCAACTCTATCAAACGCTTTGCTGAAGTCAGTATATAAAGCTTCCACAAAATTTCCTCTATCCATTGCACCTAAAGAAAATTCTACAAATTCCAATAGATTAGTAGATGTTGATCTGCCTTTGAAAAAACCATGTTGATTATTTGAAATCCGATTTTTTACCTGGTTGAATAATTTTTGATTTACAATCGCTTCAAACGTTTTAGGAATACTTGAAATGATTGCGATTCCTCTATAATTTTTAATGTCTGATCGTTTGCCAGATTTAAATACTGGTATTAAAAATGATTTTTTTCCAGAATAGTGGAAAGTCTCCTGATTGAAGTGATAGATTAAAGAGCCAAAACAGGGGTTTTACAAAAGAAGTTGCTAGTTCTTTCAATAGTACTGGAGGTATTCCATCAGGACCAGGTCCTTTTCCAGCATCAAGACCTTTTAGTGCCATTAAAATCTCTTGAACAGTGATGTTTTCAACTGATACGTCATTTTGATGTTCAGGTAGATAGGAAAAATAGTTAAGGTCAAGAATATCGTTGGATTTCTTATAGATATTTTGGAAAAAGCGTGCAAACTGATTACAAATATCTCCGCTATCAGAACCATCAAACTCTTCAAACTGCATGCGCGATGGAAAGTTACACGTTTTCATTGTTTCCTTCGTGAAGTTAAAGAACGCCTTTGGATCGGATTTTATATTATTTTCTACTCTTGTATTGTACCTTTCATATGCTGATGATATTTCTGCATCAAGTGCTCTACAAATATCTATGTATTTATCTAAATTTGGTAAACTTTTGATTTTTTTGTATGCTCTGTGAGCTTTTTGTTTCCTGTTTTTGAGATTATTGATTTCACGTGTATACCATACCGGTTGTTTATAGCTTGTTAGTATTCTCTTCTTTTTCTTTGGAACGTAGTCGTCAATATTGCATATAGAATGTTACAAAATATGTCTACGGCCTTGTTCATGTCTTTTTCATTTTTTAAAAGGTTCTGCCAATCTATATTTGTTAGTTTTCTGTTAATTTCAACATAGTTTATGTTTTTGAAATCGTAAACAAGTTCGTAATCTGCATCCTCTGGACGTTGTCTATGAGAATCTGAGAATAATGAGTATTCGATAGCAGTATGAAATTTTTCATTCTTCCATAGTGGGTCTAAAGCTTCATCAATACTAAAATCTTCAGTACAATTAGTAAAAACAAAATCTAAATAGCAGTCAAGCTGGTTCCGAACATGATTAATTTGATGAAGTCCTAGTTGGCTGATTTTATCAGAAATAAGTTGTAAAGTTTCATTTTCACCTACAATTGGAAGCAGTAAAGATTCGTTATCATTATCGTGAATAAAATCTGTTTTCTGGTTGAAATCTCCAGAAATGTGAACCTTGGTTTTAGGCTCCAAAACTTGAAATCTAGATTCCGCGATGTTTAAAAATTTGTCATATGAAGCTTTTTTAGCCGTATGTGGAGGAAAGTAAACAGATACAAAAAGATGAAGTTCATCATTTATCATTACTTTTACCCACACGTCTTCAAATTCTTGATGTTTTTCACTAGGGATTATTTCGGCTTGGAGGTTTGCATTGACGGCAATAAGCACACCACCACCAGATTTTTCCTCACTTTTGATTCCACCAGACCAACTTGTTTCAGTTCCTAATATGATATCGCATAGACAACCGTTAATTTTATTTCGAACTTCGTTAATTTTTGTGGTGCACTGCGCATACGATTAAAATTTTTATAAATTATTGTTTTTTTTTTTTTTTTTTTTTTTTTTTCTTATCATTCACTTGTTGAGAGAGGAGTATTTTCTTGTGGTGTGTTTTTTTCTTTAACTAGGTCAAATCTATGTAGTCTTCCTCTAAAAAGGGCGTCAGTTTCGACGAAAACACGTATGTCTGCTTGTGCACGCCTCACACGATGTCGATGAGCTCCCATGGGCCATACAGGATAAGTTTGAAGGGACGCTCGTTGGGTACGGATATAAAGTTTCCCCTTTTTGAAATTGAATCTGTGGTACATAATGACCAACGCGGTTTGGAGAAACGATCTCTTGCTGATGCGAGAAGCTCTTGATCAGTCGGAAGGTTATTAAAACTGTTCTGGTTTCTGAAGTTGAGATGACTAGAGTTGTTGTAGTTGGCGCTGTTGGAATCATAAGCATTGATGCGTCTTTCTAACGTGTTGTTTCGATTTATGTTGTTGGCGTTGAAGTGAGCGTTGTTCACGCAAGGATTATGTTGGCTAGAGTTGTAGTTGATTTTTGTTATTTTTTGTTGCTTTCTGCGTTTCGCCGCTTTGTCGGCAATTTTTTGTTGCTTTAGGCGACGTAGGTTACGCTCATCATACTCGGTCCAGTCTGCCCTCCATACCTTCCTGGTACCGAGTAGGCCCCACCCAGAGTTGTCGCTTAGTTCAGTTTCCAAGCTGTGGTACGAATCGTCTGGCAGAGGTAGAGGGGCAATACTACGTGATGATGCTATGTTTGCCGATAAGGATTTTAGTTCGTCTGTATCTAAAGACAGTTGATTAAGTTGGCTTATTTCGTTGTTAATATTGCGCAGGTCAGTTGATAATTCTGACGTCAACGCCTTTAACGATGTATGCACATTTTCCTTCGTTGCTGACATCGTCGTGTCAAATAACGAAGTAACATGATTGTTAATGGCAACGACACTGCCAGATAGAATACTGCTTTTATTTATTAAGGCCAGATCATGTTTAATGCTTGTGAGCATCATTTCTAGACCTTCAATTGCTTCCTGGACCATGCTCGGCTTTTCTCGATACATTACCTCTGTATTAGCATGTAATTGCTTCTCAGCAGCAGAAGTTTATGCTGCTCGACGAGGGCATTGAATTCTATCTTCGCGTGCAAAAATTCTTGACAGGAGTAGCAGCACGGTAGTACGTATGAGTTCACGTCCACCACCTTCCTGTCCTTCCTCCGTAGTGAGCCCCGCTGCACAGTCACGCCAATGCATGCCGCATGGTATTTCCGTTGGCATCATACACACGACCACATCACTGCATCCACAGAGGTGTCAGTAGCACAAATTTCACAGTCCATGATATTTACGAAAGAAAAAAAAAACAAACAAAGCTGAATCAGACAAAATTAAATTAACAAATCGCGCGCGGCAAATTTATCGTACTTAGAGCTAATTAAAAAAGCGTCCGTACTGATCGACGACAAAAATTGAATTCGCAAGCAGCAGTTATCAATATCTTTAACATAAAAATTAAACATGAGCCTTGGGGTAAGCCCATGTAGCTAATTCTGGAAGTTGTCAGTTGGCCTAGATTGAAGGTCATGTGTTTTTCTGACAGTAAATTATACAAAAAGTTATTTAAAATTCCTGGTAAACCACTACTGTGCAGACTATCTGCCAGTATATCTATGGAAACTGAATCAAATGCGCTCTTAATATCCAGAAATACTGATGCCAATTGCTCCTTGTGTGCCAAGGCCAGTTCTATATCAGATGAAAGCAACGCTAAACAATCGTTTGTTCCTTTGCTCTTTCGGAAACCAAATTGCGTATTTGATAGCAGGTTGTTTGATTCAACCCAACGGTCAAGTCTTGATAGGATCATTTTTTCTAACAATTTCTTTAAACATGATAGCATAGAGATCGGACGGTAAGAATTGAATTTTTTTTATCGGAAGTTTGATGATGATATCGACTGGTGATGAACAGCACATCCGTCGGACTCGGCCGGGAATGTATGCTTCCCTTAACGAACGCTCGGCTGGGTATCGGCGGTTGAAGACAATCCACTATTTTTTCAACTGCAATCAATTACCGCGTGGTTTATTGCGGTTTGAAAAAAAAAAAACTTAGTGCGGAATGCAAAAAAAAAACTCGACCGAAGCACTTCAGCGTTCGATGCGGAATGATCTGTGAATATTTAATTACATAAATTTGGAAAATATCTTCAATCATATTCACCGCTTCTTCAAAACCCATTCAAATAAAAAAGCATATGTTGATATTGTCGGAAATTCTACATTCAAATTATGCCTTCTAATCCTCTGCTTTTAGACATCATCAACCGTAATTGTTTTAACTTCTAGTCGAATAAATATACTACTATTACAACTATCGACACGCAAACCTCGATATGGCAAACGAAAACAGAAACCATGATAAGAAAGTGTTTCTTTATATTGTTGTTGATGACCTCATTCACACTAAATTCTTCATGAAAACTATTAAAATTAATACTTTTACGCTATAAAACCGCTCAGCACTCACGAAGAGTAGAACGAATGAGTTCTCTCAAATAAAACACTTAAGCCATGTGGCAGCATATGCAGGCGCTAGGGAGTACATCTCATCCCAAGTAGCAATTCAAATGCAAATTGGTTTTATTCATGTTTTATGGTAGTTTTATCAAAGCATTATGGAGTTCATCCGGTTTTATCAGGGTATTTTCCAAGTTAAGGTGGTTTTTATTCATTAACAGTTCTTAAGAGTGATTAAAGAACACTTGAAGAAACCTCCATAAAACTACATCATTTATAAGTGTAATTCACCTTATCAGTAGTTTTATAAGATACTTGATCCCCCTCTCAAGACATCGTTTCGCATCTTGCATAAAACCTGATAAAAGTTTTGTAAAAGTTTTATGACATTCTTCTTTAAGATGAATGTATCTTGGAAATGCTGCCATAAAACTCTCTGAGAACCATTTGATTTTGAATAAGAGCACATATTCTTGAGAAAGAACATTATGTGAAAAATAAACAAACTGTCACAATGGATACCCACAGGTGGAAGCAATTAAAAACTAGCGGATCGTTCAAGCGGAAATTCAATAAAAACCTTTCCAATATATTGAACACTCCTTCATCTCAGCCACCAACGACAATTTTTATTTGACCATTGCATTGGATTCGCAGCCTACTGAGACTAACTTATCAAAAGGGTCTATGCGTTATGCGTAAAACGAATGAAATAAAATGGTGCAATGTGTCGCCAGTTGAAAACCGAAATACCTAACTCATGATATTTAATTTTATGCCAGTTATGCAAGTTAAACCTAACGTCTCAGGTAGTGCGTTATATGGCGCACCACCGTGGAAATACACCGCAGTACTTTTGACGTAAGGTTTAATGTGCTCTACGATTGTAAAATGTTATGTTAATGTTGAATCCTCCCGAGTCGTGCATTTCAGTTCCCAATAGGCTACACAATATTTATACTCGTTGCAAGAAAAAATTAGTATATCATCTGAGCGAAAATCGATTTTTCCCATGATCCGCACGTTTAATCCAAAGTCGGAAGTAGTGCGCTGGAATCGCTCAGTGATCCACTACACAGTGCACTTCTTCCAGCGCTAGGTTAGCGTACAGATCAAGAGAAAAAAATCATCTTTCGCTCAACTGATGTTTCAGCCATCGACGCAATATTATTATCTGTTGTTCTTCCCAAATCCATTGTTTGCATATTCAAGTCAGAGTTTTTTTTAAATGTTTTAATCGCCTTACGATGGTGATTAAAAACAATAAATTATAAGCTGTAATGATGAACAACAATTATGCATAGGCACTTTTGATTTGAACGTTCACATTTTCATTGTTTATGATGCGCCTTCTCCACACTGATTTTATGGCTATCTTACGAAAGACTTGTTTACCTTGAGCAATTCAAACAAGTTTTATTCAAGCGTTACTCCTCTTTTTCAAGAATAGAACAAGTGAAGATGAACTTATCGCGCTCCTAAAAAAATCTTGTTAGTCTTGTGCAAGAAATATTAGTTTTATATGCGGTTTATGGTAGTTTTAGATAAAACCATTGAAAAAATGGCGAGCGTGGCTATTCTGGATTCCCTCGGAATGGTAGCCATTTACATATGTATGCAAAAAAAACTCTCGTTTTTCCAATGCTACGAACAATTTCTGCTGTTTAAAATACATTTTGAAACTTAAAATGGATTGTAGACATAATTTATTCAAGATCTAACAATGTATCAGCCTTGTCACCTAGTTGTTGAATTTTCAAGTATTTTTTATTTTTCAAATAAATAAATGTTCAAGCAATGATTCCGTGGCGCATTAAAATTTTCGAACTTTTAGGTTATAAAACACCAATAAACTGAACGTCGCATAAAAAATTTATCAATTGCAGGCAAAAAACTCATGCATTTATGGTCAATTTTAAAATTAATTTACATACGTATCCACTTTGGAAAAGAAACATCAAATGTATATCGATGTTTTTTTTCTCTTAAAAAAGTTCCCATTCAGCAGAACGAATCCAAAAATGGAATCTTCGAAACATATTTGTGACGGACTGGAAGTGTTCTTAAAGAGGAAAATCATAAAACTACCAAAACTTGTGGTAGTTTTATCATAGTTTTAAGCATGTCCTGCATGTCATTACAAGTATGTACCGATAAAACTATCAAGTTTTAAGCGAATCTTGGGAAATAGTCTTGAGAACCTCCTGTAGTATGGGCCTTTTTGAACTTATGAAGGTTTTATGGCTGTTTTATCGATGTTATGTAGAATATCTAGTTTTATGAGTCTTGAGAACTTCTTCAAGTGTACCTTAAAATTGAATTTGTTACTTGGGATAGGACGTCTTTGGGTGACCATCGACCTGTTAAAAACAAGAAAAAATAAAAATTTAATTCTCAAGTATTTTAATGCATCGCATGCTTGGTTTTGGATGGTAAATGACTGGTAAATGCCTAAGATAAGATGGAAGAATCCAGGTTGAAAAAAGAATAAGACACCGAGTGGTGATAAATATGACAGCTCCCATGTTAAAGTATAGGACGAAACTTTTAAAATGATTCTAGAAAATTCAAATGAAATTTTAATTAAAAGCGATTTGTTGTATGATGTAAGAAAAATCCATAGCATTAATCTATACACCGAACACTGGCGGTTTGTAGGTCGGTGGTCCTCCTTGCAGTTCCAGCAGAGTGATTTCACTCCGTATTCCTCTTCTCCATGAAAATCGCCAGAAGAATTGAAGCAACGTTTAGCTCCAGGGTATCGGGCGCGGGTGTGACCATAGCTGAAGCAGCCATAGCGCAGCATGGAATTTGGGAAGTAAGGCCGAGTGGGATTGTTGAGACCGACTTTGAGGCTATCTGGAAACGTAGTCTTGCAGAGCGTCACGATAAGCGCGGGTGTATTCACCTTTTTACCACCTTCATTTCTGGTGATCCACTGCACACGGATACGTTTTTGGTCAATAACCTCCTGCAGCACATCTTTTTCCTCCAAATCAATCAAGTCCCAGTTGGAAATTATAAACATACAAACGTTCAAGTTCGGAGGGGGAGCTACTTCAACCACAGTGGATTGATGAGCTTGGTGACTTGGGCTGGATCACGAACTGTCAGGGTGTATTTCGTTTCTTGTGCTTCGAAGTTGGCGCCTTGAATCGGTCCTTCAGCACATGCTTCTACTGGCTTTACGATGATGACTGGATTCCTCGGAATTGGAACACGATCGTTTCCAGTCAACTGGAGGAACGTCAGCTCACCGAATTGATTTGTTGGGTCCATGCTTGTTGGTAATCTACGTCTGGCTGACTCTCCCGGGCGACTAGCGGCCGCCGATGGCAACGGTAATCCGTTTCCTACCCTAAAAAAAAAGGAAGAAAGGTAAACAGCGAACGATCTGATCTACTTTGTCCTTTGACGTATATTTACGTTGATGTACGTAAGGCTGCAGAGATGTCTGGAGGAGTCATCCCCAGACTGGTGGAAGAATAAAACTTGGGGAGAGGAAATCGTTACTGCGCAGTAACAATATGTGTCGAAAAATGTCTTCAATAGTGCTAGCTGGGCATCCCTCAACTATTTAATTTGAATGATCGAAGCGTGAAGGTTTTATGGTTTATGAACTACACTAAGGTCTTTTTTTTACACGAGGGATACGTTCCACTTTAACTATGCAACCGCGTAAAAGAAAGACTAAACAGAGTTGATCAATTCACATGCATAATCATTATAAATTGCTTCGATTTTGTTTGCATTTCCTACCTTTTCGTGCAATGGTCAAAATATAATTCATAAAATTTTTACACCAAAAATTGTGATTTATTTTGAAAAACTGCCATATGATTACTGTTTGCCCAAAACGAAAAATACGATTCGAATTAGGTCGATAAGTTGTTACATTCTGGAGTTATCGCCGAAAACAAACCGTGTAAAAAAATACTTTAGTGCAAGAGGAATGTCATATCATAATATCACTAAACAAATACATTTATAAATCCTATACTGCTTATACGCGCATGCCAGTTTTATATGGAAGTAATAGTCAAAGTTCGGAAGTGCAATATTAATGTAACTGTTATGCTGAAATGCTGAAAACAAAATTTAGCCTTTAATTATTGAACTATTTATTTTACTTCACGTATGAATGAATTTTAGCCCAATGGACAGAAATACACAAATTTACCTGAATTTTTTTAAAAGTTATCAATTTAAGAAGGCAATTTTTATGATACTGTTTTTTTTTGGCATCACTGCTGCAACGTCGTGTGTTTGTTTTGCTACTCCCAGTTTTTATTGATTTTTTACGAGTTATTTTTCTGTTTTATTGCCGTCGAAGTTTCTTTTTGCTACATTTCATTGCTGGTTATCGTAATCTTGTGAAAGTTCGTGCGTTTTTACTACGTCTGCTGCGAAAATTTGTACCGAAGAAAAAGTAATTCCGTAGTGCTGTTCACGCGCATATTTTTCCGATCGATTGCATATCTTTCGGGCGTTTTCTTATAACTGTGCTACTTAAACCGCCGGCTACAAGTATTAATCATGGCTTGCAAAAAGTGCCAGAAAACTGTGTCCGATTCGGAACAAATCCGCTGTTGCGGGTTCTGTGGCGATGCATTTCACGTCATCTGCGCAAAGGTTGAGCTGGAGCTTCATAATCAGCTAAAAATGAACATGCCTAACGTGTTTTGGATGTGCGATCACTGCGCGGAACTATTTGCCAATGGTCATTTTCGCAACATCGTCTATGGTGACAACGTGCTCAGCCCTGCTTTACCAGAAGCAGTCGATTCGATGAAAGCAGACATCAAAAAGCTGAATACAGCCGTTGCCACCTTAGCGGCTTAAGTTGAATCCAAACTTCCATCGGCTCCTACATTGTCTTGGCCTGGACCCGAACGGCTCAACTCAGCTCGTAGCACTCCGAAGCGACGTCGAACATCTATTAGCTCGAACGAGAAATCTATTTTCAGTGGCACGAAACCAGCAAGCGAATCAATTAAAATCGTTAACCAGAATGCCGATAAGGTATGGTTGTATCTATCCGCGTTTCTGCGATAAGGTATGGTTGTATCTAACGACGAAATCGCGAAACTGGTTCGTGACTGCTTGTCATTAGAACCCGACGATGCACCAATTGTTGCCAAACTGATACCCAGAGGAGAAAAACCGTCTACGCGGCTTTTTTGTTTCTTTCTAGGTGGGGGTCAAAGGGGACCTCGGGGTTTTGCACTTTCCTGTGGTTCCCGGGCCGGGAGTATCCGATTCCGGGGGGTTGAGGAAGGGGGGGGTATGAAAAATTTCAAAATAAAAAAAATTGCCCCCCTAGGGGGGCCGCAACAACAAGAAGACAAGATTTTTCCGCCACCCAAACGCACCGAAAAAAACCCTTTGGGAGCCCCCCAACCCCCCCAACCCAGTCCCGCCTATCGCAGCCTCCGCTCACCACAGCCGTCTCGGTCCTGCGGTTGGTGGTGGAAAGGGAGTCTTCCACCATGCTTGCACAGGCAAGTATCTTTGTGATTCTAGTTTTTCGCTTTGTGATGAGTTCTCCCACACTCAGGTTATAATAAGCAGCCCAGTCCGAAATAATGCAAATCTCATGGTTACTGCAAACCAGACGAGAGAAGCCATTCTTCATCTGGGACGCACAGTAGAAAGCATCTTGGAAGCCCCTTGTTCCTCAAGCTCAGTCGCGCCGATTCCAGCCAACGTACATCGATGCCGTCCCGGCCCTGAGCCTGGATGCGGATCGGGGGTCTTCCAACTTGCAATTCAAGGCAAGTACATACACGATTGCGAACTTTCACTGCCTGATGACGGCTCAAATTTCAGCGATTTGGACGTCGCTGTCCGCGAAGAACTTCTACCACGCTCCCAACTTTTACTTTACTACCAAAATGTTGGCGGAATCAACAGCAGCTTGACTGAATACCAGTTGGCATGTAACGATGCGTGCTATGACATCTACGCGTTGAAACGTGGCTGAATGACAACACTTTATCATCGCAATTGTTTGACGACTCATACGCAGTCTACCGCTAGGATCGGTCATCCGCTAACAGCAACAAGCAATTGGGTGGAGGTGTTCTTCTGGCTATCCGGTCCTGCTACAAATCGCGTTTATTGAATCCCCCTGGAAGCTCAACAGTTGAACAACTGTGGGTAGCAATTACTAGTTTCGAAGTTACGTATTTCATCTGTGTTGTGTACATTCCACCGGACCGTGGACATGATGGCAACCTCATAGAGAAGCACTTAAGTTCACTTGATTGGATTGTTGCGCAAATGGGAAAACAAAATTCAGCATTGCAGAAATTTCTTGGATGAACGATTCCCGAGGCTTCCTTTTTCCGGATTTTTGTCATTCTTCGATTCGACCAGCTTCAATTGACTTATTGGACGGTTATTGCACCGCAGGTCTAAAGCAGACGAGCAGCATCCTCAACAGTAACGGTCGCATTCTTGACCTTTGCTTTGTCAGCGAAGAGTTGGGCCTAGACTGCTCGGTCACTCATGCTCCAGAACCTCTCGTGAAAGTTTGCAGGCACCATTCCCCTTTATTGGTAACGACGAAGGTCAGCCTAGAGAAATGTTTTCGTGAAATTACTGAAAACGTATTTTACGACTTTGACAAAGCAAATTTTGCCGAAATGAACGTCTTCCTAGCTGGGAATGATTGGGATGAGATATTTAGCGATCTTGATGCAAATCTAGCGGCTTCGACTTTGTCTGCTATCCTGCTGTATGCCATCGAACAATTTGTGCCAAAGAAACGCTGCCAAGTACCTCCTAAACCTGCTTGGTCGAATGCGGAGCTAAGACAGCTGAAAAAAATGAAACGCTCCGCACTCAGGAAGCACAGCAAATACCGCACGGATCTTACTAGATCTGTCTACGCTCGAGCAAACAATGAGTACAAAGAACTGAACGACCATTTGTACAACGGTCATATTGACCAGCTTCAACGACGCCTCAAATCCAACCCTAAGCACTTCTGGCGTTATGTAAATGAGCAAAGGAAAGAATCTGGATTGCCTTCGAATATGACCAACGGCACTTGGGAAGCTGACTCAATCCCGGGAATCGCAGATCTTTTTCGCTCACAGTTCAGCAGTGTATTCACCGATGAAATTCTCGATTCTGATGATATTGTCGCCGCTGCTAATAACGTACCTCATCTCGCTGCTTCCAGTCCACAGATGTCGGTCACTACCGCCATGGTGGTCGCAGCAGGGAAGCAACTGAAGTCATCAAAAGGCTGCGGTCCTGATGGCATTCCTTCGTGTTTATGCTCAAACGTTGCCTTGTACCGCTCGCGAAGCCTCTAGCAACGGTTTTCAACCTTCCCTTAACGACAGGCATTTTTGCGTCCTGCTGGAAAGATTCGTTTGTTTTTCCTGTTCACAAAAAGGGATGCAAACGAACAGTTCCAAACTATCGTGGAATTGCAGTGTTGAGTGCTACCTCTAAGCTTTTCGAGTTGGTTGTTCTCAATACTCTGTTTCGGAACTATTAACACAGCATCTCCTTGGAACAACATGGTTTCATGCCCAAACGAACAACTACTACTAATTTAACTAGTCACCTTTACGTCATTTCTCATACCTGAGATGGAAAAAGGACATCAAATAGAGGCTATCTACACTGATCTCTCGGCAGCTTTTGACAAAATCAACGATGAGATTGCACTGACGAAGTATGCTAGGATAGGTATCGATAATGGGTTGCTGATCTGGTTGCGCTCGTATTTGATTGGTCGGAACACGTCCGTGAAGATCGGTGACTTCATCTCAACACCATTTCCTGCCACATCCGGTGTCCCTCAAGGCTGCCACCTCGGACCAATCCTATTTTTACTCTACATGAACGACGTAAATCACAGCTTGACATGCCTCAAACTGTCGTATGCTGACGACCTCAAGCTCTACTTTGTGATAAAGAAGACCACAGATGCCATATTCTTACAGCAACAACTGGAAGTATTCGGATCCTGGTGCCACTTAAATCGAATGTCTTTGAATGTGGCCAAAGGCTCAGTCATCTCTTTTGGCCGTAAACGCTCGCTTATTCAGCTTGCCTATTCGCTATTTGGTACCGAGCTGAAGCGCGAGACAACAGTAAAGGACTTAGGAGTAATGTTAGACTCCAAGCTGTCATTTAAGGATCATGTTACGTACATTGTTACCAAAGCCTCCTCCCAGTTGGGCTTTATGTTCCGTTTTGCTAAGAAATTCCGAAGATTCAGAAGAAGTTTGTCTACTTCGCATTACGACGACTTCCTTGGAGAGACGCCATCAATTTACCTAGTTATGCCAATCGCTGTAAACTTACGAACCTGGCATTGCTGGAAGCGAGGCGTGACGTCGCTAAAGCTTGCTTTGTTGGAGATCTTCTTCAAGGCCACATTGATTGCTCAGCTCTATTTGGTCTTCTAGACATCAGCACTAGACGCCGAAATCTCCGATCCCACGCATTCCTGTACATTCGACACTCCAGAACAAATTACGGGCGGAACGAACCGATAAAAAGTATGTGCCGTGCGTTCAACCGTTGCTATTCCGTATTTGATTTTAACGTTAGCCGTAAATGTAATAAGAATAGTTTTAAGAGGTTTTTGTGCTAAGTTTGTAGTATCTTTGTATGTGTCAGTTAGAATTATATTGAACGGGCATTGGGGTAAACATCTTACCTGTTGACAAATAAACTAAACTAAAAGGCTTTACATCAAGAGTTACAATATGATATTTCAAATTATGAAAATCACGAATGTTTACTTCTACTGTTTGTAAAAAAAAAATATGCGCTTCCGCCTAATCCCTTCTCTTAGTTTCAATGGCCAACATGAATAATATCAATTCATTTTGTATGGAAATCCGTTCCATTTAGTTTTGGTATGAGTAATCAAAATTGATCATTAGTTTCATATTTTTTCTAGATAACTCTTTTGAATAACTTTAATTTACTCAAAATAAATTTACAGATTCAAACCCCGCTTCTTATTTCCTATCTGAATCATTTGTTGAAACAGCTCTGCTGAAATTACGTCTACATGCAATTTCGATGTTCTTTAGACATTTGTCAACAAATGTTTATTTAATGTTCTTTCCATTTACAATTTTTTACCAACCTAATCCGCTTATAGCAGCAAACCTGCAACAATTGAAACCGAATGGCTGTAACTATATGGATTTAATGATGAAATAATGTTCTGTACATTTCTTTCGTCCCCTTCTTTCGCTAAAAAACCGGATAATGTTTCTCACTTTTCATTACCGCACACTCGGAGATTCAAGCATCCTCGCCCTCCGGAGGGCTCAGTCGCATAAATCCAGGAAATGGTGGCTGCGTTGTCTGCATTGTCTGTCACCGGCCAACTGGCAAGAAAGCGTGAAAATACACGACACAAAAGTGCCCAGACAATACACAATTCCAACAGCACAACAAGAACCGAGATGAGATGTTGTAGGATAAGAGTGTGTGATTCACTTCTGCACCCTTGTGGCACGCTTGAAGTGCACTGCATCATCATCATCATCGTCGTCGTCGTTGCTACAATCGCAACTAAAGCGGATTATCCTAGGATAAATATCCCATTATTCTCACGTGAACAAGGCGAGGGGACGTCGACGAAAGCGTCCGGATACCATTCAACTGCCCCACGGCAGCAGCGAGGCGAGAAGGGACGTGTTGATTGAGATGACAAAAAAACAGAGAATTGTAAACTCATTACGACAATCCATTTCGGGGGTATTTACACATTCGCCATTCCGAGGGGTGGGTTCAAGGATTAGCAGATGAATTGAAGCTGATGGACCGGCTGGACTTCAAAGGAGGTGTTCCAGAGAAGGTAAACATCTCCGGGTTGAAAGGAAGAGGAACTTTACCGTCGGAAAGAACTGAAGGATTCGAGTTTGGGAAATCAGATAGCGGTGCCTAAGATTATTTTTTCGAAGTTGGTCAAAAGGACGCTGCTGCACTATTTTTTTTTTTATGAGAATAATCAGTAGACGTTTGAACTATAATAAGCACCCAAGCACAGTGTGAGTAGTCTGCTGAGACATTTTGGAAGATGAAAAATTTTGAGAGTTGAAAAAGGTATTGCCGATTCACAGGAATCTTAGCATACATAGTTTTTTCGTTAAGAAGAAGCAGAAACATTCGCAGCTAACAAACGTTGTTATCAAAACAATAATTCTACCTTCAATATGTAAACATCTTCATCAAATTGACTCTGACGCTTTTTTCAACGAACTTTCATCTGCTTTCAACTTTGAATTCTAGAAGCACTTCCACAGTATTTAATTTAGAATTTTCTATGCCATATTTCCAACCCGAATAATTGACCCGACCCGACCGAAATCAAACTGACAGTCGCCAAAATCGTGTTCTTTCCGACTGAGCTCTCTGAGGACCCCAAAACGTATAAATAAAAACAAAAATCGAGATTATCAAGAACGTTTACAGCTGTTTGTAGCAAAGGATTTATAAACTTTATGACAATACAATGAACTAGATAATGTGAACGGGTAATTGCAAGCTGCAACTGTGGTGGTGTCAAGCCTTAGCCTATTAATTGACTTAAAGACTGGTTCTATAGGTTCCATTTCCCGACAAATTTGCTTGTCCCGGGATTCGAGATTAAATTTGTTGCTTGTCCAGGGAAATCCCGGGATCCTGGGAAATTGTTCAATGTGCTTAAAAACGCAATTTTGTGGTAAGGAATATGTTTTATTGATCAATAAAAAAAAATCAATGATTCAAATCAAGTAACTGGTCTTATCAATTTGAATTCGTTCTCTGAAAATACGACTTCAAGAAACAAATGTTATTAATGCTTTCATCGGACAGTGAGATTCACTTTTTAGAACAGATATTTTCGGAGTTCGAAAAGATGCGCTCGTTATCGGTTGACGTCGGTTTGATTGATTTTAAGCCGCCAAAAATGATTTCAAGATTCGGGCTCAACTTACCATGTAGCTCAAAAAGTGACAGCTCTTTCGCAATTACTTTTGAAAAATCAATCATTGCCGAATCAGTCTGGGACGGATTGGCATAGTCCTTTATAGCCGATTCCAGTTCTTCACGCATGCTCGATGGTGTCGATCCTGAATCGGCATGCATTCAGGACAATCCAGCATTCAACTCGGCAGCATCATCATCGGTCTGTCTTTGGCAGTCTTGCAACAATCGAACTCCCAGTTTCTTGATGAACTTAATCATTTGCGTTTTCGATGAGTTTTCCAGTTCTGCTGGCACTTGCGTTGACAACGGAAGACATTGAAGGAACTTCGGCGCTGTTATTATTTCCTTTTGGCGCCGTTCGTTGATTCTTTTCGTGATTGCATCGAAGAGGTCGTTTCCAACTTTGGAGTTACTTTTCATAAGCTTCGAATACAAGAAACTCAAGCTGCCTTCCGCAGACAGCAATGTAGCATCTCGTCTTCCCAATACTTTCGAAGCGAGTCTGATTGGCTGAAGAGCTTCCTGAATGTTTTTTGCAACCTCGAAATCACTGTTCAACATAAGACCTGAAAGGCCTATTTCGGAAAGTGTCTCTTTGATGCAATCAAAACCGCGAATGAAGTGCTTTAGCATCGTTTCAGTCGAGTTCCAAGGATTTTTGACGTCCACACACAGTTGAAGTGGTTTATGTAACATTTTCGTGATTTTTTCTTGAAGCAGTGCATTCTTAACGGGCGATTTTCGAAAAAATTTCACGGCTCTTCTAATACGTTTCAGAGACTCTCCGAATCGCGTGGTGTTCAAGTCTATAATTGAAATAAATTAGCTGTTTTCTTTAATATGAACATGAACATTCCCATATATTTACCCGAAGAACCAACTTCATCATCGTAGTTATCACTATCCGAATCGTCGCTATCTGAATCCTCATTTTCAATGGGTACCGGTGGCTGATCCTTGTACAGGACATCGCAAACCCCCAAGTGAATCGCATGGTTGTAAAATTGCTGATGAAGGTAATCCGACAATCTTCCAAACTTCGTCATCACTCGAGCTCCGTCAGTCGTTGATGCTACAATGATTCCATCCTTAATACCGAATTTCCGGACCATATTCTTGACCATTACCAAAACCTTTTCAGGAGGTAGTGATCCACGAATTTTGCCGAGACCCAGGTTGTAGAATGATCCGTCAGCGAAATGGGCATTCACGTTTAAGTAGCGCTTGTTGCTTAGACTTGTCCACTCGTCCAAAGTGAGACTTACCCAAGGGGTGGGTCGCTCAGCACACTTTTCTTCTGTGCTATTTTTTTTTAGTGTGCCTACTAGCGTTGCAATGTTCCGCGTGTGCCCGTTATGTGCCGAAGGTGCCGATGTGTTGACAGTCCAAATTTTTATTATTTGGTGTGCCTGGCAACCAGACATTTGTTTTGGTTTCCACAAGAATTAAATAGTACAATAACAAAAACCACCAGCGTTGCACTGAAGCGGGCCTTCTCTAGATTTTTGGGCGGGTTTTCCTTAGAATGTAGTTATTAGCGGGTTATTCAAATGGTTGCAGAAGTGTTTGATTCTGATCGAAACTCGGAAAAACTTGCACAAAGTGTACTTTCCTCGAGCATCCAAAGACATTGGAAGGATGAAAGAATGTACCCTAGTTGTTCACTATTTGATTCTAGGGCAGTTGATTGGAGGTAAGGTGGAATTTTGATGGCTGATCAACTGTTACAGACATCCCAATTGAAGCTGAATTGACAGAAATAATTTTCAACTACAATCAGAAAAATGCTGTTATGGACAAAAGTGGTTAATGTGGTATAATGCTGCTGATCAAAAGTCCAACGCAACCCTCGAGTGCATCCCAGTCCAGAAATCAGCTTTCCTGTAGGTGTGTGAAGCAATTTGATAAAGTTTTGCATTATTTTTTTTTTTTTTAAGGTTCTCGGTCATCTTTCTTGTTTGAAAATGTTGAAGAACGTGATCTAATCATTAAATCTGCATTCTGATCAGCTGATTCCCCGAATAGTAATCTCCTGTGAATAAACCCGACGAAGCAAACAGATGAACAAAATATGCGAATAATCGTACAGCTTTCCGGAACTTTCACGTAGGGTACCAAAAACAGCTGCTACTCACTAATTGTGAGAACGCCAACATGGTCAGATAATACTCGAACCTTTTGACCATGATACACTGTGTCGATTTGATAAAAAAAAAAAACTACATGATTGGGACCTTATAAACAATACGCTCATTTTCTATTTTTAATTGAAATCATTTAATAGAAAATATCAAACTTTATGAAAAGCAAGGCAGAAAATAACATCTCATAATAAAATCAATATAATCCAAGAATATTCTCTTCTCCAGTTTCACGTATCTTCGACACGGTCCGAATATGATGACATTTTGCAAGCGATCGTTTGTTCTTCTTATGCGTCCTGAAGACAAAAGCCGAAGCATTTTTGACACGGTGATGCTATCTACATTTCCTGTGATTTGTTTGATTTTGTAACTGTTTCGATTCCTTTTGGTTTCATAACACTTGAGAATGACTTTTCTCCAGTCTTAGGGAAACATTTATTTGCGCACTCGAAGATAGATACAACATTTATTGTACTTGAATCGTTCAATGTGAGCTAAAGACAATTGACAATTTCTTCTGCCAGATCGATGAGACACATAACTTCTCCGCGGAGACACCGGGAATTCTCAGGCTGACTTGCATATGTTGTTTTTTTTTTAACGTTTCAGATATGGAGGTTGATCGTACCATTCTCAGTTTTTAATTTGTTCTAAAAATATGCCTTAAATCAAAGATGCAATGAGTGGTCGGAAATTGTTAATTTAATTTATCGCTTACCTCATACGTTGCTCCACCTCACGAGGTTAGTTTTCCCAGAAATTTTAATTGCGAATTTAACAAACAAAACTTTCGCTGGATTTGCGTGACGTTGTTTGGCGTGTCACCAACAACAACGCATATTGGTAAGGTTGCTGGTTTCGAATTTCTAAAAGTTCAACTGTCAAAAGTGTTCCTCAGTGTGCCACACGTGTGGTAACATACTCATCTAGTGTGCAAGAAATCGTGGCTGGCACAATGTTCTATGCGACTTACCCTTGGACTAACCAGTTCACCGTTATCGATACGCTTCACTATTTCATCCCGCGTTTGCTGCTGAGCGTAACCATAGTATTCGGTGACCAGCTTCATGACGGATTTATTCGACGTTGGCAGAGAATATTCATGATCTGCGATCGATTGTCAGATGCACTTGCTGTTGGTGATTGCATTGATCTAAAATCCGTCCTCTGCTGCCAGCCGAGCTACAATTTCCGCCAGTGACTGACGTTTAACGAACTTGAGCATCGATTCTTGTTTCACTGGGGCGTTGGGTGGGGGTGATTTTACTTTTGGAGCAGTATGATTGGGGGTGGGGGGGGTGTGGATTCTTTTTGTGGTTTTTTTTTTTTGGGGGGGGGAAACCACCGGGGGGAGGGGCCTTTGCATAAAAAAATTTGCCTGCCCTTCCGGTTTTGTTTTTTTTCTTTGTCATTCGTATTTCTATCGAAGTGTTTCCAAATTTCAGCCATGCCTTGAAAATAATTGGATGTTATTTGTATTTGTATTTGTATTTGGACTATATGCTGTAAGCCCGTTACCCTTCTTAAAATTAGAATACGACATACATATTTTACACATTACACACTTAGTTGGCCTCTAAAATATAGTCTTAGTCTACCACGAATTACTTCTGTTGTCATATTAATAGAAATTACATCCTGTAGTCTGTTGAACTCATTCATAAATCTGCTTGTAGGCTCGTGCTGCGTGTAGTTTCTTGACCGCAATGGAGGATCGAATACCCTTCGTCGACGTAGAGAAACCGGGCTGGTATTGAAGCTGAGTCGATCGTCAAGCAACGAACTCTGAATCCGCCCACTTAATATATTGCAGAAGAATACTGTGTCGGCGATTTTGTGTCTACTACTGATTGTGTCAATGTCAACCAGACAGCAGAGGTCTTCGTATGCTGGCAACCGTTCTCCACTCCATCCAAGATTCCTCAAAGCAAATTTCAGGAACTTTTTCTGAACTCCCTCTAGCCTTTGGATATGCACTTCGTACTGTGGTCGCCATATCACACTCGCGAAGTCGAGTTTAGTCCTAACGAGGCTGATGTATATTGTAAGGATTGCATAGGGATCAGTAAATTCTCGCCCGAAACGTCTAGTGAGTGCAAAGAGCTGCAACGATTCCTTAATAACATTGTTGATGTGATCATTAAATGTTAGGGACTGGTCCATCGTTACTCCCAAGTCCCGAATACTCTCAGCTCGTTGCAAGGTCGAATTCTCCAATGTGTAGTTGCAAATGATTGGTTGAACTCTCCTGGTGTACGTCATAACGGAGCATTTGCTTGGGTTTATGCTAAGTCCGTTTTCACCGACAAACCTAACAAAATTGTTTAAATCCTGTTGGAGCAAAAGGCAGTCATCGGCTATTTTCACCGGTAGGAAAATTTTCACATCATCTGCATAGATGAGCACTATTGCTTTTGTCATGAATGACGGCAGCTTATTCATAACCATGACAAAAAGCAGCGGGCCTAGGTGGCTACCCTGTGGAACTCCTGAACGTACGACAAAGGTACCAGATGCATTGTTGAGCACTCTGACGAACTGTATTCTCTCCTGAAGATATGACTTGATCCATTCAAACAACATGCCGCCGATACCGAAATCAGCTGCAGCACGCATTATGCTATCTATTCCCACCACATCGAAAGCCTTGCTCATATCCGTATATACGCAGTCAACTTGATACCCCTTTGATATATAATCAGTCACCGTGGAAGTGAATTCACCCAGGTTCGTCACAACTGACTTTCTTTTCAGGAACCCATGCTGTGCAGTTGAAACACGATCGTTGATTCGTTCATAAAGATGGGAGTAAACAAGTTGCTCGAACAGTTTTGGCATCGCGGACTGAATAGCTACGCCCCGGTAGTTTTCAGCGTCAGAACGGGATCCTTTTTTATGAATAGGCGTTATATGAGATATTTTCCATATAGGCGGGAAATAACCAGACGAAAGAGAAGCGTTAAAAAGAATGGTCAAGGGTTCGACGAGCTCATCCTTGAATTTCTTCAGAGCCTTAGCTGGCAACCTGTCGGGTCCTGCTGATTTGCTTGAGTCTAAATCCGACAAACCTTTTCTTACTTCTTCACTTGGTAGCTCTAAAAAGCACCGACAGGGGTGTTGATTTCAGTGGAGTGATCGTTTCGATAAACATTTTTGAAATATTCAGCGAAGAGTTCAGCGGTATCCTGTCCATTAGAAGAAGATCTGTTTCCATACTTAATCACCTCCGGTATCCCGATGTTTTTTCGCCTGCTATTCACGAACTTCCAGAAAGATTTAGGATTTTCTTTAATTCCATTCTGAATCCCTGTGATATACACTTGATACGCTTCTCTGTGCAGCACTTTGAAAGTTCCCAGTAGTTGTTTGTAGGAAGTAATGTTCTCCGGGGTAGGATTGCGTCGCATTTTCTTCAGGGCTTTTCGTTTATCTTTGAGAACTTGTATCAATATCGGCGAGAACCATTCTGGGTACGGGTTTTCCCTTGAACGTTCCTTGTAAAAGGGTGCAAAACGTGTGAACATGGTGAACAACACAAAGTAAAACGAGAGGACGTTGAAATCTATGTTGTTTTCCACAATTGTAGAATCGAGTCCACAATTCAAAACATCGACTGAGTTGAGAAAATCCACCATTAACGCAGCATGTTGCTTGTACGTGTCTGAATCGTGGTCGAAATCATCTTGGGAAATGAAAATGTCGCCCCACAAAATATCCATTAATGCCATTTTAACCGACGCCGTATTCATTAACTGATGTAAGGCTACATTAGCACAAATTTTGTATTACTACTTACTTTGATGTAACGGCAATCCGAAATTATTCAATGAACACAGAAGCAGTAATCAGTGAATGAAAACAATGTTTTGAATGGAAATGGCAGCTTGCGTCGTATTGGCGCACGCGCGTGTGTGTGTTAAATGTGTAGGCAAAAATGCGAATGCCTACTGAACCAACACAAAAGGAATGATGCATTTTCATGAATGATGTATAACATCGATGTAGGTACAGTAAATATGTATGTTGGCGTTGTATGGGTTATATAGAATGCGCGTAAACGGTACACTGAAATAAGCCTAGTAAAGCCAATGTTTAACTATGCTCGTCCTGCTCGTTTGCTGTAAATAGAACCTGTTTAATCGCGTTGGTACCCGAGCAAAGGATAACACCAAATTGATATTAGGTGCGCAACTATGTTCCCGCTGTTTAGCAATAGATGGCGCCAGTAGTAAGTGCTGGTCGAATGTTGTACATCTCAAGCTTCATAAACCAAGCTCAGACATATGGTAAACAAGCCGCTTTGCCAACTCAGTGATTTTGGTTTAGTGTTATATATTTTGGTTGTTTGAAGACGTCTGATTTCGTGCCAAATAATCGTCATTTGCGGGAAGTATTGATTTTCTTGTTTCATTCGAAGAAAACGGTGGCTGAAGCACATCGAGAGCTCCAAAAAGTTTACGGTGATGCTGCTCTGAGTGAAACAACGTGTCGTGATTGGTTTCGTCGCTTCAAAAACGGTGATTTCAGTGTTGATGATCGTCCGCGTGAAGGAAGGCCAAAAAACTTCGAAGACTCTGAATTGGAGGCATTGCTCGATGAGGATCCATGTCAAACGCAAGAAGAGTTTGGTTCAGGATTAGGAGTTTCTAGCCAGGCCGTTTCTAAGCGATTGCATGCGTTGGGAAGGATTCAAAAGCAAGGAACTTGGGTTCCTTACGATTTGAAGCCAAGAGATGTTGAGCGTCGTTTTTTCGTCTGTGAACAACTGCTCCAGCGGCAAAAAAAGGAAGAGTTTTCAACATCGCATTGTGACGGGTGACGAAAAATGGATTCATTATAGTAACCCAAAACGGAAATATTCATGGGGACTGCCCGGGCATGCTTCAACATCGTCGCCTAGGCCAAATATTCACGCTGCGAAGGTTATGCTGTGTATTTGGTGGGACCAAGTTGGTGTTATTTATTATGAGCTGTTGAAACCAAACGAAACCATTACCAGGGAACGGTATCGAACTCAATTGATGCGATTGAGCCGAGCACTGCACGAAAAACGGCCACAATACGAGCACAGACACGAAAAAGTAATTCTTCAGCATGACAACGCTCGACCTCACGTTGTGAAACCCGTGAAAACCTACTTGGAAACGCTCAAATGGGAAGTCCTACCCCACCCGCCATATTCTCCTGATATTGCACCGTCCGATTATGACTTGTTCCGTTCGATGGCACATGGTCTCACTGGTCAGCAATTCCACTCATATGATGACATCTCAAAATGGCTTGATTCTTGGATAGCATCAAAAGACGAACAGTTCTATCGAAATGGGAAAAGATGGGAAAAAGTCGTAGCTAGTGATGGGCAATACTTTGAACAATTCGTTTGTAACCTTTGTTTTCAAAATGAAGTTACTTTTTTCACCAAAAAACAGCGAGAACTTAGTTGCGCACCTAATAACAAATTCTTCTACCAGGTTATCATTGTATGATCACTGAATATGTTAAAAATAACAGAAAAATACTCGTTGAATATCAAAAAAAAAGTTTTTTTTTTTTTTGTGGAAAAAATATGGTTCCAAAATCTTTTTTGTAAATTTTTTGGAATAATTTTTTTTTTTTTTTTTTTTTTTTTATAATATTACTCTTATTTTTTTATTTTTTTTTGTTTTTTGATAAAGAGCAAAACTTTTTGTTCAAATATGCTGGTAATACTAACAATTTTTAATTCAATTTGCAATGTTCATCATAAACTGTATGTTTGAAATGATAACATATTTTAACAATTATTAAGCCAATCGTGATATCTAAATTTGTTATGTGATTACAGTGGAAATCAAAATGATATCTGGGATAACAGAACTTGTAACTTATATGATAAAGGCTTGTTATTTTCCTTTGCTAGAGTAGTTCAATTCTAGTTCCATCAAGCAGCACGTACGGGCGTGTTTTTCGCACTCTCGTAAACAATGTTAACCTATGTTAACAATGTTTTTTCCTGCGCTTGCACGGTGGGATAATTTAACTAAATTTCAATTTGTTTTTGACTCACTTTCGTCAAAAGTGGAGTCACTCATATGAGTAAATGTGACTGGGATTGACAAGTCGATAAATCTAAAACATCGATCTGATTTAAGTCGATGTCTAAGATATGTCGACTTGTCAACAGGGATTGTCGAAATACTCAGAGCAGTGAAAAATAGACAAGTGCTTCATACTATTTCTAGTGTTCGTCTCCTGTTTTAGAAGAGCGCACAAAACGAACGTGCGAGAGATTTCGTAGCAGCACGAGAAACAGAAAGCCTCACATGCACTTCTCTTTCAGAGATAAAGAGTAATGCACTGTGCTTAACTCTCTGCTTTGGCTCGTGCTTTGGATAATGGTATCACATTTAAAAATTTCGATTTTAGTTACAAAAAGGCATTGTAGGGGTTCATAGAGGGAATTTTTATTAAAATCTTAATTCACAAAAAAAATACGTACTACTTTTTAGCACTTCAAAGGGTTTTTGAACATAACTCATGAATGTTCTTTTTAAGTGTTACTCATGGATGGTACATGAAATTATCAGTTTGTCAGTTGTCTAATAAAATGCTCGATTCTACGTACATAATTGGGCCCTGTAGTTTATTACACAAAACATTGCGAAAACATGTGAAGTAAACAAAATTTGTACAGGTCCAATCTAGAGTGCCCCCGTGTCTGTTTTTCGCACTTGTGTGACAAGGGAGAGTGCAATCGGTAATGCCAAAAGAGACGAGAGCAAATTCGAAATGAGATGAGCGGCTTTGAGCGCACGGCATAACAAGGGTGCACGGGAGTACAGACTGCACTTTCACGTCTCTTTGAAATTTAATGTGCTGTCTCGTAGCAGCGCGTGCTGCACTGAAAGAGATTTGAGTCGCATCTTATTCCTGCTTGTCAATCCCAGTCATATTTACTCATATGTGAGTGACTCCACTTTTGACAAAAGTGAGTCAAAAACTATTCAAAATTGAGTTAAATTGTCCCGCCGTGTGCTTATCAACTAGTGATGACAAGCCAGAACAAAGCGCTGCAAAGTCTTGCAAGCTTTCCCGCTCTCCCGAAACCAGCTCCAAACGGCTACGTCATGACGACGCCGGAACATTGGACCAAAACATCCGACTATTAGCGAGCCCGGTACACGAGGTGCCAAAAAAGGAAAAGGTTCCCCCAATCTTCACCACATCATAGGACATCGCTGCACTTAGGACCGGGCTGTACAAGCTGTGCAGTACGGGTACAAAGATCATGTTCTCGACGGAAGCTGACTACCGTGCTGTTGGCGCTCAACTAGTCGCCAAACAACACGAGTTCTACTCTCACGACGCACCCGGAAACAAGCCAACAAGGTTATTCTGCGCGGCAATTATCGCCGAGCTGCAAGCGGTGGCACTTAAACCTTAGAAGGACCCCATCAGACGCCGGCAACAGGGAAATCATCGGGACCAACTCTATCTAGTCCACCTTGAGAAGGGTTCCGTCACGATGGCGAATGTTATGAAAACGCGGCCCTCTTCAACATTATCGTCAAGTGGGATCGGTATCGCCCGTAGCAGCGCAAAGTGATGCAGTGTGGCAACTGCCTTGAGTTCGGCCACGGAACTCGAAACACGGAACAAACCATCGCCAGACCAACCACCCATCAGTCTTCATTCAGCAACGATTGACTCCCACGCCGGCTCCCCTCTAGGCCGGTGCAATCCGGGTTACAGTACCTCCACTCAACTACCCGTCGATTGACAGCTCTACGACTCGGAGCAAATGGTGGAGTTCGTCCAAGAGCTGTACCATCAACTACGTTCCTGCCGCTCGAAGGAGGAACAGCACAAAGCTGCAACATCCGGAACGATGGCATTCATATTTAAGGATGGACCGTAAACGCACGCGCATCAGCATTTTTAATTGGACTGCTTGTTCCATCTGGAACAAAGAAACTGAGCTCAGTGACATCCTTAACAGGAAGGCCATCGACATCGCCATCATCACGGAGACGCACCTCAAGCCAGAACTTGGCGTCTCCATCCCCAGCAACCGGATAGTGCGACTTGATCGTTCCGGCTGTGATGGAGGAGGTGTCGTGATCGTTCTGCGCAACAACGTCAACTGCCACCTGCTTCCAGGCTTCCAGCTGCAGTTTATCGAAGCCATCTGAGTTGAAGTCGAACCTGACGTCGGCCCCATCGCCATCATCGCGGCCTATGGTCCTTAGCGAGCAAGCTCCGCTAACGGAACAACAACGATTCTACGAAACGACATCCGCAAGCTTGGAGGCAGGGGAAGTTTATCATCGCCGGTGACCTGAACGCGAAACACGAAACCTGGGGAAACACCCGGCGCAACCGAAATGGCATCTTACTACAGGAGGACTTGGAAGAGGGCCATTACACCATCCTGGGCCCGGATACTTCCACCCGGTTGAGCAGATCCGGGACCCACTCAACAATCGACATCTTTCTCACCAACACGGGGAACAACATCACCCGGCTGGCCGTCCACTATCCGGTGGTGGCCGAAGTTGGCTCCTTGGTGAACCGGCATCGGATCACCAGACGGAACTACCATCGCGCCAGATGGGAGAGGTTCCGACAACACATTGACGACAGCATGTACTGTACAGCCTGCACCAGTACGAATGGACAAATTTCGCGACAAAAATCGATAACTCAAAAACCTTTAACTTTAGACACATGATGTCTTAGAAAGATTTAATTTAAAAAGTAAGATCTATCTTTTGGTATGGTTGGTGACTATAATAATAAAAATTCATAATAAAAATTCTAACTTTTTATTCTTATGATTAAGAGGATTTTTTGCTTCTACAGAGTTGTAGATATTTCAATTTAATGAAACGTTGCTGAAAAAACTTAACTTTTATCTCATCTACGTATCGTTTTATAACAGTTTTTTCTAACTTTCCTTAGGGTGGGACCTTTAAAAAACAGTGTTTTTGCTGTTTCTTTTTTATATCAATTTGACTTTGAATTGAAAGTGCAAACTTCTATCTACAAGATGTTTACAAAATCGTTTGTCCCCTTTTGTCCCCTTTAGGAGAAAAACTCGTTTTAAATTGGTAGTTTTGCATTTTTCCCTGCCTAACTTCCGATCAGCAGCATCAACAATTATCATCAAAGAGCGTAACAACGCGAGTTTTTTATGAAAATGTTTATATTTTTGACGTAGACTACGTTTTACGGGTAGGGTAGGGTGTCAATTGAAAATCTAAAAATAAGCGACTGTCACGAAATATCGTTACAAATTAAACGCTTATAACTTAATAACTGCTCGATATATTTTTAAGATGTTTACATCAATCGGTAGGAAACATTTCCGCGTATCAATTCAACTATCAAAAATTTTCCGTTTACAATTTTAAACAATTGAAAATAACGAAAATAAAAGGTTATGCCTTATAATTTTGTTTTGCAGGCTACATTTTCTAAATGCCCAGTACTTTCCTATCACAGATTTCAAATGTGAGCAACGGAGGTCTCATATGCAACAGTGAACGATATAAAAGTGGTACACCTTCGCAAATTTTCTCATTTGTGTTGCAGTACTGGAGCTGTGCAGTGCATCAAGCCAGTATGGATTGGCTGCTGGCGCTTGGCGATGGCATGTACTAGGGAGGGTGCTCTGTCTTCATTCAGCAGTGCATTGCGGCAAAGCGTCAATGTGGTTTTGGCAGCTGGCGGCGGCAAGTACCATAGAAGGTGCACTGGCGAGCAAACATTAAACAGGTAGCTGATTGCGGTGCAGGCTGTTGCTAAAGCTATGTCCATTTAGTATTCGGAATAATAAAATCATCTGTATCGTGGTAACGGATTGACGTAAAAATAAAATTAATTCATCAAAACAAAGGTACAGTACATTTAAGGAAAAAATATCAATACAAATAATTTCTCTTCGTTTCTAATGAAAATTCGCACTTTCTTCTTTATTCCTCCCATCAAACGCTGCACACCTCCAGAGTCAACTTCCTTGGCACATTTGTTCCACATTTTGGTCATCTGAGTCGCGTCTCGAGCAGTTTTTCCACTTTTCTTATGCTTCCGTTCATTATTGCCCAAAATCTCTCGATGGGCCGGAACTGCGGGCTGCTGGGTGGATTTATGTTTTATCGATGAAATCTACGTTATTATCGCGGTACCACTGGATGACTTCCCGGCTGTAGTGGCAACTCGCCAAATCTGGCCACAACTTCACGGGCCCTTTATGGGCTTTAATGAAAGGTAGTACGCGGTTTTTGAGGCATTCTTCCTGATACATATTCGAGTTCATCGTCTTATTCGTTACGAATACTTTGATCTTTGCTCCGCAGCTGCATATCCCTTGCCAAATCATCAGTTTTTTGGCAAATTTGTCCATAAAAGCAAACTTAAACTTTGCAGGAACATCTCTTTATGCTGTCGCCATGTAGAATTTTTGGCCAGGAAGCTGTCCGAAATCCATTTTGACGTAGGTTTCATCCTTGGTACTTCGTCAAAATCTGCTGGTACAATTTCCGAGCTCGAGTTTTGGTGACGAAACATTGCTTCAACGTTCTGTTTGGTTGCTTGCTGGCTCGATAAGAACAATATCCTGCTGGCAAATGAATTCTTCGAACGGTACTGCGAGCAGCAGCGTATTTTTGTGCGATGTTATTATCTGATAGTCCAGGGTTTGCTCTGACGGTTCTCAACACCTTCTGGTTCAGCTTGCGGTCCTATGTTCCACTACGACGCTTACCGTGAGGCACTCGATCCACGCTCTTTCGCTCTCTGAAACGTTTGAGCACATCATACACGGTTGATTTGGCGATTTTCAACGTTTTTGCGATTTTTATTGCGGACCACGTTGGATTATCAACGTGGGTGTGCAGAATTTTTACTCTCCTCTCGGCTTCCTTCTGGAATAACTTTTGACTCACTGCACGAAACACCATTTATACCACAGAAAGTGGGCGCCTAGGTTAACAAACCGCTGTAAAAGAATTCTTGCAGCGGTCACTTTCTGTGCCGCTGCAACACAATAAATGATTCCGGATTCTAACTGGACAGAACTTTAGCAAGCCATTGGCTCGGCAACTGTTCCTAGGCAGCCATTAATTATGCAGTGGTGTGCCAGGCAATCGGTTACCCAAGCCAGTGATGTATTTGTAGTCAGCCAGTGGGCGCAACCACGAGGAGCGAAATAAGGTGCTTGTGTGTGTGTGATCTTGTTGATACCCATCTTTTGGTGAGGCGCAACGTGCAACGACTGAAATGACCTGCTTCTCCAGAGGACAAAGAAGGCTTAAATTCAAATGCGGGCCATTTAAAATCCGTCCTTTTCAGGACGAATAATTCAATTTTGAGAGAGTTTGTTTGATTTGAATTTATTTAACATTACCTTCCAAGTTCTTACCAATTGGCAGACAGCGGTGGCTAACACAATTTTAGTTTTTTCTCCGTTTAGTTCTCTATTATTCTGAAGCGCAGATAGAGAGTAAGCTAACGGTAAGGCAAGCATGCCAAAAAGAAATTTTACATATGGCTACCGTCACGAAAAATTGACACACCGGACGCTCATAACTCGATCGTTTCTTGATTGATTTTCGATATTTTTGCTCTTGTCAACTAGAGGTTTTTACGACTGCCATTTTATTTACTCGAGAATTCAAAATTTGCAAATAAAAGATGAATCATGAGATAATTCTGAACTGTTAAGCCGAGCGTCTAGAAGCTCCTAATTTACCAAATAACTTTTCTGAAAACAGTAAATTTATTCACGATCTAGATCTCAAAATACAGGTAAAAAACAAAGTTCACATGAACACTAGTGCCACGTAGCGGACGAGTTTTGAACTAATGTTAACACCATCCAAATGGCCTCAATCAACCAAAAATATTTGACAAAGACTCCAACTTGCTGTATGTCAAGGACCTCAAGATTCCGGTTATGAAGTAAGTTTACAGGCACACTAGTGCCACGTAGTGAGATAATTCTGAACTTTTGAGTCTACCATCCTGTAGGCCTTGATCTTCTGACAACTTTGCTGAAGGAAGTAACCTCCTATATAACCACTGATTATCCTAATCGTGCCATTGTATAAAGGGCCAAAAACGCATTGGGTGAATCCAAAGGCAACATCACTTATACGTTTCCACAGGGGTATAAAGAATCTCCTTCCAACAACAAAATTGAACAATTGGTCATAAAAATATTAATGAGTGTATGGGGGACCTTAGGGGATTCTCACTCTCCCCATCCAGAGTGCTTCGATCGGGTGCCCTGATGGTCCCTTCCATTCCCTTGAAATACTTATATAATAGTGTAAATATTTACACGGTGTTCAATAAGTTCGAATACAAGTTTTCATCATTGCGTAGGGATGCGCCATGTACATATTCTGCATTGGTATTGGTGTCAGCTTTAGCTTCATTCATACGCTACCGAATGTGCGCGGTGTTGACATTCTGTTAGTTGTTGTTTGTTTGTTACGCGCGATGAAAGAGTATCGGGACTTCGTAATTAAGCGTTTTTGAACGGTGAACGACCCGGCGATATATTCCGGCTGCTGAAATCGCATGGGGTCAAGCGGAACTTTGTCTACACGACCATCAGGCGATACCGGGAGACGTCCTCGACCAATGACCGTGCGAGATCCGGTCGGCCGCGTTCAGCGAGGACGCCACGGGTCATCAAGATCGTGAGGGAGCGAACTCGGCGCAAAAAGAACCGCTCAATCCGGAAAACGGCTGCAGATCTCAACGTTTCCATTGGAACCGCTCACACCATACTCACCAAGGACCTTGGTTTCAGGCCTTACAAAAAACGTAAGGTCCATGGCGTTTCGGAGGCTACCAGCAAAAAGCGGTTGGATCGAGCTAAGAGGATCCTCTCTCGGCACGCTGGTCAGGAGTTTGTTTTTTTCGGACGAGAAACTGTTCGTGCTGCAGCAGCCGCACAATGTGCAAAATGACCGGGTGTGGGCGCCATCGAGGGACAGCATTCCTGAATCCAATATAAACATCCCTCGGTTCCAAAGTGCCGCGTCGGTGATGGTTTGGGGGGCAGTATGCAAACGTGGTAAGCTACCCTTGGTGTTTATTGAAAAAAACGTCAAAATCAACGCGGCGTACTACAAAACTGAGGTTTTGGAAAAGGTTGTTGCCCCCAGTCTCCGAAGCCTCTACGGCGATGAGCACTACGTGTTCCAGCAGGACGGTGCACCAGCCCATACGGCAAATGTGGTTCAAGCCTGGTGTCGGGACAATTTAACCGACTTTCTGGACAAAACTTTGTGGCCTCCCAGCTCCCCGGACTTGAATCCTCTCGACTTTTTTGTTTGGTCCTATATGATGGCGAAGCTGAACGAATACAAGGTCAGCACTTTGGATCATTTCAAGACGGTAATTCTCAAAATCTGGGACGAAATGCCCATGCAGTCCGTGCGTGCCGCCTGCGACGCGTTCGAGAAACGTTTGAAGCTCGTTAAGGAGTACAAAGGGGGTCATTCCAAGAGAAATGTTGTAAACGTTCCTTGTAAACATAGCTTTCAATAACATAAATCCAAAAAATAAAAAAACATGTTTTCATTTTTTTAACAAATTTTGAAAGTGTATCCGAACTTATTGAACACCGTGTATGTAAATGAAAAATACTACAATCATTTGTATCTATAATATATGATCTTCATTCGGTTGATCCTGAAATCCTAGAAATGTTGTAAAGTGTTAAAGTGTAGAGTTCTGTGGTGGTTCCGCGTTAAGCACGTTTTCGTTCATTTTCAGCGATGGCAGCAATTAATCAAATTCTCGATTTGAGGTATCCCGAAAAAGTTTGTTAGATCTTTTGAAATTTTACAAAACTAACATTTATACATTTTAAATTACTGTTGCCATGGTCTCTATTTGCTACTTGATGCTTATTTTATAACAGCAATCCGTTTTTAGTTTTGCTGGCCAAATGGTTATTGCTCCTGCGTAAGGGAAACAGGGAAGATTTAATTGAAAGGGAGTTACAGACAAATGGACATAGAAAAAACAATAAGTAATGTTTGAATCATCTATGTAGTAAAATCAATCATAGTCCTTTCCAATCAATAGTCGAACTAGAGTTATTCAAATGAGAGTTATTCAAATGAAAACTTTAGTGTAAGGCTCTTATTTTTCAAAAATTTCAACTGACACCCTGTATATTAAAAAGAATTGTAGTCCTACTTCAAGGCACCGTCCTTTCGCATAACTCATTTCCTCTCATAAAGGTCAACCCGATTATGCATGCAATCGCTTAGCATATTTCTTCAACGCTTCCAACACGGTCCAATGTCAAAATTTCACAGTTCATATTTCTTCCGGATTTATCTACATGCGGTACAAATTGTGGAACAATCCAATTCCAGTGACAGTAGCAAATGAAGAGCAGCAAAAAAAAAACATCGCCATGCAATTTACGACGCCATTTCACGCAGCATCCGAAATCCCATTCGTGCACCAATTCCGGACGACAGAAGAAATCCAATTCAATTGACTGCACTTGGCTTCGCAGCCCCACGAATGCAGGCTACTCCGGAAGAGGCTAGTCATCCCAATTAGGTATGTGAGTGAGTGTGTGTGTGTATGTGTGTGCGCGCAGTTGACTAGCCGTAAGTTGGTGCATCGCCCTGGGCCAGTCAGGTTTGAGCTGAGAGTGCCGAAATGGCTTCCGGTTGGAGACTGAGTGCGCGGCCATAAAATAGTCCGTCTTATGAGGTTGTCCCAGCACATGGAAAATGGGATTCCTTGTTCTTGAAGAATGAAAAAAAAAGGAAGGACATAAAAACGGCAGACGACTACGGCAAAGCAGATGTTATCAGTGTGGAAGCTTTAGGGATAAAGGACGAACGGTGGGAATAAAACAGCTCGTCCGGATGTTTAGTTCCAGTCAATAAAATATGTTATTGGGTTGTTCGGAAAGGAACTCGGAGTCGGAATCAGAAGAGCAGCTAGTCTCCGCATTTCTTTGTCCTTTTGTCTGAGATCAGAGATTTTAAGATTTAGTTTTTGAAAGTGGATCCCCACCGTATTCACACAATATTGACATTGTCCATCCAGTGGCCAGATGATAAGACAGTGATTTCGCTTTTCGGTTTCGACAGCAATTTAGTACGATCCATCTCTTGGGGTCGTAAAAACAGAAAATCCGGAGATGTTGAACTTTGTCTGACAAAAGAACAGTAAAAATGCTCCCCTTCTCAGCGAGCCACTTTTATCGCTGACTTTGACGTGACACAATAAATTTCGTCATAAACAGTGATTAAAATATGATTTGCCGTGTTGCGATGGGAAATAATGAACCACCGATTGGATCACGTCGGCCATGCGTTTGCAAGAGCTCGTAAAAGTGACACGTCGTCATTTATGGATAAGCGGTGGCTCGCTGTTGGGCAAAATGTTATTTATTGCGGCGAAATGACTTTATGATTTTATTTTCTCATGAATGGCAGATTTTTTGGACAGAAGCTGTAAAAGTTTATGCATGTAGAGCAGAGTCCAGATTGCAAATGTGTGTTTGGTTTGTCAATAGGCCCCAGTTCGTTCGAACAGTTCAACTTGTTTCCAAAAATTACTATCCAAACTCATCGAAACTCAATACCAACACTGGAAACATCATCATCGGCGGGAAAATATTTTCCTTCGCTCAAGTTGCGGAAGGGGGCTTTTAATTGAGAGCTGTAGCACTCTTAATCATCAACAGTCAACACAGTCTACGCACACAAACACATACAAACACACACCCGGCTGACTTTGTTTGTTTGCTGCCTTGGTGCTCATTCATCCTTTCCTCTTATTGGCATCGATTTGCTCTCGGCGATTTCAACCGTTCCTTTCCAACCCGGCCACCATCCACTATTAACGGCATCATCAGCGCCACCGACGACGCATCGCATCATCCTTCCGGATCGAAGAGGATGGAAAAGCTCTTCTTGTGTTTATTGTGGATTTATCGCTTCGCTTACGGTGCGAATATAAATCACTTTTCCGTGCGCGCCCTTTGCCCTAAATTTCCCCCCCACACACACACACCCACTACTGCAAGCAACGATGCTGTGATGGTGGCGATGAGACAAGGTGGATAATTCAGCCTTGAACAGAGCAGCGCCGCTGTTGAAGGCTTCATTTTATGGCGGCTTCCATTTCAACCTCCGATACGTTAAACATGAGCGTTGCAACGATGATCAGTTTGCGAGATTGACCCGAATGTCTTATTTAGCCGGCGCAATCGCTGCCATGTTATGTTTTCAAGGGATACTGTTTCGGAACCGGCAATGAAAATTCAGTAGGAGTCGGCAAGCATTCATCACAAATCGATCGTCAACAAATAATTGCTATTGAGCAACCCACCGCCACATTCTGAGTATCGCCAACGCTTCATTAGACTTTCAAATTAGTTTGAAGCAAGTCAACCAGTCGATTTCTCGAAACACAACGATAAACTTTGTGTGCGAGGGAAGCTCGTCATTTTAACATTGCTACATTGTGAGGTCTGTATCAGCAATTATTAGGACACCCGAGATCTGTAGTAACTGTTTTATTTCTAATATAACTATTTGTTTCATAGATTTGGAGCATGATTTACAAATTAACACGATCTTGACATCGTTATTCTGCATTGATATGAAAATCTGGAAAACAAAGAGCTATCATCGTAGCTTCTTACAAAAGTCAACAATCGTTATTTCTGGCACTTCTACCGGTAAATTTCCTTGTTGATTGTACCAAACGAACAACTTGGTTTCCACAAAGTTGCACCGTCCCTCAGGACTCATGAGCAATTCGTCAAATAATCACACTACAGTTTTCGAGCGGGTGATTTTGCCTTCAAACTCTGTGTATCATTGCGATTGGAAGCTTTGTTGACTTTGAATGACTTCAATCCGGAACGTAGCTTGGCTGTTGGATGAATCCCGGCGACATTACTATTTTCTGAGCCACAGTTCAAGTAAAGAGGTTCGGGTTCCTCTATAGCATCTTCTTCACCTACCTGCTATGGACGATCCACACGTTCAATAATTGTGTCACTCTTGAGTTTCTTTAGATGTTTAGTCAAACATGCAGAAAACATTTTCACTGCGCGGTGGACTAGGAGTTTGGGAAAATCCAACTTGTCCGCAAGTTAACGTACCGAAAATCAGAAGTTGCATTACTTCTTCTTAAAAACTGCTCATGAAATGTCAAAACTAACAACCTCGTCAGGTACATACACCCAACTCTATTTGAGTGAATTATTTCACTCATGGCTGACATATTTTAAAACTAACAGTGTTTTAAACGTGAATGTGTCCAAATTATCGCGGATACAGACCTTAATCTGTTGAGTGATGGCTGACGTTGATGTTGTTGTTATGTTCAACGGAAATGCGCTGTTTGTGAAAAATCTAAAATTACAATCTGAAACAAACGGATTGATATTAATTGGAAAACGTCAGCGTCGAACGAAACCATCGAGGAAGATACGTGAAAATTTGCGAGAAGTTTTTGATCGGATGTGGTGATTTCACCTGATTTCTATTGATTTGAATTAAATTGATATTATTCGTTGGAGCTTATTTGACTAAAAAGTGTTTGGATCAGGGATTCTCAAACTTGTTTGGATTTGCTGCTCGCAATCTGTAATTACACTGTTTCACGACCCACCGATATGAACTTCTAAATGCTACAATAATAATTTCTAAAATGCTTATGAAAATTATAATGATGCGTTCAGTCCGATAACGTATGGTTTGTCCATCTGGTGCACTGTACGACCTATGCAATTGATGGACTGCCATCGAAGTGACAGTCACTGCTCGGTTGTCGAAACACATATAATTATTTTATTCTGTACTTCCAATATCGATACATTTGTTCATACATAGTTCATACATACATTCTTGTTTTTGGTTTTTTTCTTCACAATTTTTGATTTTGTGGAGCTATTGTTTTACTCTCTCCAAGACATCTGGCAGCCTTGTACTGATTTTAATCTCATGTCTTTCTCTAAATATTTTCTGGTTGCTCTGGTCAAGAGAATGCTGTCATTTAAAAATTCAAATTCAAGAAGATAATTGGTCTGTCCGTTGAGGTTGTTAATGTTAAGGTGATTAAGGTTCATTTTCAGCTCATTTGAGAGCAAATGAATTGATTTTTACCGGCATTGGTTATGGCAGTCAACAACAGAAACCAAGTGTGAGGTCGCAATCATTGTGGAACCATATCGTGTTCCTCTCGATAGCGGTAACTGTGTGGCAGATAGAGCGGTGATGGCTGAGATACAAGTCATGGGCAGATTTTCCATCCAGGAAGTAGTGTCCAGTTCATGCGAAGGGTTCGTGATCGTCAAAATCAATGGGATCTTTGTATGCAGCTGCTATGCACCCCCAAGGTAGACTATGGAGCAATTCCACCAGATGCTGGATTCACTGATCGAAAGGCGCATCGGAAGAAGACCACTCGTCATCGGAGGAGACTTCAATGCTTGGACTGTGGAGTGGGGCAGCAAATGTACCAATGCTAGAGGGTGCAGCCTGCTAGAAGCTCTGGCAAAGCTGGAAGTTACACTATGGGACGTAGGTACCGTCAGTACTTTTCGCAAGGACGGTCGTGAATCCGTCATCGATGTTACCTTCTGTAGTCCGTCGCTGCTGACAAATATGAGCTGGAGAGTGTGTGAGGAGTGTTCCCAAAGCGACCATCTGGCGATCTGGTATAGCATCGGCCAGCGAAATCCTGTCGCAATACGAAGGACAAATAGTTGCGAGTGGAAATGGAAGACAAAGGTCTTCGACAAGAAGCTGACAAATACGTTAGTAAGGGCATGCGACGCAACCATGCCGAGGAACAAGCGGCGCCCAGCTTACTGGTTGAATGAGCAACTCAACATCCTTCGCGCTAGTTGTCTCAGAACCAGAAGACGTGTCCAGGAAGCTAAAACCACAGCAGGCAGAGAGGTGCATAGGGTGGTGTTCTTAGTAGCCAGGACCGAATTAAAACGAGAGATAATACTGAGCAAGACGAACTGCTACAAGGAGCTGTGCCGAGCCGGTGATGTTAACCCTTGGAGTGACGCGTACCGTATAGTTATGGCAAAGATCAAAGGCCCATCAATGGCTGCAGAGCTATGTCCAGCAAAACTGAAAGTTATCGTTAATGGACTTTTCCCGACGCACGATTCAACGACGTAGCCACGTACACCGTACGGGGAGGAAGAGAAAGGTTATGTTGAGGGCATGCAAGTCTTGAACTAGAAGCTCGAGGCAATGGCGAAAGGGCTTAAGGTGAAGATTAGAAGAATAGAATCAACTGAATTATTGTCAAAATTAAACTTTTATGTGCCTACCCGACAACTACGTAATCGAAATTTGTTTGCTTTAGATCACCACCGTACAAATTATACTAAATTCGGACCATTACACGGTGTTCAATAAGTTCGAATACAAGTTTTCATCATTGCGTAGGTATGCGCCATGTACATATTCTGCATTGGTATTGGTGTCAGCTTTAGCTTCATTCATACGCTACCGAATGTGCGCGGTGTTGACATTCTGTTAGTTGTTGTTTGTTTGTTACGCGCGATGAAAGAGTATCGGGACTTCGTAATTAAGCGTTTTTTGAACGGTGAGCGACCCGGCGATATATTCCGGCTGCTGAAATCGCATGGGGTCAAGCGGAACTTTGTCTACACGACCATCAGGCGATACCGGGAGACGTCCTCGACCAATGACCGTGCGAGATCCGGTCGGCCGCGTTCAGCGAGGACGCCACGGGTCATCAAGATCGTGAGGGAGCGAATTCGGCGCAAAAAGAACCGCTCAATCCGGAAAACGGCTGCAGATCTCAACGTTTCCATTGGAACCGCTCACACCATACTCACCAAGGACCTTGGTTTCAGGCCTTACAAAAAACGTAAGGTCCATGGCGTTTCGGAGGCTACCAGCAAAAAGCGGTTGGATCGAGCTAAGAGGATCCTCTCTCGGCACGCTGGTCAGGAGTTTATTTTTTCGGACGAGAAACTGTTCGTGCTGCAGCAGCCGCACAATGTGCAAAATGACCGGGTGTGGGCGCCATCGAGGGACAGCATTCCTGAATCCAATATAAACATCCCTCGGTTCCAAAGTGCCGCGTCGGTGATGGTTTGGGGGGCAGTATGCAAACGTGGTAAGCTACCCTTGGTGTTTATTGAAAAAAACGTCAAAATCAACGCGGCGTACTACAAAACTGAGGTTTTGGAAAAGGTTGTTGCCCCCAGTCTCCGAAGCCTCTACGGCGATGAGCACTACGTGTTCCAGCAGGACGGTGCACCAGCCCATACGGCAAATGTGGTTCAAGCCTGGTGTCGGGACAATTTAACCGACTTTCTGGACAAAACTTTGTGGCCTCCCAGCTCCCCGGACTTGAATCCTCTCGACTTTTTTGTTTGGTCCTATATGATGGCGAAGCTGAACGAATACAAGGTCAGCACTTTGGATCATTTCAAAACGGTAATTCTCAAAATCTGGGACGAAATGCCCATGCAGTCCGTGCGTGCCGCCTGCGACGCGTTCGAGAAACGTTTGAAGCTCGTTAAGGAGTACAAAGGGGGGGTCATTCCAAGAGAAATGTTGTATACGTTCCTTGTAAACATAGCTTTCAATAACATAAATCCAAAAAATAAAAAAACATGTTTTCATTTTTTTAACAAATTTTGAAAGTGTATCCGAACTTATTGAACACCGTGTAAATCAGATGATGAACATAGTGAAATGAGTGACCTTAGTATGCCTCGTACAAAATTGAAAAAATATTTCAATACAATAAGTAATTATAGGATATGAGGACATTTATGTAGTCTACGATTGATTGTTTGACGAAATAAATAATAGTTAGTTAAAGAAGGCACCCGGACCGGATGGAATCCCTAACGTGACTTTGAAAGTGGGAATTCAGGCATTCCCGGAAATGTTCTGGGATGTGCTACAGAAATGACAAGAGGAAGGCTATTTCCCGGACAGGTGTAAAATACAGAAGCTAGTGTTGTTGCCGAAGCCAGGAAAGCCTCCGGGGGATCCAGCATCGTAAAGGCCAATATGCCTGTTGGATTCGCTCTCGAAACTCCTGGAGAGGATCATTCTCAACAGGCTGACGAACTATAGGGCATTCTTCAACTGACATTTTTCTGGGAACACTTTCTTTCATGGGCAACTCGATTTTCACCGAAAATATTTCCGTCTCGCCGCGCCTGTGGTTTTGTGGTTTGCGTTGTTAACAACAACAACAACAACAACAACAACAACAACAACAACAACAACAACAACAACAACAACAACAACAACAACAACAACAACAACAACAACAACAACAACAACAACAACAACATCGGATTTATCCGATCTGACATTTACAACATCCTCTTCTTTCAGTAGAATAAAGAGGGCGTCAAACGGAAGCCTGGTTCCAGCCACTCGATAGTGCAACGCAACCGTTAAGGGCAACAGAAGCAGAAGAGGAAGACCTTTCCTGGACAAGATGGACATTGTTATTCGGGAGTGGTAGTTGAGGACGGCAGTGTCTGAGCAGCAGACAATCACCCAGAAGGAGCGGCTGTAGGTGCTGGTCGTGATCATAATAGATGACGAGGCCTACTTGACACTGGATAGCAACGACTGGTAGGAGACCTGGCAATTTACGTCCCCCACCAAGGAGGTAAGCGTTGACGTCATATATATCTCCAACACCAAACTCCCAAAGAAGGTCCTTCTGTGGCTGACAAGCAGCAAGAAGGGAATGTTCTTGCCTTCGCGGCTTGCGGTGAACGGGGAGATATATAGTACAAAGTTCTTGCCGGACGTTGCCGCCTTTATCAAGAAGAATAATGCGAAGGAGGATGTGAGTAAGGAGTGTATCGAATATAAGCTATCCACATACATTTGCGCTGTACGCATGTATTTGTGATGGTTTTTTATGCTCTGAACACTGCATGCTATGCGTTTGACTGTCAGCTTTCTTTTGTTTACTTGTTTGTGCGGTTCAAATTCTGCGTTTTCAAAATGTCGCGTATTGAAAAGGAAGTGAAAATTAAGGTTCTGGATACATGGCTAAGGAAGAAGGGTATTACTATGCGAAAATTGGCGAAGCGGTTTGGTATTCATCATGCGAGTGTTAAAACAATCATTAATAAGTTTGGGGAACACTATTCTTTGGATGAGCTACCAGGAAGAGGCAGAAAACCCGGTTCTTCCAACCCAAAACTGGAGCAGAAAGTGGTATCTCTAATCATGAAGAACAAATCAATGTCAATTTGGCGTGATTTGGCCAAAAAAGCAGGAACAAGTGTCGGAATGATCCAGCGTATCAAGAGGCGAAACCACCTGAAGACCTACAAGAAGCAAAAAATCTCGAAACAAAGTGCAGAACAGAAGAAGCGAGCAGCAACAATTGTATTCGCGTCTTTTGCAGCGTCCGGATGCATGCGTTTTGATGGACGATGAGACCTATGTAGAGGAGGACTCAAAAACCCTTCCAGGTCCACAATACTTTACTGCCGTCGTTGGGGAGGATGTGAGAGATGCGGACAGGTCGATTCAAGTGGAGAAATTCGGTCGAAAGGTACTGGTATGGCAAGCAATATGTTCCTGTGGTTTGAAGTCAACCATTTTTTACACTACCGGAACTATAAATGCCGAATTCTATCGATCTGAGTGTCTCCAGAAGAGATTGTTGCCTTTATATAAGGAGCATAGTACACCTCCACTGTTTTGGCCGGATTTACCACTCTCAATTGGCTTGCGGAAAAGGGTATAGATTTCGTTGAGAAAAATATCAATCCACCAAATTGCCCTCAGCTTCGACCCATCGAACGTTACTGGGCAATCGTGAAGAGGGTCTTCAAGAAGACTGGTAAGGCAGCTGGGAACATGCAGGAGTTCAAAAAAATTTGGGCTCAAGCGTCCAAAAAATGCGATGCAACACTTGTCCGGAACTTGATGAAGAGCATTCGATCCAAAGTTCGAAAATTCGTGAAGAAATAACTTAAATTTCATCCGGTCTTCATTATGTTCAAGTTTAACCTCGTACAATAAAGGATCAATTTTTTGTATGAATAAAATATCGGTTTTCAACATAATTTGAAAGAAAGTTTGTGGATAGCTTATTTTCGATATACTCCTTAATTGGTTGCACATGGCATTGGCTTATCATACCAAGAAACCAATGAAAAAGGTGGACTAGCTGGAGATAAACATTGTACTCAAGCCCGTGAACCACCAAGGCCACGAGAGAGCTGAATAACTTTTCATTAGCCATGGCAAAGGTTCCAACCAACTGCTGTAAGACCACCCAGCAGGGCATCGAAGCTTTCTAGACCTAATAAACATAAAATTTAAGGAACAATTAATACATTGAACTATATTTTGCAGTTATTCATACATAACCATCTGAAATAAGTCCACATTCATGAAAATCGCTGTATTATAAATTTGACGTTGTTTTTATGAATTGTTAATTTTGATGAAACAAAAATACAACATTTAAATTCCATTTCCCTTATGCCTTTTGGAAGCCTTTTGGGCGTTTGAATAACTGTGCAAAAATTCAGCTCGATCGGCGAAACTGCAATGTATCTCACAATAGGTGTCACCTTTCTTCAGTCTTGGTTTATTTCAGCTGGGTAATTTTAACAGCGGAATTGATTATACCCGTTTTTAGTGTATTCTTTTGACAGCTTACCGCTGAAAATTAATAAGCAATTCCGTTTGTTTATCTATATCAGCTACCATGGAAGCCATACGGGAGCAAGTTTTAAAATTACGTTTGCAAAAGCTTAGACCGTGTAAAATATTCAATAGCCTTAAGCAGTTCGGAGTGAGTAAGCGTTTTGTTTTTCGTACCTCGAAACGATTCAAGGAAACTGGAAATGTCCATATTCAACACAAAAGAGGTGCCAGACAAACTGCCAGAACGAAGAGAAAGATCAAATGTGTGAGGGAGCGAATAAGACGTAATCCGGTCTTATCTGGCCGAAAATTTAGCAAACCATTTCAAATGTCCCCTGCTTCAATGAACAGGCTCCTCAGACACGATCCTTGTTACGTTATAGTTTTTTTGAATAATTTGTAGCTTTGCAAAACCAAATTTTGTGCTACTATAGTACTTAAGCTTCCCTGCTTGACATCCCCAACGTCGCCAACGGGCGATTCAAAACACCTCCTTTCAACCGGCACAATGAATGCTTGCTCGAAAAAAAGGCCTATCGGAAAGCGACAATGTAAAAGTGTTGGAGCAAAATCGCTGCGCAGCAGCGCTTGAAAATCGAAACCACACATACACATACAATCACCTCTGGTTCGAAAGCGACGAAAAGCAGATTCACTCCACGTAAAACCGCCATTGTGGCAACAGCCGCCGTTTAAAGTTCCTCGAGTGAAGGAAAACTTTTTCGCCTTTTGGAAGCAGTCTTAGGCAAAGCAAACCGAATCCGGAATTTGACTAAAAGAAGGTAAGACAATATGCAGCATCAGAAAACTCCGAGCTTCCCGGAGCAACGGAAGAAAACTGATCTCGTGGGGCGAGAAAACCACCCGCACCAAGAAGGAACACCAGCACCAGGAGCAGCAAATGACCCCACAACGGGTTAGTAACATTTCACCATACTTTGCTTCGCAAATGGTGACGGTGGGTGCCCTTCAGGGCCGTTTTTTCCTATTTTTTCTTTTGAGTGGTTTCACGTGGTGAGGAACGAACGACGGACGGCATTGGATCTGTTCGTTCGGGGATCGCGGCCAGCGAGACGGAAGCGGTTGAAGCCACATCGATCGGAGGCAGAGTGAACCGCCGGCGAATATCTCGACGGCAACGATGGCGACCGGCGTGCTGCAATTAACAGAGACCAGAGTGAGTACGTTATGAGGCGAGGAATTTCACCGCCGGAGAGGAAGAACAAGATGAAGGGTAAAGAAGAAAGATGTTAGAGAAGAATGTGAAGAGAGAAGATAGAGGTGTAGAGTAGAGGAAAGAGTTTAGAAGACTCTGGCCATAGAGGGAGAGAGTGAAGAAAGGAAGGGAGTTAGGAAAGTGGGAGGTTTATAGGGGATATGGGAGCAAATAAAACCACATTTGGATAAATGAGAGATTTGTGTTGGTGCGTTATTACTTTAGTGTCTGCTTTGAGATTCCTCTGTAGTGATCGCTCTACCAGATATCCGGAACTGCAACATGCAAGCCGTACAAGAAACAACGAGATCACGGGTTGAAGAAGCGTCAAAAGTATGCCAAGGTCCAAAGAAAAAGAAAGTTTTTGGTTCGGCACGGTGACTGCGAGATTTTATTTTCGGATGAAAAGCTCTTCCTCCTTCAGGACAGTCATAATCAACAAAATGATCGTGCAAAGTATTGCCAATATTCCAAAAGATAAACAAGCTGTAGAACGCTATCAGAATGTATCGAAAATCATGGTATGGGGCGCCGTTTCACGAAAAGGAAAACTTCCTCTTCTTTTCATAGAACCTACCGTAAAAATCAACACTGGATATTACATCGAGCAGGTTTTGAAGAACCATCTGCTTTCTCATGCTTTAACGCTATACGGGAATACACCATATTGTTCCCAATAGGACTCAGCTCCAGCTCACAAGGCAAAGAAGACACAAGCGTGCTGCGCGGAAAATTTGCCCGATTTTATCACAAGCGAAGAATGGCCTGCATCTTCACCGGATCTCAATCAACTAGACTACTTTGTTTAGGGTTATATGCTTCAACATATAGGCCCTACGAAAGGGCTTACTTTAGATCGATTGAAAAAATATTTGGTTGATATTTGGGATCAAATTCCTCAGGAAATTGTGCGTGCAAGCTGCGATGGGTTTACAAAGCGTTTGCGCAAAGTTATCAAGGAAAAGGGCGAGAGATTCGAATTGAATTAATATCAATTATATCTATAACATGTATCTTTCAAATGAAAAATAAATGCAATGATTTGGTTGATCTGTTTTGCTGTAATCCCATTTTGTTTAAGTGACACCTATTGTGAGACACCCTGTATGTTATAGCGCCCGTGGTTTTAATTTTCCATTGGATTTTCTATGGGGAAACTTACTTTTACAGATGAAAAATTGGCAAGGTGACCCGTTGTCCTTGAAAAATAAATCAATCCAACACTCCCTGGGAAATTTTTCTAGAAAACTTTTCTTTGCAGACCGCAAAACGATCCGACGCTTGTGGAAAAAGTTATTAGGCTGAAACTGATTGCTATTCAAAGCCGTTCGCTCATTGAACTTTTTTTTTAGCAGCACTGCCACCTGCAACCTGCACGCTAAGCTGAGAATATCTTAAGATCGTCTAAAAGAACCGATAATCGCTCAAAAGTGAACGTACCTAAATTATGCTTAAACACAGATAACGTAATATTGGGTAATAGTATTGAAGGAAGATAAACGTTAAATATTACCGATTTTTTATCGTTACTGTTTACTTAGAATTGGGTATTCTTTTATAGTTTTGTTCTACAGAATGCTTCAAAAACGACATGCAATCTAACATTTATTTTTCATTCGGATTGGTATCCCACAGTCTGCACTCAAGGAGAAACCAATGTTCAAATGTATTACAGAAATATATTTTATGCGTTAAAAAAAAGTATCAAGCAAATATGGAGGAATCCGAGTAAAGCTAAAGTGAGATTAAACATCATAGTATCTTAAATGGAAATAGGTAATAACTTTCCGGCTATTTTTCAATCTGTGTAGAATCGGCCGCTATCGTCATTATCGACGATTTTCTGCTCTCTTTATCACGAATTACTTTGCTTTAATAGCTCAAAAAATCATTTTTCAAGAGCACCACCTACGACGTTTTACCTCACTTTTGCTTTACCTGGATTCCTCCATTAAAGAAATATGTTTTCTGCATCGACCCAACATTTTGACACGTTCATTATTTTGCTCCGGATTGATGCCGCTAGAATTAATGAGCTAGAATAAAAACAATAGTAAAAGTTATTGCTTCGAATATTCGGACAATGAACTATTTATTGAAAGATTAATGAAAAAAATAACTACGTTTTTGCTTTGAAAAACACAGTGGCGAAAATTATATTCAATTTTGGGTAAATATTAACGTCCAATATTGAAAAATGAACATTGCCCAATTGTCAGTAAAATATACTGTTTATTGTCGTTCAATTTTAACGATATTTTGGGTATTGTCAACAACCTAATTTAAGGTAAAATAAATACCTAATTTAAGGTATTCTCATCTTAGCGTGTGCTGTTGGCTGCGCGAAGCAACCACGTTGTGTGTTGTTCATGTTTACTCAGCATGGAGGAACTGGGCTGCTGTGCTGTGCTGCTAAAAAAAAACAGTCCAATGAGCAATCAGTTTCAGCTTAATAACTTTTTTCACAAGTGTCAGATTGCTTTGCGGTCTTCGAAGAAAAATTTCCTTGTAAAAGGTTCCAGCGAGTGAAGGGATTGATTTTGTTTTAGAGGACAACGGGTCTCTTCGCCAGATATTTCTTTTTAAAGGTAAGTTTTTCCATAGAAAATACTATGGAAAATTAAAACCGCAGGCGCAAAAATATAGTTTAACCGATCGAGCTGAAATTTTGCACAATTTTTAAAGGAACCAAAAAGCTCTCAAAAATCAATGGAGAAAGAAAAAAAAAATGTTTCAAATATCTGTGTCCCAGGCTAGTGGGCATATTTTCGTGCAAATAGTACATAAATGAAGTTTTTTCGTTCAGTAGAAAAACTCATCCATCTTATCTATTCAAAATTTTGAATGAAGAAGAAGAATCACTCTAACAAAGGCCGGGTGACCTTTTTTTTTATTTCTTTATAGTGCAATAGCACGAGCGAATTTCATCGACATTCTCGTGCTATCGCCTCACTGCAGCAACAAAATGCAGCCACTCGATGTGGCGTTCATGGGGCCCTTTAAATCGTACTATGCACAGGTCTCACAAGAGTTCATGTGACGATTTCCCGGACGGGTGATCACCCTTTATGATGTCTCTGAACTGATGGGCGAAGCTTTCCTCAAAACCGCTTCCGCCAGTGTGGCAGTGAGCGGCTTTCGGAAGACGGGTATTTGGCCGTTCAATATGCAGATCTTTAGTGACTAAGACTGAAGATACAGATCAACCAGAAACCGTAACGGTTACGTTGATTACTGTGACGAATACGATGATTGTTGATGCGTCCACAGTGCAAAACGTTACAATTCTGGTTGATTTGGTCATCGCAACCGGGAACCAAGATGATTTTGATGAACCTTCAATGCTCGAAGCTGACCCAGATTTGGTAGATCCGGTTGATACGGTTTGCGAAACGACTCCGAACTCATATTTGTTCCAAAGGTAACGAAGCGGAAACGTAAAACGGAAAAGGCGGTCGAGAAAATTACAGATGACTATCAACAAGGATTGGCCACTTCTGAAGCAACCAAAGCTATCAAATCGAATTCAAAGGGCAAAAAATCATCCAATACACGAACCAAATCGGAGGAAATCTTGGAAGACACCTTGTGCGAACTATGCGGTACATGTTTTTCCAGCTTGGTCGACGGTTTTGGATGGATGAAGTGCCTGCGTTGTTTGCTGTGGTTCCATGCTAATTGCAACAAAGATGATATCTTGGTTTGCCGCTTGTGTAATTGACTGACGAGTTACGATTCGTAGAATATGCTGTTTGACTGAACTATTGAATTGTTATCTCTATTTGATTTTTATGAATGAATAACTGTCATAGTAGAAGACCAAAACTGAAAAAATAAAGAGTAAATTCCCTGAAAGCACAACATTTTTAACTTTTGAGATCATTCACAAAATGCTTCTAAGAAAAAATGGCCGAATACATCCCTTCTATCTTGTATCAATAGCTGGATAAGGAGCATATTTTAACTACTTAATACTGGTAAAGGGTGTTCACGATGAAATTGCCACACTATGAAATTGCTCTAACTTTTTAACCGTTGGGTAGAATTTAATGAAAATTTGGGTGGATTTAGTTCATATCGCATTATTTACATCCTGCAAGTTTTAAAGTCCTGTGATCAAAACTCGCGGAAATGGAGTCGAAAGAACAGCTCGTGCGTGATAAAATCTTGCGCATTCATCACGAGAACAAGGATCTCTCGCATCGTTCCATCGCTAAAACGTTGGGAATCGCGAATTCCACGGTGTCACGAGTGATTAAGCGGTTCGAGGAACGGTTGACCACCGATCGGAAGCCCAGAAGTGAAGGAAAAAGTATTCCGTACAACACCAAAAATCACAACCGCGTAGTTGGGGCCTTCAACCGAAATCCGAACGCCTCCGTTCGGGATGTGGCTAAGAAGCTGCACCTAAGCCGAAGTTTTGTCCAGAAGGCCAAAACTAAGGCTGGGCTTCGAACGTTCAAGGTACAAAAGGCCCCTAATCTGCACGTGCGGGAAGCGGAGTGCACCTTTCGTGACCCAGGACACGATGAACGGACAGGTGTACATTTAAGAGTGCCTCCAGAAGCGGCTGCTTCCGCTCCTGAAGACCCACAACGTCCCAACAATCTTCTGGCCGGATTTGGTCTCATGCCACTACTCCAAGGACGTGCTGAAGTGGTATGCGGACAATAAGGTCAATTTCGTGCCGAAAATGTTCAACCCTCCCAACACTCCGGAGCTCCGCCCCATCGAGAAGTACTGGGCGATTATGAAGCAGCACCTTCTTAAACGACCTAAGGTAGTGAAGACAGTCGAGGAACTGAAGACAGTATGGGTTTACATGCAAAAAACGGTTGATTCACAGGTTGTGCAGAATCTTATGGCCGGGGTTAAGGCCAAGGTGCGGGCATTTGCGTATGGACTGTAAATAAAATACGAGTAAAATGGTAAAATGAAGTTTAATAGTTATTTCTCAATCCCTGAAAATTTGATGGCAATCGGATGAAAACTCGAATTTTGCGAATCAATTTTGTGTGTGGCAATTTCATCGTGGACACCCTTTAAGGCAATATTTTACAATGATGTTCATTGTATCCCCAGTATCTGTTCATATTACTCCCTCTGTATGATCAAATTATCTCCACTGTGTATGTTCATATTACCCCCCATATGTTCATTTTGCCCGCACGTGTAAGATTTGATCACTCAAGTTTGTTTTTTTTTTTTAATTTTGATGAAAATCAATGTTTAATGCTGTGTTTAATGCAATTGAGCATCTTATTCCATAAAACATAAATTCTTCTTCGATGCTGTGTGACTGTTTATATACCCAATTACATAAGGAGTGTATCGAAAATAAGCTATCCACAAACTTTCTTTCAAATTTTGTTGAAACCCGATATTTTATTCATACAAAAAATTGATCCTCTATTGAACGAGGTTAAACTTGAACATAATGAAGACCGGATGAAATTTAAGTTATTCCTTCACGAATTTTCGAACTTTGGATCGAATGCTCTTCATCAAGTTCCGGACAAGTGTTGCATCGCATTTTTTGGGCGCTTGAGCCCAAATTTTTTTTGAACTCCTGCATGTTCCCAGCTGCCTTACCAGTCTTCTTGAAGACCCTCTTCACGATTGCCCAGTAACGTTCGATGGGTCGAAGCTGAGGGCAATTTGGTGGATTGATATTTTTCTCAACGAAATCTATACCCTTTTCCGCAAGCCAATTGAGAGTGGTTTTGGCATAGTGAGCCGACGCTAAATCCGGCCAAAACAGTGGAGGTGTACTATGCTTCTTATATAAAGGCAACAATCTCTTCTGGAGACACTCAGATCGATAGATTTCCGCATTTATAGTTCCGGTAGTGTAAACAATGTTTGACTTCAAACCACAGGAACATATTGCTTGCCATACCAGTACCTTTCGACCGAATTTCTCCACTTGAATCGACCTGTCCGCATCGCTCACATCCTCCCCAACGACGGCAGTAAAGTATTGTGGACCTGGAAGGGTTTTGAGTCCTCCTTTACATAGGTCTCATCGTCCATCAAAACGCATGCATCCGGACGCTGCAAAAGACGCGAATACAATTTCCGGGCCCTTGTTGCTGCTCGCTTCTTCTGTTCTGCACTTTTTTGCGAGATTTTCTGCTTCTTGTAGGTCTTCAGGTGGTTTCGCCTCTTGATACGCTGGATCATTCCGACACTCGTTCCTGCTTTTTTGGCCAAATCACGTATTGACATTGATTTTTTTTTATTTTTTTATTTTATTTATTTCATTTTATTTATTTATTTCGTCAAACAATCAATCGTAGACTACATTTATGTTCTTATATCCTATAATTACTTAATGTATTGAAATATTTTTTCAATTTTGTACCAGGCATACTAAGGTCAATCATTTCACTATGTTGATTATAAGCATTCATCATCTGATTTAATGGTCCGAATTCAGTATAATTTGTACGATGGTGATCTAAAGCAAACAAATTTCGATAACGTAGTTGTCGGGTAGGTACATAAAAGTTTAATTTTGACAATAATTCAGTTGATTCTATTCGTTGCGAAACGAGGTCGTTAACAAATGAGACCATAGCATAATCTCGACGCTCTTTCAATGATTGAATGTTGATCAACAAGCAACGTGCTTCATATGAAGGGAGGGGAAATTGTGTCCATTCTAACCTACGTAGTGCGTATAATAAAAACTGCTTTTGAATTGACTCTATACGCTCATCGTGCTTTTTTATATGAGGTGACCAAACAATACTGCAGTATTCTCATATTGACCTCACAAAGGAAATATACAATGATTTGATTGTGTAAGGTTCTTGGAAGTTGTGGCCAAAACGTTTTATGAAATTAAGCATGTTGCTTGCTCTATGAATTAATGTGTTATAATGATCCACAAAAGTCAATTTGGTATCTAAAATTATTCCTAAATCTCTTATTTTATCACATTTTTTAATATTTTGATTTCCTAAAGATACTGCAATACTTGGTATGCTTCGTTTTCAGCTATAAGTTATAAGATTACATTTTTTTACATTTAGTTCCAACAAGTTTTTACAACACCATACATAAAAGACCTGGATTTCATTCTGAAATACATTTATATCATCATCATTTCTTATTTTATAAAACAGTTTCATATCGTCAGCATATATAAGAACTCTTAAACCCCGTTCACATTACAACCTATATTACGTGATATAGAGTATCTTGATATCAAATGCCATGCACATTATTTCCAGTGAAAACTAGATGCATGGATGCTGATATCAAGATAGTCTATATCACGTAATATACGTTGTAGTGTGAACGGGGTGTTAGATTTTTTAAAATAAAAGATATATCGTTAACATATAAGATAAAAAGAAGTGGACCTAGATGTGAACCTTGAGGAACACCAGACGTGACTTTAATAGGATTTGATTTTTTATCATTGAATCTAACTATTTGCTGGCGATCAGTTAAATATGACTTAATCCAATTGAGGAGTCTTAACTCAATTCCTATTTTTTCAAGCTTGAATATAAACATAGAAATGTCAAGTTTATTAAACGCTTTGCTGAAGTCTGTATAAAAAGCTTCTATGTAATTACCTTTATCCATTGCTTTCAATGAGTAATCAACAAATTCGAGAAGGTTTGTAGTGGTGGAACGTCCCTTGAAAAAGCCGTGCTGTGCATTCGTTATTTTATGCTTGACTTGATTAAACATATTTTTATTTATAATTGATTCGAAAAGTTTTGGGATGCACGATATTATTGCAATTCCACGATAATTTTGAATATCGAATTTTCTGCCAGATTTGTATATTGGGATTAAAAAAGATTTTTTCCATTCTTCAGGGAATTTACCGGAAGCAAGTGACTTATTGAACAACCAAAATAAAGGGGGTGTAAGCTCAACTGCCAAATTTTTCATAAATATTGGCGGAATTCCATCTGGCCCGGGACCTTTTGAGGCATCCAAGTCTTGGAGACCTGACAAAATGTCATGGTCATGTATTTGACTAACAACTACATTATTTGAACAATTAGGAAAGTATGAAAAGTATTCAAAATCACGATCACTATCCGAAAACTTAGAATAAGTTTCTTGAAAAAATGTCGCGAAAAGATTACAAATATCTTCTGCATTATCGCCCTCGCTTTCATCCAAAGTCATTTTTGATGGGAAGCTACCAGATTTTAGTTTAGTTTTTACATAGTTGAAAAAATTTTTTGGACATGACTTGATTTCATTTTCCGTTTTTGTGTTGTACGCATTAAGTGCAGCAGAAATATCGCAATTAAGTTGAGCACAAATGTTCATATATGTATCTAAATTAGCTTGATTATTGTATTTTCTATACGTTTTATGAGCCTTCTGTTTCCGATTTTTTAGATTGATGATTTGTTTATTGAACCAGACTGGTTTTTTTGAGTTATAATTTCGTCGCCTTCTCGTGCGTGGAACATCCTCCTGAATGATCTCAAACAAGATTTTATAGAAAATCTCCACTGCGTATTCAATTCGATTTATTCTTCATTATTAGAGATACCACTTTCTGCTCCAGTTTCGGGTTGGAAGAACCGGGTTTTCTGCTTCTTCCTGGTAGCTCATCCAAAGAATAGTGTTCCCCAAACTTATTAATGATGGTTTTAACACTCGCATGATGAATTCCAAACCGCTTCGCCAATTTTCGCATAGTAATACCCTTCTCACTTAGCCATGTGTCCAGAACCTTACTTTTCACTTCCTTTTCAATACGCGACATTTTGAAAACGCAGAATTTGAACCGCACAAACAAGTAAACAAAAGAAAGCTGACAGTCAAACGCACAGCATGCAGTGTTCAGAGCATAAAAAACCATCACAAATACTTGCGTACAACGCAAATGTATGTGGATAGCTTATATTCGATACACTCCTTATTCTCCCCCAATTCCCCTAATTGATTGTTGTTGCACTCATTCAGCCTAGTGACCCATTCGACTTCGATGTGCGTACTGGCATTCGGCCTAAGGCATATAGTTTATATCCTATTCTTTCACTTTTTTTTAAAAACATTCCTTAAAACATATTTTTTGAGCGTATTAGTAGAACAGTTGTGATTGGAAAACTAGGAGAATTTAAAATTAACACTTCGTTTGGTCACTTTTTAAAAATAAAAAAATATAATATTGAAACACTTTTTCAAATTATCACTAGTAAACGCGCGCAAATTCCTTTAAATTCCACTAGAGAAAGCTTATCTTTTGACAGCTACACTTTTTTTTAATATCCTATATCCTCAATTCAGAAGCAGTCACTGATACTGTTATAACACAAGCTCCGAGGTTTGATTCCGTTCCGATATCGTTGTACAATAACAAAAACATTTAAGAAAACCCACTCTAGAAACAATTTTCCATTCAGCTTGCATAATTCATTCGAGGGGGAGTAAATCAGATTCAATTGATTCAATACGCCACTCCCGCGGAGAAAAGCAAACCAGTTCATTTGCCACTCTGCACCTGAACGAGAAAACCCTCGGTTGAAGCGAATTGAATTCTTCCGGCGCAACATCAAAGCCTCAGCAACAACGGGATAATCTCGACCTCAACAAACCAAAGCCACAATCCGGGACTTATTCACCGTTTTTTTCCCTCTGCTCCCGAGTTCGTCGTCGTCGTCGTCGTCGTCGCAGAGGCAGGAATGTGTGAGCAAGAGGTGCTGGTTTTATGCAACCGCATCCTTTCTAAGCGTGAGACGAATAAATGAGTGCTGTTTTTCGCTTTTGCATCCTCTCGATTCTTGCTCAACGGAATGAAGTTGGTTTTTTTTTTATTACCGCAAGAAGAAAGCACTTCTTAATCCTTTCTAACCGAGCACCCGACCAAAGCCAACGCTCAGCGGGTACGTGGGTAGGTAAGCCGTAACAAAATCTGAGCTGGGGTTGGTGGAGGGTGGGGATTGATTGGAGGGGAGTGGATTTCCATCCGATCGTGGGAGTCCAATCGGTGCGGCAATCCTACTTGCTCGGTTCTCGGTCAATTCTTAGGATGCTCAACTCGGTGAGTCTTTTTTTTTTATCAGTCTTTTAATTTGTATGTATTCAAGCGGGGACGGCGAAAGTGCAGGAGTTTCCTCGGGATTAGAGAATTTGATGAAATTCAATTTGAATTGGGATTTTGTGGGGCGTTCGTGACGGTTTAAGCACGAGCTTTTTCTTAGATTGAAAAAATCATACGAGTTTTTAAGCAATAAGAAAGAAGAACAAGGGTCCTTGTTTAAGTCAGTTGGTAAAGGAGCAGTTACAAAGTATACTTCTTGTTTTGTAAAATCGCCTTCAATTATTATTTAACATTAAATAGAATATTTCACATGAACTTAAATTTAATCTACTAGATTCCACCCATCTAATTTGTATCTAATTGATTACACTAGTCGGCAAAATCGCCACTTTTTTCGCTTCCGTCGGCATTTCTGGTTGGATTTTATAGATTTTGCTACGCTGAATCCAAATATGGGCTCAGAAATGCTGTAACACGTCCAGTTTTTGAGAAAAATGTGATTTAAACTCACAAAAACACGTATTTCCGTAGTAATATGATCTACCTCATCAACAACCAGAATATTGGCTCTGCCCTTTGCAAGTTGGACTTGGATTTTATGGAATGGACCTCCCTGAATCCATTCGTGAACACAGATTTTTCGCAACACGTAAGATTAATGAAATAAACCGGGATTTCATTCATTAAATTACGAGTTTTCATGAAAATCAAGATTTCCCGTCCATTAATTACGTTGCTCAAAAATACAGATTTTTAACCCCTTTTTTTTTTTTTTTTTTTTTTGTATGTGGGGATTTATTGACAAAATTTGGTATGCATCGTCACTTTTTACACAACCCCCCCCCCCCACCGCCCTCTCAAAGCATAACGTAATTTATGAACGATCCCTTTAGCTGTGCCTCTTTGAGTATATTGAGTATATTGATGTTGCTTCTCACAGCAGTTTGGGAACTGAAGACCTTCAAAGTTCATTCATTAATTCAAAAGTCAGCTGCACAGAGCCCTTCAGAAACGCCTCATTAAATACGGCAGCAGGGTAAATGCACCCTTCTTTTTGGGAAATGCTCCTTAAACTTTGGAAAAATGCTCCTTAGATGCGTTTTCTCGGTATAATGCAATCGGAGGTATTTACCTTCTGGTTAGCGCTTGTCGGGTGTTTTGACGGGTCTTCAGATTTTTTAAGATTGTATAGCAGAGCTTCGCTCCACAATCTTGTAGGTAGTTTTGGCGGGTTTAAATTTCATTTTGACGAGTCTCAATTTCATTTTGAAGAGTCTTAATTTTGTTTTGACGACTCTTAAATTCAGAAACTTAAAACCCGTCAAAACTATACAATCTTGAAGAAACTGAAGACCCGTCAAAACACCCGGCAAGCGCTAACCAGAAGGTTAGTACCTCCGATTTCATTATACCGGGCAAACGCATCTAAGGAGCATTTTTCCAAAGTTTAAGGAGCATTTCCCTAAAAAGAAGGGTGCATTTACCCTTTGCCATTAAATACTATATTCAGCAGTGCCGTATTTTTAAGTTAGGATAGGAGTGAGCAAGACAGCATTAAAACACGAAAAAACTCAAAAAACAAAAGAATAGACAGAGACAAAAGACTCTGTGTTAGTCACTATTGCTCGAGAGAATAAGGAAAAGATATGTTAAAAAAGAAAGCAAGAATCCTCAAGCACGTAGCTTAATGCGGCATTTTATAGAGCTTTTTGACGTTTAATTTGCGCACACTACTGCAAGATTTGAATCGAAGCAGTGCGAGTAAGAAGTCAACGAAGTTGTGGGAAACCAAACCGTGCATTAATCCCCGCATGTTAGACAAAGAAAGACGATTAAATTTGGCGTATTTGCGGCACAAAATTTGTGTCATTATTGCTGTCTGGCTTTGGCGTCAATTAATGCTCATGTTGACTCTCTTCAGCCTTGCACAATCATTTTTTGTTCATTCAAAGCTAGCTATTTGAGTGTTACGGACGCGTTTTTTTATTTTTGTAAAAATGTCGCGAATTTGTCTGAACGATCCGCAAAAATTTTGTTGCATTTGTGGAGACGTGATATTGAAGGAACAGAGAAAGGGGTTTACACCTTTGTTGGAGACAGCATATCAGCTGTATTTTGACAAGGAGCTTCCAAATCGTGAGTTTCCATGGGTTCCAACATACTTCTGTTGCTCATGCTACCGAACATTGCTTGGTTGGATGAAAGGTACGCACAAAGGCTTACCTTTTGCCAAACCTATGGTGTGGACTAATCCAACCAATGACATGAGCGATTGTTACTTTTGTTTGACAAAAATTCATGGATTTTCCAAAGCTTTGAAGAATAAAATCGAATACCCATCAAGGCCAACATTGCACTCCGAAGCAATGCCAGTTCCAATATCTCCAAATATTGCTGGACGTGCTGATGAGTTGGATTCGGAACCAGGCAATCTGAGAAAAGCTTTCAGGATGATCCAGATTTTTTACCTTCGGAGTCTGAGGAACCGCATGTTATAACCCAAGAGGAGCTGAACGATTTGATTCGAGATTTGGAGCTACCCAAGACCAAAGCGCAGCTGCTAGCTTCAAGGCTAAAGCAGTGGAATGTCCTGGAGAAAGATGTAAAGGTGTCATCTTATAGGAAGAGACATTCAGATAACATTAAATATTTTTCGATGGACGGTGATCTTGTCTTTTGCAACAACATCGAAGGTTTAATGGAAGAGCTACAGTTAGAGTATCACGCAACTGACTGGAGGCTCTTCATCGACGCTTCAAGCAAAAGCTTGAAGGCAGTGTTACTGCACAATGGAAATAAGTATTCTTCAGTGCCAGTTGCATTTGCAGCTCACATGAAGGAAACTTTCAGAACACTTTTGGAAAAGATCAAATATTCGGAACACCAGTGGAATCACTGTGCAGACCTTAAGGTAGTGGCATTGCTCACTGGGCTTCAAGGAGGCTACACAAAAGATTGTTGTTTCCTCTGCAAATGGGACAGTATTGGCCAGCACGTACCGAGATGGTACCTGGGAAGAAAAATGTGTCAAATTTGCCTCTTGTCGGCAGGGAAAAAAATTTACTACCTCCGCTACATATTAAGCTTGGGTTGATCAAAAATTTTGTCAAAAAGCTGGATATTCAAGGAGAACCATATTGTTTTTTTGAGGAAAAAGTTTCCGAGATTGAGCGAAGCCAAGGTGAAAGAAGGAGTATTTGTTGGCCCTCAAATTAGGAAACTCCTTAAAGACGACAATTTTCAGCAAACTCTTAACGCGACAGAGTTACGAGCATGGAATGCGTTCCAAAAGGTTTGTGGTCACTTCTTGGGAAATGAAAAGTCTCCGGATTATGTACACATCGTTCAAGAGCTGGTTGATTCGTGTGCTGCACTGGGATGTAATATGTCACTTAAATTGCACTTTTTGCATTCTCATCTGGACCTCTTCCCAGAGAATATGGGAGCCGTCTCAGATGAACATGGAGAACGATTTCATTAAGATATCGCACAGAGTGAAAAGAACTTTGCTGGCAAATGGAGCCCAGCGATGCTAGCGGACTACTGCTGGATGCAATTTACAGAGGACACCTTTGGAGAACTATAAAAGGAAAAAGAAAACAAAGTGAATGATTGAGTTGAAAAATACTGAGAGAAACTGTCAACTAAATGACTGACTGACTGACTGACTGACTGACTGACTGACTGACTGACTGACTGGCTGACTGACTGACTTACTGACTGACTGACTGACTGACTGACTGACTGACTGACTGACTGACTGACTGACTGACTGACTGACTGACTGACTGACTGACTGACTGACTGACTGACTGACTGACTGACTGACTGACTGACTGACTGACTGACTGACTGACTGACTGACTGACTGACTGACTGACTGACTGACTGACTGACTGACTGACTGACTGAATGACTTGACTGACTGACTGACTGACTGACTGACTGACTGACTGACTGACTGACTGACTTATTTGACTGACTGACTGAATGACTGACTGCAGAGAGGTTCATTGACTCATTAAATCCAAACTGACCAACATTCAAAGGGACGGAACAAAAATTCATGTTTTCAAAATAGGAAATCTTGATTTTCATGAAAATTCGTAATTTTGTGAATGAAAACCCGGTTTATTTCATCAATCTTACGTGTTGCGAAAAATCTGTGTTCACGAATGGATTCAGGGAGGTCCATTCCATAAAATCCAAGTCCAACTTGCAAAGGGCAGAGCCAATATTCTGGTTGTTGATGAGGTAGATCATATTACTACGGAAATACGTGTTTTTGTGAATTAAACTAGACGTGTTACAGCATTTCTGAGCCCATATTTGAATTCAGCGTGGCAAAATCTATAAAATTCAACATATATACTTGAAGGGAGTGAAACACTGCCGACTAGTGTTATTTATGTTTGCATTAACAAAATTGATGTATTTTATGAATCTTTTTAGGATTTCCAATTTAATAAAGCAATGCTCCTCAATATTTTTCGTAGAAGGTCGTCAAATGATATTATCTGTCATCCACAGAAAAGATGTACATTCCGTGTCCAAAGACGAAAACGATCAGCGATTTTACATGAAATTTCTCGACGAAAGTGGTTTCAAATGATTCAGTACTGGTTCAACATGCTGACGGAGAAACAACGCGGGTTCAGCTCGAGTAACCCCGGTAACGGAAGATAAAGATATTGCAGCAGTGCTACAACAGTTCGGTAGAATTCGGCAACACGTCCGTGAGAATATGGATACCAAGTTTTCAGTGATGTGAGGGGGGTTCACATTGAAAGAAATTTCAGCAAATGTGTTCAATATCCATTTTCGTGCTAGGCTTTATTATGAGGGATTGAAGAACAAGTGTTTCTTTTGCAAGGCTGAAGGACATAACAAAACTGATTGTCTCAAGCTAGTGGACATTGAAAATCAAGGATTATCTGGCCCAGCCAACAGCAGGTTATACAACCAGGTGGTAGCCATTTGGAGGATTGCGGCAGGTTCCACTGCCGGTGGAAGCATAACTGTCCCACATGACATATGGATTTTTTGATTTTTTTATGCCAACCACAACACATTTACGTGTACTTTCAAAATATAATTCAAACAGGTGTTGTTAGTTCTAGAAAACCCTGAAATATGGACACATAATTGTCTCACTAGGAGCAATTTTTGTACTAGTGGGATAAATATGCGTCCAATTTTCAAGTGGGACAAATCGACTAGGCATTTTTCCGAAATTGATTATTTGTAAGATGGGACAGTAATGCGTTTACCGGCAGTCCAGTGGAAACACAAACATATCGTCAACATTAATGACAGTGTTCCAAGTTCCGAGATAACATAGTGCACGGAATGCAAACAATACAGTAACAAGCGGTGAAAAGACAGACGAGGTAAACGAAGATACGACGATACAACCAACACTCTCTACTGAACAAAGGACGCTCAATGCGGACAATGAACAACAAATCATGGAGACGAACGATACATCACACGTAGTTGAGCGTTTCCAGCAGGGTTGCCACATTATTTTTCGTTCCCATCTTTAATTTTTGCCAAAACAATCTTTTTTATCTGTGTTTAACTGCAAAAAATCTTGGTAAAAATCTTTACTTCAAATTTTGTGTTGTAAAATTAAAACAGATCAATATACGAAAGATTAATGTTCTCTGGGAAATCGATTATTGCACTTTATCACTTCTGAAAGATCAGTTTTGACATGATAATGAATCATTGTTTTGATTACTTAAAGTTCCTTGATAGGTGAACAAAATCGGAACGGAATTAACAACCAATTATTGTTATAATCCATGCACATTCATTTGTTAAAGTTAGAATTTAGTTCTGATGTTAATATTAGCTGATCAACTCCTTCTTTGGCCTCCATGATGTCCGTACTCAGGCGGTTCCGGATTTTGGACTAATTCAGATTGTATTCCGAGAAAACTCGCTTCACTCCTGCAAAAGAATGCGGAAATAATAAAAAGTTCGCAATGAACTTTTTTTAGCAACTCAGATAGTTATCGTCCTCAGCTTCGGATATTGTTCAATAATCAAGTTGAACTCCTTCAAAGGGCGCAGCTTCCCTGTTACACATTTCCGACTTCTTACGAGGATGTTTCTCGAAATCTGAAACTCCTAAATCCATCAGGTGTTTTAGGTAATCATCCACACAAAAATTAGCTGGAGCTCCATCAGCGAGACTTCATCTGATTGCACATGTTCAGGAATTCTATAGCTTTTGACTGGAAGGTACGATTCCCTTTGATGATCAGAGATAATACGTAGCTTGAGAAGAAGAGAAATGGCTTCGTCGCTGGGTCATTAAGATGACAACAATAAAATTGTTGTCTCAGTTTGATTAGAACGAGAAAAACAACACGAGCTCCGAAAACCGTTCCATATTCCATTTGACAACTGACTCCAACGATAGCCATCTGGTGGCAGACGAATGCAGAACTGTGTCATCTGGAATTTCTTGGATCATTTGAGGCTGCAGGACAAGTAATTGTAGATATATCGCATCATTTGTTCCAGGAACAATGGCAGTTTTTTGCATGCGTTACTTGCAGAAAGGGAAAAAAGGGGGAAAGTACATCTGATAATTATCAAATGAGAATAGTCACGTTTCAGCAGCTTCTTAATGGATCGGACAGAACCCATCATTAACTAAGCTCCATCTGATCCAAAGCCCAAAAACTTTTTTTTTTGTAATCGGTGCCATTGATCTGGACCTGTTTGTCAATTGCGCAAAATATGTATAGGTTTTCGCACTGCAAGATTATATTAAAGCTAACGAAAAATCGCGTACGAAATAGAAATGCTTCATAGAGCAAAAAATACTATCCCAAAATGTATTCTGCCTGAGTGCATAAAAATACTTCTAAATTAGAAGAATAGTATTTTTGTAGAAATCACTGCAAGAAATTCTGCCGAAATTTTTGGAGCAATCTCTTGCGGAACATTGAAACAAACACTTCTCCAGTGGAATACCTGAAAAAAATGTTGAAGTAATATCTGGAGAACAATATGTAAGAATCCTTTTTGTAGAATTATTTTTGTAGAATTATTTTTCAAATTTTGTCTAGGATGCCTGCTAGACAAAATTTGAAAAATAATTCTACAAAAACCCATTGCAGAATTTTTAAAGCTAAGAATTAAATATATGAGATTATGGAATTCATGCAGAAAAATCTTCTAAGATTTCTCCAATAAATCAGGATTTTCTCCAAGAATTACTTCAGGAAAAAATGTATAGTTTTTATATAGTTCTTTCAGATGTCCTCCAGTGATTCCTTTAAAATCACAAAACTTATCAAGATTCCTCCAAACATTTCATCACACGAAAGCTTTGACAAACTGCCGATGCAATATCAGAAGAAACTTCTGCAAGAATCCCTGGAAGAATGCCTACAAACGTCTGAAGAATATAGCTATATATATTTCGATATAACTATAAAAAACACCAGAAGGAATATCTAAAGGAATGTCTGCGAACCTTTGAGAAATTCTTTGAAATTTCCTTCAAAAATGATCAAACATCAAATAATCAAAAAATTTATGTAGAAATCATTTGTCGGCACACACACAAACTGACTTTCAGACTGTCATCTGTCACTGCACTATGGTACGAATAGCCAAATTTCGCGACAACAATCGATAACATGAAAACCATTAACTTTAGACATATGATGTTTTTGGAACATTTTATCTTAAAAATAAGATCTATCTATTGGTTTGAGTGTTGACTTTAGCACACTACCCCTATATATTCAGCTTTTTCACTCATCACAGTGTGCTCAACAGATGGCGCAGGTGTGTTAGTAAC